>OU343216.1:189086795-189099257 GCA_910596185.1 Chrysanthemum makinoi
AATTGGTGGATACGAAACTCATATCCGCACTGGTATCAAACAGTATGGAAGCATAGCGATTATTGAGAAGGAACGTACCCGTAACTACGTTAGGCTCCTCACCAGCTTCCTTCCCAATAGCGTAAACACGCGCTACTCCCATGTCTCTCTGCTGATTTCTAGCACCATTGTTTCCCTGGTTTTCCACAACCTCACGCTTCACAGGGGTTAAGCCATTACCTCCTACACCTCTATTAGCAAATCCTCCTACATTACCGGGATTTCCTCTCATCCACGGCTCTCGGCACTCATACTTAAAGTGTCCCTTCTTTCTACATCCAAAACAGGTGACAGTAGCCTTCCAGTCCGCTCCTTGTGCAGTTTGAGCTGCAGCAAGTGGACGAGACCTAGAGTCTTTGGCTATGTGTCCTACCTTAGAGCACTTCCTACACACAATCGGGCACGGTCCATGGTGGTGTCGGTTACAACGACCACACACAGGCTTACTACCTTCATAACCCTTCTAATCTCCATTTCCTATGGTGAACACCCTGGCTGTCTCTTGCCGTTTGTTGCCATTCCCTTTTGCAACTTTGTTCCTCTTCCTCTTATCACTCCTATCATTCTTACTCTTGTCTCCTAATTCTAGCACACAAGAGTCCATCAAACTCTGTAGGACCACTACGATATATCAACCTTATCACTTTACCAAGCAAACCCAACACACGTAACCCAAGTTACGCGTATAAAACGTGAAACACAAACACAAACAAAGCTTAGAAATAAGATGAGAAAGATGAGATGGTGACTTGATGTTTATAAAACCATGTATGTGAGATGATAAGATAAACACAATAAAGTTGTATATTCCTTGAGAGAGAAAATACACACACACACACTTTCAAGCACACCCCTCAAATGACCATTTGAGGGGTATTTATAGGTGGAATACATGAAAACCTAAAAGGCTTTCCTATGGGCTTCGTTGGACTTGGATTGGGCTTGGGATATATGAGCATACAAACGGCTAACATACCCTAACGTTTAACCAATTAGCTTAGTCCAATCCACGAGCCCGTTGACTATTCTATCACGATATCTAACACATGTTACAAAGTTCCTAAATGTGAATGACCATCACTTCTAATAAAAACTATTAAGGCTAACAATCTCCCCCTAAGGGGTGGTCATTCAAATGATGCTCCACTTGATTTGGTCTTTATTTTTCTCGAGCTTGAACTTTGTGTGTAGATATAGAATAGTCTTGATTCATTGTTCCTTCATGCTTTGTAATCAGATAATGTAGTTGTCTGCCGATGTCAACTTCGTTGGTTAGGTGTCTCCACGTCTTTCTCCACCATGCTCACACTTCTATTTGACTTTTGGTTACCAATGATGTAGTTCTCGAGTCTTTAAACTTTGTGTAGCCTTTGATTGTGATGAGAACTTTCATGTGTCGTTGGTATGAGCATGTGTAGAATCTGCACGATCCATCCGCTCCGGAGCTTCCATAAGAAGAAAACATAAAACAGGTTAGTAATAAGCGGATTCCGGCACTTACAAGTTTGAATTTCGAGGGTGTTAACAGCATAGTGTGAAAACACGTCTCTAATTCTCACAAGGGCCATTCCTGAACTGGAGTCCCACAAGTGAGATAACACGATATACCGAAGTACACCTACAGTTCAGATGAGTCGCTGAGGTACACCGAAGCATCACCGAAGCGACTGTAGACCGTTTGAGACACACTAAGCGTAATCCACGAGGAGTTACCGAAGTGACCTGCTGTCAGGGCTGCTTGATGTTGACCCTGGCAGGAGTTTCCATTCAATCACTGAAGATCACAATTGTGAAACTTCTCATAAATGTTCTGGCAGATTGCTAAGATCTGCGTAGGACTCTAGAATATATCACTTGTGTCCTTATTGATGAACAACAAGCGATGTCATGACAAGTGTTCCTATGAGATCTTTTGATGAATCTCGTGGCTCTAGACTCAATAGTGCATTTTGGTTTTCCTGAGCGGAGACTAGGGAGAGGGTCTCCTTTTTCAATATCAACGATCTCTAAAAGAAGGTCAATAGATTATGTAGGGTTCCCAGTGAGAATGAAACAAATCCTTTTAAGAGGAATTGAGTGGCTAGAAGGTTTAGTGCAGTGCGTCACTGGGTCCATGACGTCTTTGTCTTCAATACCAGTGTCATCTAGTGACAACCAGTAGCATATGTATTGAACCCGGTTTCTGCCCTAAGGTTGAATATGGAGGGCTATTTCTTTTCACCCTTTTTCATTACATTTCTTTTTAATTCTTCAACCCCTTCTTTCTCCTTTCTCACATTACTCCTTTTTTCAATCATACCTAAGGACTTCTAATACTAACTATGGGTATTGTCCTTGGGTAGATCCCTCCGGCTCTGGCGGATCATAGGACGGATTTCCTATCCTTAGACACCTTATAACTCCGTGACTGTCCTATTGTTGCCATTAAACCATTTTTCTTGAAAATCTCACAGAGTGTTTATGATAGAAAAACATGTTTGAGACACTCCGTGATGAGTGTGTAAATACTCATCATTTTTGGGTCAATCTGAACTGCAAAACGTTTAAAAATGCTCAGAAATGCATCAAAATACTGAAAATATTCTAAAATTGCATTTTATACGTTTCAGATGCAAAACGTTGAAAAACAGATGAAAAATGAGCAAAGTTTGCATAATTGGCAGTTTCAGTCCCCCAAGTTTCTAAAATTGTCAAAAATAGTCCCTGAGTCAAATTTTCAAAAGAAAAATCACCAAAGGTCCTTTTTAAATCATAAGTTGTCAAATTTAGTCCTTTGGTGAAAAATATAAAAAGTTTTAAGAAATTACAAGTTTAGTCCTTCAAGTTTCAAAATTGGCAGAATTGGCCCCTGGAAAATTGAAAATTGTCAAGTTTGGTCCCTGTACTTTTGAAGCTTGTCAGTTTTAGTCCTTTGGAATAACTTTGAGATATTGGCAGTTTGGTCCTCACATTTTCAGAAATTACATGAAAGGCCCTTGATAATTAAAGTCTTTAACTCCATTTTGGACCTTATCACCCTTTGTGACCCCTGTCATTAGTCATTTTGACCCCCCCTATTATTAACACTGCCTGTCAAACCCAATTGGTCAAACCAACCCTTTGGCGCCAAACCATCCCCTCCCCACTTGACTTCTGTTTCACCCTGCAACACTCAACATATCCACCCCCTCCTCACCTTATCACTAAACCTGTCCCCCCACATCTCCTACAATCCAAGAATCATTAACTCTTCACCCTTACCCACACTCAATCTCACATAGCTGTTAAATCCAATTTTCCCGCCAAATATGATCAATGGCCATTATGCTCCCAAAGTCATCCAATGGCCCAAAAATGAAGTGGGATTAGCTTAGAGAGAGAAAGAGAAGCAATTGAGTATAAAAAGGAGGCAAGAGGAGATGAGAAAGCAGTTAGCTAGTTTTTTCATTTTTTCCTTTAATGTCGAATTTTCTTTAAAATGTATTAGCTTTAATCAAATGTTGTAGTTCAAGTTTATTTGTATCTTATTTAAGTTAAACATTGTTATATTGAGCTTTTGAGTATCAATTTTAAGCTTTAATCAAATTTCAGTTTATTGGTTACTGTGGAAGTTTTCAAGTTTCAAATTCTAAATTCAAGCTTCTAATAAGCTCATGATTTAATCAATTAAGCTTATTTAAGCTTACTTTGGCTTTTGATAAGCTTTTATTCAGTTTCAAGTAACTTAGCTCCATGGTCAATAAAAGTCAACATGAAGCTCAAATTGGGTTTGGTGATGATTATGGTTGTTGCAGAGGTGAATTTGGGTTGCATTAGATTAGGTTAGTTTGGTTTTGTGTTTGGTTTTGGGCCTGCACCAGCTGGATAAAGTTGTGAGTTACCTATCTCACTTTTCATTTTAGTCATATTGCAGCTTTTGCTTATTAGAGTATCTGTGGTCACAACTTGTTTCTATGTGCTTATCTAATTGTAATTAGGTCAAGTAAACTCAGTTTGATCAGTAGTACCCTCTGGTTCAGTGTTTGTTCTCATTTCAGTTTGCATTTCAGTTTTTAAGAGGTGTTTGGTTTAGCTTTGTTACCTGTGTTAATAACTAGTGCAGTGGTAATTACTTGTTACTTCATGTTTGTTAAGTTCATATTAGCTCATTTGAGTCATTACTTTTGCTTGCTAATCACCCAAAGTCAAAAATCATCAAATCTCTCTTAAGCTTATCCACTGTTGGAATTTTGAAAGGCAAACCACTTGTTTTGTGTTCAAAAGACATAGATATATAGTGCAGTAGTCTCATTTCATGTATAAACATCATTCTTAGTTCATAAATCTGGATCAAAGCTCAGTTTAGTCAACTTCTCAGGTTTGATAAAAAGTCAAATGTTGAAATTCTTAGTTTTTGGCCAACAACAGAGATTTTTCTTAAGCTCAATTCTGAGTCATTTTCACTGTAACTTGTGGTTTTAGAATGTGCTCCTGGTCTAGTTTCTTTTTGTCAATTTAGCATAATTTTATAAATTTTCTTTAAGCTCTTGATTAGCTTGTTAAAATGGTACCAAGTCCCCTGTGCAGGGCATCAGGTCTGCACAGGGTTTACACAGGTTGTGCAGAGCTCACAGTAAGCTCTTGGGAGCTTGTCTAGAGCTAAGTTTTGGTTTACAAGCTCCTTGCCAGGTCCTCTTTAAGTTCTAGTATTTAGTTTCCAGTTTCCTGCTTATTCTAGTGCTTATTTCTCTGTCTAAAGTAGACCCCCAGTCACTGTTTTTAGCTTAAACTCTCAATAAGCCAAATCTGTTGCAATTGCTTATCAGAGGTTGTGGCTTGTTGAAACTTGTTCCATTTTAGTCCCTTTAGCATACTTAAGCTCTTGTTTTGGTTTGGTGCCTTTTGGACCCCATTTGCTTATTCAAGTGCTTATTTCAATAAGCACTTGCTCATCAGTTGTTTATTCCTCCACACATGCACCTGTTTTTCTATTTTTCCTTTATTCCCTATATTATTTTAGAGTTTTCCTGAAATTTTCAGATTTTTCCAAGTTGATTTGCTATTTTTCTGTATTTTATTTAGTTTTTAAGCATTTTTAAATAGCATTTAATACAAAAAAATTAAGAAAAGGTTCAAAAAAATAATTTTTCATTTTTCTTAAGTTTAGATAAATATAAAAAGAGAAAAAAATATTTTTCTAGATTTTTCTTAGTTAAATTTGTATTTTTAAATAATTTAATTAGTTTTAAATAGTTTAAAATTCCTAGAAAATAGAAAAATAATCAGAAAAATACAAAAATAGTTTTGAAAATTCTAGTTTGTTATTTTAGACTTTTCTAAGTCTTAATTTTATTTTTCTAGCTTTATTTCCTATTTTCTTGTATTTTAGGTAATTATTTAATAGTTAAAAATAGTTTTTAATTAATAATAATTAGATAATTAGTTATAAAAATAATTTTCTTTTCCTAATAACTTTATTTTATCATTAGGTTTGTAAAAATGTCGTTTTCATATTTTTAGGTCTTTTATTTCTTAGATCTCACTTTTTATTTTGTACGTTTACGTGATTTTTATTTAAACGTAAGTTTTTAGTTTTAAGTTTTAAACGTTCATCATTTTAAATATAGTGATAGCGTTTATTTAATAGATTTTATCTTTTTAATTTCCTTTAATTTTCATTTTAGCCCTTGTAGTTTATGTCCTTTTTCCGTAGCTATAATAATTCCAAATCTCCTTTTCCGTTCAAATCTCGCGATCACTATTCGTTTGATAATCCACTGCATAGCTCACTGGGACATAACGACCCGGGGAGACCCTATACTCCTCAGATCTTAATTGCATTTGTGTTTTAAGCAGTTTTAAGTCTATTACGGTTAGCCATTCACAAGTGGCTAGCTTGTGTGATTTGACTTGACTGTTCAGCACAGATCAAATTTTTGGCGCCGCTGCCGGGGAGCTGTGCTGATTATCTTACGTCTAGCAGATTAGTGATTTGGATATTCACTCCTTGTTTATACCATCTGTATGTGTTAATATTTTCTTTTAAAAATCAAAAATCCAAAAAGATTTTCATTCTTTGTTTTCACATCATGTTTTTCAAAAATACCAAAAATAATCCTCTTTACCCTCTTACCCTTTTTGATTCTTTATCCCTTTACCCTCTATCCATTTGATTCTAACTTCTTCTATTCGATGGAATCATCGATTCCTTGTGTCGGTTGTGGAGAACCGCTTTTTGGTTTACCGTGTCGTTGGTGTACGTGCGAACGATGCGGTAATGACATTCATAACGAAAGTTGTTTGTTTTGCGGTTCGAGGAATTCATGTTCTTATGATCAAAATTTTTTCAATGAGCCGAAAAATTTCTCCGACTACCCACCCCAACCCCAAAATTTTTCGTTCAATCAGCAGTATTGCTATGGTTGTGGGGATCCGTTAGTTGATTTTCGATGTCAACGATGTTCTTGCGAGAGGTGTGGAAATGATCTTACGGATGGATTTTGTTCGTTTTGTGCTTCGGAAGCTGAAAACTCATGCACTTATCCGAACTTTTCCAATTATCCTCAAACCGATTTTAGCCACCCTCCTCAGTATTCATTTGAGCAAGAACCGTGCTATCAAAGTTTTAATGACACATCGTTTCAGAATGTACCGAATTGTTCTTGCACAAATTGTGGAGGTCCTCTTCAATGTCAACCGTGGAATCAAAATTACTATACTTCCGGTTCTGACAATTTCCAACCTCCACAGCACCATACGGTTCAAACTCCACCTGAGCCGTTGTCTCAAGAAATCTCCCAAAATTTTGAAACCGCTATGAAAACACTTGAGGATATGATGATTAACTTTAAGAATCAAGTGAGTGGTGAAAAAAACCATTGGAGAATTGCTTGCCGAAGAGCGAGAGGCCCGCCAATCTAGGGAAGAATTGTTAATCCTAGAGCATGCAGCTCTAAGGCGTTCCCAATTTCTTAAGGCAGCTCTATATGATGATGACGAGGAGGGTTTTTATCCTTTTAGAAATAATATTTGTCAACCTCCTCAGTCAGTTGATATCCCAGTAGTTGAGATTGCATCTCAAACAACTGCTATCACACCTGATATTCCCACTCACTCTCTGAACATGGGGGACGAGCATCTTGACACTGTTCCTGAAAAGGAATCGGACGACTTCATAAAGTCTAGTGTTGAGAACCTTGTCCCAATCCCGAGAGAGTCACAGGGAACTTCTGATCATATGTGTGATTCTCTTTCCCCTCTTGAGTGTTCAAATGATCATTTGGAAACTTTCTCCGATTTTAGCGATGATTGTGCTTCCCATGGAGACATTGAGTATGTCGAGGCATCACTCCCACAGTCTGATCCTCTTCTTGAGGAGTTCACCGATGAACTCACTCACATCAGTCCACTTTCATCAGAAAGTGACGATGATCTCTTTGATTTCGAAGCCGATCTAGGAGAGATTGAAAGTCTCCTTTATAATGATCGTTCACTCACTTCTTATCCCAACAGTCCAATAGAGAATGTTGATCACTTTGTTCCCGAAACATTCAAAGCTACTTTCACCAATCCTCTATTTGAATTCGACTCTGAATTCACTTCAATTTCTGAGAATCCACTCTTTGATACTCAGATCGAGGATAGTGATGAGCCCACAATGGAACAAGAGTTCACAAATTCACATCATGTGAATGATTCTCTTCACGAGGAGTTCTCCGGTGAACTCTCTCATATCATATCTCCGCTGGAGTATGATTGCTTGGATGGCAAAAATCATGATCGGGAGGAGAAAATCTCAATTTGCATAGTTATGACAAATCTTCCCACCCTCCCTCCCGAGATGCTTTCCAAACCAAAGAGCTCAACCAACAAAATCCAAACGAGTGCAACTGCACTTGATCTTGAGGAAGAAGATCTTATCATGATCGTCATCATGATTTTCCTTCTTTTCTTCACCTACCTGGTGACTTCTCTTCTTCTTCACTCCTTCGGGAATGAAGACACTATCTTTGACCCCGGCATTTTCATTTATCATTTTTGAGCCGGTTCTATCTATATCTCATCGGTGTGGAACTTTCGCGTGCTTAAATGTTTATCCAAACATCTTGAATGAAAGTCCGATGGAGATTGTTTCTTCCACTTTGCTTCCCCATGAACAAATTAATTCGGGGTCGAGTCAAGCTAGCGACTCGGTAATCAAAAACAATAGCACACTATATGGGTTTTCACCCATATTTCTGACTTCTTTCTATCTTTCTACCACCCTAGTGTGGGGGGTTGCCCACATGTCAAAAAAAAAAAAAAAAAAAACCTTTCTAAATAATGGCCGTAGTATTTCCCTTTTACGTTCTTTGTTTCGGCATAACCGCCGGTACTTTGAATATTGAGGGCAATATTCATTTCTAAGTGTGGGGGGAATTCTCACGAATTTTATCATATAATTATACCAATTCCCCCGTTTTTGGCCAAAAATTTTTTTTGGAGTAAGTGTTTTGCACTTACTCATTTGGTTATCAGTCCGCCATGTTTGATAGACTAAAGGATTGGCTAATCCAGGAGCAAACGGCTCTTGGTAAAGATTTCTCAAATCCGTTTACATGGCTTGCAATTTGCCCAAAATTGTATGGTTCTCAACTCACCATATCCTAAAAAGTGAAGAGTTGGCTAGCCCGCAAGATTATGGCTTGTGGTAAAGGCAGTGGAAAATCCATAATTGGTATTCAGCTCACCAAAGATAATATTGATAATTTATCTAAGAGTTGGCTAGTCCAGAAGGGTACGGCTTCTGGTAAAGACAAAATCAAATCCGTTGACAGCTGGTGGTTTGCTCAAAATCACATGGTTATCAGTGTACCATGGTTCTTGCTTGAACTGAAACATTTGGCTACTCCAGAAGTGATGGCTTTTGGTAAAGAGATGAAATCCATTAAGTTTTCTCAAAAGATTGCTAGGGACTAGCAATAGTTTAGTGTGGGGGATTGATGAGTGTGTAAATACTCATCATTTTTGGGTCAATCTGAACTGCAAAACGTTTAAAAATGCTCAGAAATGCATCAAAATACTGAAAATATTCTAAAATTGCATTTTATACGTTTCAGATGCAAAACGTTGAAAAACAGATGAAAAATGAGCAAAGTTTGCATAATTGGCGTTTCATTCCCCAAGTTTCTAAAATTGTTAAAAATAGTCCCTGAGTCATAATTTCAAAAGAAAAATCACCAAAGGTCCTTTTTAAATCAAAAGTTGTCAAATTTAGTCCTTTGGTGAAAAATATCAAAAGTTTTGAGAAATTACAAGTTTAGTCCTTCAAGTTTCAAAATTGGCAGAATTGGCCCCTGGAAAATTGAAAATTGTCAAGTTTGGTCCCTGTACTTTTGAAGCTTGTCAGTTTTAGTCCTTTGGAATAACTTTGAGATATTGGCAGTTTGGTCCTCACATTTTCAGAAATTACATGAAAGGCCCTTGATAATTAAAGTCTTTAATACCATTTTGGACCTTATCACCCTTGTGACCCCTCATTAGTCATTTGACCCCCCTATTATTAACACCCTTGTCAAAAACCCAATTGGTCTAACCAACCTTTGGCGCCCAAACCATCCCCTCCCCACTTGACTTGTTTCACCGCTGCAACACTCAACATATCCACCCCCTCCTCACCTTATCACTAAACCTGTCCCCCCACATCTCCTACAATCCAAGAATCATTAACTCTTCACCCTTACCCACACTCAATCTCACATAGCTGTTAAATCCAATTTTCCCGCCAAATATGATCAATGGCCATTATGCTCCCAAAGTCATCCAATGGCCCAAAAATGAAGTGGGATTTGCAGAGAGAGAAAGAGAAGCAATTGAGTATAAAAAGGAGGCAAGAGGAGATGAGAAAGTAGTTAGCTAGTTTTTTCATTTTTTCCTTTAATGTCGAATTTTCTTTAAAATGTATTAGCTTTAATCAAATGTTGTAGTTCAATTTTATTTGTATCTTATTTAAGTTAAACATTGTTATATTGAGCTTTTGAGTATCAATTTTAAGCTTTAATCAAATTTCAGTTTATTGGTTACTGTGGAAGTTTTCAAGTTTCAAATTCTAAATTCAAGCTTCTAATAAGCTCATGATTTAATCAATTAAGCTTATTTAAGCTTACTTTGGCTTTTGATAAGCTTTTATTCAGTTTCAAGTAACTTAGCTCCATGGTCAATAAAAGTCAACATGAAGCTCAAATTGGGTTTGGTGATGATTATGGTTGTTGCAGAGGTGAATTTGGGTTGCATTAGATTAGGTTAGTTTGGTTTTGTGTTTGGTTTTGGCCTCTGCACCAGCTGGATAAAGTTGTGAGTTACCTATCTCACTTTTCATTTTAGTCATATTGCAGCTTTTGCTTATTAGAGTATATGTGGTCACAACTTGTTTCTATGTGCTTATCTAATTGTAATTAGGTCAAGTAAACTCAGTTTGATCAGTAGTACCCTCACGGTTCAGTGTTTGTTCTCATTTCAGTTTGCATTTCAGTTTTTAAGAGGTGTTTGGTTTAGCTTTGTTACCTGTGTTAATAACTAGTGCAGTGGTAATTACTTGTTACTTCATGTTTGTTAAGTTCATATTAGCTCATTTGAGTCATTACTTTTGCTTGCTAATCACCCAAAGTCAAAAATCATCAAATCTCTCTTAAGCTTATCCACTGTTGGAATTTTGAAAGGCAAACCACTTGTTTTGTGTTCAAAAGACATAGATATATAGTGCAGTAGTCTCATTTCATGTATAAACATCATTCTTAGTTCATAAATCTGGATCAAAGCTCAGTTTAGTCAACTTCTCAGGTTTGATAAAAAGTCAAATGTTGAAATTCTTAGTTTTTGGCCAACAACAGAGATTTTTCTTAAGCTCAATTCTGAGTCATTTTCACTGTAACTTGTGGTTTTAGAATGTGCTCCTGGTCTAGTTTCTTTTTGTCAATTTAGCATAATTTTATAAATTTTCTTTAAGCTCTTGATTAGCTTGTTAAAATGGTACCAAGTCCCCTGTGCAGGGCATCAGGTCTGCACAGGTTTACACAGTTGTGCAGAGCTCACAGTAAGCTCTTGGGAGCTTGTCTAGAGCTAAGTTTTGGTTTACAAGCTCCTTGCCAGGTCCTCTTTAAGTTCTAGTATTTAGTTTCCAGTTTCCTGCTTATTCTAGTGCTTATTTCTCTGTCTAAAGTAGACCCCAATCACCTGTTTTTAGCTTAAACTCTCAATAAGCCAAATCTGTTGCAATTGCTTATCAGAGGTTGTGGCTTGTTGAAACTTGTTCCATTTTAGTCCCTTTAGCATACTTAAGCTCTTGTTTTGGTTTGGTGCCTTTTGGACCCCATTTGCTTATTCAAGTGCTTATTTCAATAAGCACTTGCTCATCAGTTGTTTATTCCTCCACACATGCACCTATTTTTCTATTTTTCCTTTATTCCCTATATTATTTTAGAGTTTTCCTGAAATTTTCAGATTTTTCCAAGTTGATTTGCTATTTTTTTGTATTTTATTTAGTTTTTAAGCATTTTTAAATAGCATTTAATACAAAAAAATTAAGAGAAAAGGTTCAAAATAATTTTTTTTCATTTTTCTTAAGTTAAGATAAATATAAAAAGACAAACAAATATTTTTCTAGATTTTTCTTAGTTAAATTTGTATTTTTAAATAATTTAATTAGTTTTAAATAGTTTAAAATTCCTAGAAAATAGAAAAATAATCAGAAAAATACAAAATAGTTTTGAAAAATTCTAGTTTGTTATTTTAGACTTTTTCTAAGTCTTAATTTTATTTTTTATAGCTTGATTTCCTATTTTCTTGTATTTTAGGTTATTATTTAATAGTTAAAAATAGTTTTAATTAATAATAATAGATAATAGTTATAAAAATAATTTTCTTTTCCTAATAACTTTATTTTATCATTAGGTTTGTAAAAATGTCGTTTTCATATTTTTAGGTCTTTTATTTCTTAGATCTCACTTTTTATTTTAACGTTTCACGTGATTTATTTAAACGTAAGTTCTTAGTTTTAAGTTTTAAACGTTCATCATTTTAAATATAGTGATAGCGTTTATTTAATAGATTTTATCTTTTTTTAATTTCCTTTAATTTTCATTTTAGCCCTTGTAGTTTATGTCCTTTTTCCGTAGCTATAATAATTCCAAATCTCTTTTCGTTCAATCTGATCCATATTCGTTGATAAATTCCACTGCAAGCTCACTGGGACATAACGACCCGGGGAGACCATATACTCCGAGATCTAATTGCATTTGTGTTTTAAAGCAGTTTTAAGTCTATTACGGTTAGCCATTCACAAGTGGCTAGCTTGTGTGATTTGACTTGACTGTTCAGCACAGATCACTCCGCGAGTTTTATATTTTCAGAAACACTCCCCCTTCACATGTGCTTATAAGTTTTGACAAAAATCTGCACATCGAGGGTAGAGTTCGCACTTTTTGAATT
>OU343216.1:189108624-189196923 GCA_910596185.1 Chrysanthemum makinoi
TCTTCCGCAGTCAATGATGACTATATTTTTGATGAATACACTGCATGTGCCCTTCGATGATTACATTCCAACCTCTGAACTAAATGCCTATAAAGAACAAGTTGCTATTTATGAACAACGTTCTAAGTTTGAGTTAATCACGTGAGCGAGGAAATGGATGACCAAATGCATTACAATTATTAGAAAAGTAATTTTAGAAAGAAGTATTAAAACAAGAGTTAAACTCCTTACAAGAAAAGCTTTCTAAAACTGCTAAGCAAAAACAAGAACTTCAAGAAAATATTAAAATGATTAAGCAAGAATTCAATGCTAAGGAATCAAAACTTTTGAATGATTTTTCCAATCTAAAAACTTTGAGAAATAAGCTTGAAAATAAGTATGCATTACAAGGAATCAGACCATTGGGCTCACTTGATCACTAAGCATAGAGTCTTAAGCGATGAGCATAGCATTCCCTTTGTTGAGGAACCAAATCCAGAGGTCATTAAAAAGGCTAGAGCTACTAATAAGGTACTTTATGATAGTAATGAAATCCTTAAGACATTGCAGACCTAACCTAGTTCTGCTGAGTGCAGCTGAGGAAGATAAGAAATCGGATGAAGTCACTAGGGAGAAAATGAATAAGAACTAGAAGATCACGAGTGTAAAATGAATAAGATAACGATAAAACCTCATGATTACACTAAGGAAAATTGGATATCCTTAAACAAGTTTAAGCCTCAAAGTGCTCTATTAACCCTGAACAAGTGTTCGGAAAAAGATATGGATATGTAAAAGTTGAAAACCTTGTTGAAAAGAATCCCCTTGTGGGAAATTGCCTCAAAACTGTGTATCCTTATCCTAACACCAATGCACTTAGTTCCTAGATCTATTGCCACTAATAGCAAGACCTATATCGACTTGTATGTTGTTTATCAATTTGTTTGTTGATTTTGAGAAAACAGAAGAGAGAATCACACCTCTGAGGATAACGGGGAAAGGGGTTTGAGCAAACTAAAGAATGTTATTTAACTAAGGTCATGCCTTTCTTTAAACAATTAAAAGATCAATTTGAGAGTCTTCAAAAAGGGATAAATTCAGATATTAAAGAAATGGAAAAGGAATCTGATGCAATGATAGTTGAGGTCAATGATTATGAACAGGAGCTCAAATATAATGAAGTTGAAAGGAAGAACTTGCACATCTTAAATGAGAATTTGATTTCAAGTTGTGTTGCTTAAGATGTGTTTTATATATTACTAAGCACTCTATTACCGCTTCTCGATTTCATGAATTATCTATTGCATTGAAAGTTTCCCATGATCGTGTCATTGAGCTTGAAAACAAAGCTTCGGAACTAAATGAGAAAATTGATCAGGATGATCACGATGATTTGGTAAAACATCTTTCTAAACTAAAAGTTGAACATTTTAATTTACAACTAAAATATCAACATCTTAAAGAAAATGTCAAAACCTCAAATATCAAGACATCCTCGGATGTTCCGAGTTTGATCTGTTTTAGGATAAACAAGCGTGTAACATATTGGATTTCACATACACACTAAACCATAATCACAAGAGGCGTACAAGAAGGTTTTTAGAGAGAGAAAGTTAGAGGTTTAAGGAACTTAGTGAGAGAAAATAAAATCTTATTATGAGCTCCAACTCTCTACCTTGGGAGGTAGAGAGTATTTATAATATTACAATAAAACGCTTGCATACACAGCGGGTGGATCGGGCATACATTGGGTAAAGAACCGTCCGTCCTCCACGGTGTTACTTAACTAAATACTACTTAACATAAAAGAACTACGACTACGAGCTTTCTAACGATTACATATACTTGAGGTGACCGACTCTTTTAATACCCGGAATTTCTAATTCCTAACAATCTCCCTCTAAGGGAGGTCACCTCAAACACACATTAAACTTACATTGAATACAAGCAGATATTACATTATAAATTGTTCTTGCACTCTTGATGTAGTACTTTGCTCGCCGCTCGTAGTCATTGATTCTTCACATTGCATGTTTGGTTAATCAAGTGGAGGTCTTTTCTTGATCCACGTGATAATGAGATTTGAGCGACTTTGAGATCATCGGCACATTAGATCTCGACTCTTCCTTTGTGGTGTTGATATTATGTGATGTTGTGACATTTGGACCGACATGCTCACATTCTGGATCATGATTTCTTCTTATCAAAGTAGCGGAAGCTTTCGTTGATTCATGATATTGGCGGCGAAAGCGTAGCGAGAAGCATGGAGTGAAAATATCGAGTCATTGATGCACCAATCATGATTTCTTTCGATATGAATGTGTTGTGAGAGCATGCGGCTATGGATTGACCGCTCCATCATTCTCGCAAGCGTCGGGGTGTACGCATAAGACAGTTAGCAATAAAGCCGCGAAAGTGTCTTTGATCACTTCGATGAATTGAGGTACACGGACCACGGTTCCCGTTGATCGGTACAAATCTTGCTGTGATCGTATAATTCGAAGAATTTCCTTGGGGTTTGCGGTACTCTAGCCGTTCTCAAACCGGAGCGTCTCAAAGAAGACAACACGGGTGAGTGAACAGCGAAATGAGATTCACCGATTGATGAAAAGAGATTTGAAAAACAATCGTGTATTGCTCAATAGAAATTTTTTTGCAATACAACGAAGGTTTTAATGAAAATCAATTATCAATCATAAAATCCTTTTATTTTGAAAATAGGCACACTCGATGTGCTAAAGAAAAGAGTTTTAAGCACAACAACCGGTTTTTCAAAGGTATCCGTCAATCCATAACCTGAACCAAGATTGATTCAAAAGATTGAATCTCTCCATTGTTTCGTCAATTGTCACATGGATGATCTGTTGGATAGATCTCACATGCCACCTACCAGGAGCTTGTTTGATGTTGGCTCTGGAAGGCTTTCCATCTTCATTGTGAATGTGTTTGCATAACACTTTCGGATGTTACGGCAATACCACAAGGATAATCGTAGGACTCATAAGATATAATCTCTTTCCACATTGTGTGAAGCAGAGTCTTCATTGAGTGTCCTAATGAGATTTGTTGATGATCTCGTGGCTCTAGACTCAATTGTGCATATTTGGTTCCTATGCCGGAGACTAGGGAGAGGTCTCCTTCTTCAATATCAACAATCTCTAAGAGAAAGTCGATAGATTATGTCGGTTCCCGTGAGAATGAAACAAGCCCTTTTAAGAGGAACTTGAGTAGTTTGGAAAGTTGAAGTGCGATCGTCCACTTTGGGTCCATGGCGTCTTGTCTTCAATACCGATGTTACCTTGGTAACCATCATATATGAATTGAACCGGTTTTACGCCCTAAGGTTGAATAAATGGAGGGCTATTTCTTTTCACCCTTTTCACATTCAATTCTTTTTCATTCTTCAACCCCTTAACTGCTTACGAGACTTCATTACTAGAACCTTGTTGGGTTTATTCCGATACTAGTTCAATCTCAGTCCACACTCTTCCCATATCTCACTTTTCTCCTTTTTTTCATCATACCTAAGGACTTCTGCACTATCTAGTGGATTATCCACAGGTAGATTCCTCCGGTTACTGGCGGATCATGGGACCTCAACCTAACCTTATCATCCTTATATCACCATACATAAAGTAAAGTTGGTCGGTCTTTTTGGTATTGTTCATCCGCCATTGGAACCAATTGAAAACCATTTGAAAATCAATCAAGATACTTGTGATATAGAATCAAAGCATTTTGTATCTTAATTGTTTTGATATTTTAGAAATGCTCCTCCTCAACATATGCATAAAAATTTAGAAATTGTTTAGCACATGGAGGCAAGAGATCTTAGAAATCGTTAGATTGAGAATGAAAGGTCCAATCTTTTGATTAACATTTTCTAAAATGATCATCATCACTTTCTAATCAATTTGAGTAGATAAAACATTTTGAGGAAGGATGAGGTTTTCACAAGTTTGCTCCCCTCAATATGTGCATAGATGTTTGAGAATGTTTTGCACATATTAGGAAAACACTGCACATTGAGATAAATTGATCACGTTTCAAATCTTAGTGGTTTAAGATAGATGCTCCCCCTCAACATGTGATTGGAAAATTTGAAATCGTTTGTCACTTACGGGGAGGCAAACATGCTAATCACTTATGAAACCATTTATCTCAATTATCGGTTTAAATCAATTTAAATCACAAATTCTCCCCCGATCACAATTATCAAAAAATTTGAGATTTGTGATCTCTTGTTGATTTAAATTGATTTTGAAAGGCTTTTAGGAGAATTGTGACTTGATTATGAAAGCGTTTTCTGATAAGGATCGATTTTGAGACTTTAAACTCCATTGGTTAAACATGCATGATTATCTTTTGAAAACAATTGTATGACAACAAACTTTTTGAATTAATTGAAATCATTCTCCCCTCAATCAATGACATAGGTTGTTGATTGAGAGATAGATATTTTGACAAATAAGTCTGGATGATTTTCAAAACTTGAGTCCAGAGTTGTATTAAGCAATTAGTTTTGAGATAAATATTTATAGAATCAGAGCATGAGATTTGAAACACAAGATAAAGCATGGCTCTGTTCTTTCTATGAAAAGCGGGTTATTGCCTGAAATGACAATAAACCCTTGTTTCACTTTCTCTCAATTTTTTTTTTATTTTTTATTTTTAATATTGAACAACATCTAAAGTCCCGTGTCATTCTTTGAATGACATCACAAAGACCGTAGATATTATCGAATTGAGAAAAACATGACAAATTGACAATATTTTTTGAAGATTTTTCGAATTTTTCTGATTTTTATGGATTTTGAAAGTTTTATAATTTTGTATTTTGTTTTTCAAATAAATATTTACAAGAGATAGATGAAGATAGACCTTTACTCCTCGTCTTCCTCACGAAGGCGTTTGAGTGTTTACGGTTGAAGGCTTTTCATGCCAAGCGTGGAAGAATAAACTCAAAAGCGTTCTCTGGAAGAGCTTTGGTGAAGATGTACGCTAGCGGTATTCAGATCCTTCACAAAATAGAGTTCCACCACACCTTTTTCCACTTGTTCACGATGAAATGATGTGAATGTCGATGTGCTTTGCTCTTGAGTGTTGTTATGCGTTGTTGCATGAGAGAGCAATAGCACTTTATTATCCGATCTGAGAGGATTTTGTTAAATTCAAAGCCATAGTCGGATAATTGGGATCTCATCCATAGGATTTGAGCACAACAAGATGACATGGCTATGTATTCAACCTCTGTAGAGGATATAGAAGTACTCATTTGCTTCTTTGAAGACCAGCTCATAAGCTTATCACCCAAAAGCGTGCACCTCGGGCGTGCCGATGAGTATCTTGACATCACCTGCATGATCAACATCGCATAGATACATTAGTGACATACGGTGTCCTTGGGGTACCAAATTCCCATATTGATGGTTCCTTGGAGATACCGAAAGACCCGTTTAACCGCTTCAAGGTGCTTTTAGTAGGCTTAGCCTGATATCTAGCACACATGCAAGCGAGAACAAGATGTCACGGTCTACTAGGCGTGAGGTGCATCAGGGATCCAATCATACTACGATATTTCGTTTGGTCTACCATGATCCCTGAGTGGTCCTCATCAAGCTTGGTTTGTTCAATCATGGGAGTGTAGCGGTCACTTGAATCAAATCCAAATTTCTTTAAAATCTCATTTGCATATTTAGATTGATTTATGAAAATGCCTCAGGGACTTTGTGAAATTTGTAATCCCAAGAAAAATGACATTTGTCCCATCATTAACATTTGAAATTTGGAACCCATTTCATTTGAAAAGCGATCACATTCATTGGGGTCGGTCGAGGCAAAGATAATATCATCAACATAAATTTGAACGTGAATTAAATGTTTGCTTAACTTTCTGGTGAACAATGTTGGATCAAGCTGCTCCTTTCTTTGAAGCCGGTGAAGAAGAAACTTTGATAGCGTATCATACCATGCCCTTGGAGCTTGCTTTAAACCGTAATGAGCTTTCTTCAAGCGATAAACGTGAGTAGGATGCTCTGGATTCACAAAGCCTTCGGGTTGGTGGCGTGAGCGACTTCTTTAAGATCTCCGTTCCGAAATGCCGTCTTTACATCCATCTGATAGACTACCATGTTCTTACTTGCAGCATTAGCTAAGAAGATTCCGATTGCCTCGATTAGAATGGAGCAAATGATTCTTCAAAGTCTATGCCCTCCTCTTGACGGTATCCTTTTGCAACCAATCTAGCCTTATTCTTTAAAACATCACCATGCTCATCAAGTTTAACTTTGAAGATCCACTTTAGAGCAATGATCATAGCACAATCTGGATCAAGTACTAATTCCCATACATCTTGAGATGATCAAACTCTTATGAATTTCTTCTTGCATGGCATTGAACCATCTTCATTTTTGGCGGTTTAACATCTTTTGGTTCGATCTTAGAGAGTCGGAGTTGAAGAAGCACCATAAGGCATCGGTTGCAAGTTGTTTCCGTGTGGATCTTGGGCGAGAGGATTTCCAATGATGTTGTCTAATGGATGATCGTGAGTCCATTTTTCTAAGGTGTTCATGTGGTACATTGTTGAGGATGAAGTAGCGAGTCGATGTCTCTGTAGAAGATGGTTGGATAATGATTGAGGAGCAAATATAGTTTCAAATGGAGCATCTTCGGGAGTAGCAAAGGGATTGAATTCATCTTGTGAATCGAGGCATTTCCATGATGTACACTTGATGATTGAAGATTTGTTGATGAACCGGATTGGTGCCAGGTGCTTCTTGCTTAATGACATAGAAGTTGAAGGGTTAATTTCATTGGCGGATAGAAGTACCTTTGTTGATTGGATTGACATATCATTGTTACTTGGCTCATATTGTTCATCAAACATTGGATCAAATAGTTTCTTTAAATCATCTTGAGAGGGGTACATATGGAGTTCTTGATGAGGAGTTTGGTACAAGAAATGAACCAATGTTTTGAAGTCGGGTCGAAGCTGGAATGTCCGGGAGCCATTTGACCGGTTAGCTCATCAAGCGTGGCGTGAATTGTTTCCATGATATTTCGGGTTCTCTTGTTATAGATTCGGTAACCTTTTCTGTTTGGTGCATAGCCTATAAAGACTCCAATGTCGCTTTAGCTCTCAGTTTTCCTAAATCTTGACCATCATTAGTTGGATAACATAAAGCACCGAACACGAAGGAATGAAAGATCAGGTTTTATTTGTGGACAAGTTCATATGGAGTTTTTCCATGAGCGATGTGAATCGGGGATCGATTTTGGGTGTAGCATGCGATGGCGATGGCTTCTCCCAGAGAAACATTGGAACTTTTGAGTAAATCGGCATAGTCCTTGCGGCTTCCACAAGAGTTCGATTTTGTCTTTCAACTACACGTTGTTGAGGAGTTGAGGAACACTTCTTTGATGACTGATTCCAATACTCTCATAAAACTCACTAAGTGTTTGTTAACAAACTTCAGTTCCATTATGCGATTCGATGATTCGGCCGTTTTGTTAAGGCGAACTGCATTTGTTTGATGAGTTTGATGATGATATCTGGAGTTTCATCCTTTGACCTTAGGAACTTTACCCAAGTAAATCTAGAGAAATCATCAACCACAACTAACACATATTTCTTCCCAAAGATATTACGCACTCTCATGGGTCCACATAAATCCATGTGAATTGTATGAAGAACTTCAGGCTGAGTTTGTAGGTTTGGGTTTATGGGCATACTTCTTGCTTTTTCCCAATTGGCATCTTTGAACAAAGATGATCCTTTTCATACTTAAGTCTAGGTAAACCTACAACTAAGTCCTTTCCGGAGAGATCATTGATGGTGCCGAAGTTCAAGTGATTGAGACGACGATGCCATAACCATGACTTTGGTTTTGAAGCCTTTGACAACAAGCAAATTGGAGAAGACTTCATCATATCTTCGATAGAGATGGTGTATAGATTTGATCCACGTGAGCCTCTTAAAAGCTCCTTACCATCAAGTTCTCTAACGAAACAAGTATGTTTTCTGAAGGCTACTTCTAGATCGAATCGAGAATTGACCAACGAGAGACGGTTATGACCAAGACCTTCCACATAATATACCACGGAGATAACACTTTTCCAATAACATAATCTCCATAACCCTTAATTGCACCAGAAATGATCATTCTCGAATCTAAGCGTCGATGAATTTGCTCACGAAGTTCATGAGCTGACGGTCTCGTCATATGCTTGGAAGCGACTGAGTCCGGTACCACGAGCGATTTGAGCGATTTGCGGTTGAACACGAAAAGAATGGATAAGCGGATAATTGGGATCCCCATGCAAGAATGGGTTCCACTTGGTTAGTAATAGTAATTGGAACACCCACATCAGAAATAGAAACATCCATATCGGAAGTAGAAGCAATGGAATCATTGGGAATAGATGCAATCTTTGGTTATGCGTATTTGACCTATTCAAAGTATGTTCACTTCTTAAGGGAATAGTTCTACCAGTAGGCATCCATTGTCTAGTGGGCATAGTCTTAGAAGTTTGAGAGCAAAAGCCTGATTATTCTTATGACCAAAAGGTATCCAATAATAACCTATCTTTATAAATGTTCTTCCTGTGGGCTTCCACTGTTTTCTAACAATCTTTCGATTTTGCCTTTTTGCCTTCTTTGCATGATTATTAGCCTTAACAATTTTAACTGGGCATTTGACAACATTAGACAAAGCATTCACACCACATTCATGATTAGCAACAGAATTCAAGCGGACATCATTACAAGGTTTGCAAATAGTATCGAATTGAATTAATTACTGATGCGCTTAAGGCTAATACTAGAATCAACACGATTCGTTTTATTCAACTCAAGCTTAAAGTTCCTAGATTGGTCTTCTACTCTCTTCCAATGCACATTCTTAGCTTGCAAGGTCCTATCATTCCTTGTATTGTCTTGAGACTTTGACCTTCTCGCTTTAATGTCACTGATTACTCTGTAGAGAATGGGAACATTAGTTGGTTGATCTAATTTTGCAATCACGAACTTGATGTGCAAGGATCGAACTACTAGAAGGCACATTAGTGTATACTTTCTTAAGGCGTGATTTGAGCTATTTGCGCACACTAAAGTTCACTTTCTTAGCACAAACATATCACGGAATCGAACTACTTGAAGGCACATTAGTGTTTACTTTCTTATCTGGGCATAGAGCGGATTTCCTGCTTGGCACTAGGCATAGAACAAGGCTTCACAGCTTTGCCCTTTTCACCTAAGGATTTTGGACATGTTGCAATTACACATTCAAGCAGCTCTTGAGATCGTTTGGCCGGAGGCAAGCAAACCTAATTTCTCTATCAAGAGGTTTATTAATGAAGTCCTCTTCAACAATCTCACGGAGACATTCTAGACTATCCTTAAGGTGAGCACAGTAGTCATGAAAGCATGTTCATTATTCCTAAGATGAGGAGGAATATATTTAAGCATCACGATGTATTTGCGGTCTAAGGGTGACTTTGAGACAACATTCTTATTGAAAACAAGTGGCGGTTTCCTATTTCACGACTTTCGATTCTCAATTTCCTTTTGTAAAGGCGTTATTTTTTCGTTGTTTTGGTCACGGGTGACTTTCATTGAATCATATAACTCTTTAAAGTGTCGTTTAACTTTTCATTTTCTTCTAGAAAACTCTCGTTTTCCTTTTGTAAGGCATTAACTAAGTTTTGAAGATGAAAAGTTTGAGAGTACTAAGAATCTAAAGGAGGAGGCATTTGGGATCCGGTCACATTGTTCTTTTCACCCTTCAATTGAGAGATTTGGGCTTTCAACTTTTTGATAGTGTTACAATGAGCTCGAATCAGTTCATCACGTTTGCTAATTTCAAAAGCGCATCAAATTCGAGGAGCATCCAAGGATGTCTTGAAATTTGAGGTTTTAACATTTTCTTTTAGATGTTGATATTTTAGTTGTAAATTAAAATGTTCAACTTCTAGTTTAGAAAGATGCTTTACCAAATTATCGTGATCATCCCGATCAATTTTCTCATTAAGTTTCGAATTAATCTTTTCAAGCTCAATGACACGATCATGGGAGACTTTCAGAGCAAAAGATAATTCATGAAATTGAGAAGCATTAATGGAGCAATTCAGTAGCGATGTAAAACACATCTTGAGCAATACATTGAGAAATAAGATTCTCATTCAAGGTATGCAAGTTCTTCCTCTCAATCTCATTATATTTTAATGCTCGCTCATAGTCACTAACCTCAACTATCATTGCATCAAATTCCTTTTCCATTTCTTTAATATCTGAATTTATCCCCTTTTAAGACTCTCAAAATGATCTTTTAGTAGTTTGAAGAAAGGCATGACCTCGGTTAGATAGCATTCTTTTGTTTGTTCAAAACCCCTTTCCCTTGATTATCCCGATTGGGTGTGATCCTTTTCTTACAAGTTTTCTCAAAATCGACAAATAGTTGAAGAATAACATATTGAGTGATTAAGGTCTTGCTTTTAGTGGCAATAGTCCTAGGAACTAAATGCATTGGTGTATTGGGAGGATACACAGTCGCTGAAGGCATTTTCCTAAAGGGTGGGTTTGTTGCAACAAGATTCTCTGCTTTTTGCTTATCTAAATCCTTTTTCTAGAACACTTGTTCGGGTGTTAGCAATGTCGAGGCTTAAACTTGTTCAAGGAAATTCAATTCTCCTTCTTGTAATCATGGGGTGTGATATTTATTTTCTTCTCTTTACATTTAGGATCATCTAGTTTCTTGTTCATCTTTTCCTAGTGACTTCATCTGATTTCTTATCTTCCTCGTGCACTTTCAGTATGACTAGGTTTCTGTCTAGGCTTAAGAATTTCATTGCCATCATAAATAACCTTATGGGCAGCTCAAGCCTTTTTAACAACTACGGATTTGGTTCCTCAACAAGGGGAGTACTATGCTTATCACTCAAAACTATGCTTAGTGATCATAAGTGAGCGATTTGAATGGTATTTCCTTATGCGTACAACTTATTTTCAAGCTTGTTTTTCAAGGTTTTTAGGTTAGAAAAATCATTCAAAAGTTTTGATTCTTTAACGCTAAATTCTTGCTTAAGAAATTTTAACATTTTCTTGAAGTTCTTGTTTTTGCTTAGCGGTTTTAGAAAGCTTTTCTTGTAAGGAGTTTAACTCTTGTTTTAATACTTCTTCTCTAAACCAACTTTTTCTAATAGTTATGCGCATTTGGTCATCCATTTCCCGCTCACGGGTGGTCAACTCAAATTTAGCACGTTGTTCATAAATAGCAACACGTTCTTTATAGGCATTGAGTTCGAGATAACGAGAATCATTAGGGGCACATGCGGTGTATTCATCAAAAACATAGTCATCGTTGATTGCAGAAGATGCATCACTTGGTACAACTTCACTTTCACTTTGTTTCACATATAGATCATATGGGACAACATTGATATTACCCATTTCTTCAATATTTGACTCAAAGTTTCATTGATTATACTTTGTCATGCATCTTTTGCATATCGGCATCATCATATAGTTTTAGTACCTCGAGAATGAGTTTGTCTTTGGATGGACCAGCTTGTGGTGAAGATGAGACCTTAGGAGAGACCATTGGAGAAATGCTAGCCATGAAAATTGTTTGGGCAGAAGGTCCATCATCAACATCAGAGTCGTATGCATCACAATCGGCTACTTGAAAGGCGTTCGATGATTATGAACTATCTCTTGAATGGTTGCTCATCCACATCGCATCATAGGTTTTGGCATTTCCAAGAAATAATAACTCCTCTTCATCCAAAGCGCACCATTGTCTTGAGCTTGTACTAGTAGCATCTTATCCCTGAAGTACTCGGCATGCGTAGGCGTTTTGGAGATGTGCGGTTCCTTGCAATGTGTCCCTCACCACCACGGTTATAGCATTTGATCGGCTTAGCTTGACCTTGATTTCCATTCCTTCCCCGATTCTGATTTGTAACATAACCTCTACCGGCTCCACCTCTTCCGATCATCTTGTCTTTCTGGCTGGTTGCTACAATCTTCCCATCTATGAGTAGCTTGATTGTGTGGGTTAGATGTTTGTTATGAGGTTGTTGTTGGTTTGTGGGATAGAATTCAAGTTTTGACTTATCATAAGTGCCAGTTGATTGATGAAGTTTCCTATGTGCATCGGCATCGGCTTGTTTGAACATTGGATCAGGAATGAGTTTATGATTACCATTACCCATAGGTACAACTTGAGAAGCTTTGGTGGTAATCCCAATATTTGAATAAAAGCGGTTGAATCATTTGTTGAGCTTGTTTCTCCACGAGCTTTGGTGATCAAGAATCCTCTTTTCAAACATGGCATGTCTCTCATTTTGAAGAAGGAAGGCATAGAGTTGCTCATAATTTGTATTCTTCATTCCTTTAGTGAGCTTCACGAAGTGACAAATTTGTGCCATTCGGGATTCATGTTGTTCACAAACTTTGAGTTCAGTTGAATGTTAGGCATAGTCATTCTGATGTTCCTCATGTCATTCACCGACTTATGAAATCTCACATAGTACTCATAGACACTCTCATCTGGTTTCATCTTTAAGTGCTCAAATTCATCATAGAGTTGTGATTCTCGGTCTTCATGATTATTCAGAGAGAAAGAAGCATCTTGACATTATCCCATCTGCCTTTTGCCTCGGTATTGTGATTGATAAGCTTGTAGATGTCTTTTGGTAGACCTTGCAATATGATGTTAGAAGCTCGGATATCTGCATCGAATCTCTTTTTCTCCTTATCATCAAGCTCATCATACATCTTTGGTACATCCATTCCGTAAATCGAGTTCCATCTTGGCATTATCAAGTACATCTCTAGTAGTCTCAACCCGATAAGGTCCTTCATCAATGGATTTGAGAATGTTGACCCATTTTCTTTTCAAGGCGATACAATCGATTCGTTGAGCCCAAGAGTCATAGTCGGTTCATCAAGCATGGGTGGGCAGTATCGAAGGCGGTAGCTTGAACATCCTCGAACAGCGATGGAGATGATAGTAGGAGCGTTGGTAGACATGTTAACGGCGGATTTTATAACTCTATCATTAAACCGGGAAATAGATTCTTTCACGGGATTTTACTAAATCAAGAGAAAAACCGTATTAAAATTCACCCAAGTAAGCTAGAAAATCTTGAACCAAGTCGCTAACTACTAAGTAGCTATAAACCCAAGTCGCTATAATCCCAAGTCGCTAGTACAGTCAAGTAAGCTATATAAACAACTCGCTAAGATTCAAGTTAAGCTAGGAAAATTTTGTGACAATTAAGCTAAGATCCAAGTCGCTAATGTGTCAAGTCATTAAATAGCAACTTCGCTATGCACCAAATCGCTAACACCAAGTCTCTAACGAACACAAGTACAAAGTAAGCTAACTTCCACCAAGTCGCTACCGTGAGTGGAGAATCCACTAAGTGTCTTTGTTTTGTCGGCTTGTCTCACTAGACAAAGTCGCTAACCCTAACTCGCTAAGACTTTCAACTACAACTCGCTACCAAATTGCAAAGCAAGTCGCTACCAAGAAAAATTTTCCGTGGCTCAAGTCGCTAGCATGAAAAACACATAAACACCACTTTTCAATCCAAAAACAACTCAACCACTATGATTCAAACCTTCTAAATCAAAACCTAAACACTTGTGATGATTCTAAACACAAAAGTACTACCAAAATCCAAACTTTAACACTAGAAATCAACCAAATGATGCAAAACCACTAAACTTTTTCAAACTCAAAAACCACCTAAAAACCACTAGAAATCCAAAGATATGTAAGAGATGATCTAACCATGGCTCTTGATACCAATTGTAAACTATTGGATTTCACATACACACTAAACCATAATCATAGAGGCTGAAGGTTTTTAGAGAGAAAGTTAGAGGTTTAGGGAACTTAGTGAGAGAAAGAAAAATCTTATTATGAGCTCTAACTCTCTACCTTGGGAGGTAGAGATTATTTATAGTCTTACAAAACACACAGCGGCGTGGATCGAGATGGGTAAAGACCCGTCCGTCCTCCACGGTGTTACTTAACTAAATACTACTAAACATAAAAGAACTACTGACTATGAGCTTTCTAACGATTACATATACTTGAGGTGACCGACTCTTTTAATACCTGGAATTTCTAATTCCTAACAAAACGTGACGAACAGATTCAAGCTCATTGTAACACGATCAGAAAGTTGAAAGCCCAAATCTCTCAATTAAAGGGTGAAAAGAACAATGTGAGTGGCTCCCAAATGCCTCCTCCTTTAGATTCTCAGTATTCTCAAACTTTTCAACTTCAAAACTTAGTTAATGCTTTACAAAAGTAAGACGAGAGTTTTCTAGAAGAAAATGAAAATGTTAAACGACACTTTAAAGAGTTATATGATTCAATGAAAGTCACTAAAAACAACGAAAAAATAACGTCTTTACAAAAAAATTGAGAATCGAGGAGTGGGGAAAAAGGAAAGCGCCACTTGTTTTTAATGAGAATGTTGCATCAAAGTCATCCTCCTGCAAATATCTTGTATTTGTTAAATACATTCCTCCTCATCTTAGGAATAATGAACATGTGTTTCATAACTATTGTGCTCACCTTAAGGATAGTCTAGAATGTCTCAGTGAGATTGTGGAAGAGGATTTCATTAATAAACCTCTTGATAGAGAAATTAGGTTTGCTTGCATTCAAGCCAAACGATCTCAAGAGTTGCTAGAATGTTTAATTGCAACATGTCCTAAATCCTTAGGTGTGAAAGGTAAAGGCTGTGATGCCTTGTTCTATGCCTAGTGCCAAGCATACAAACCATTCTATGCCCGGTTTTAAGAAAGTGAACACTAATGTGCCTTCAAGTAGTTGACCCACGTCTAGTTCAGGGAATGCAAAAAGTAGATCAACCAACTAATGTTCCCATAATTCCCTCTCTGAGTAATCGGTGACATAAAATCAAGCGGGTCAAAGCCTCGAGGCAATACCAAGCAAGATAGGACCTCGCAAGCTAAGAATGTGCATTGGAAGAAAGTAGAAGATCACCCTAGGAATATTAAGTTTGAGTTGAATAAAGCGAATCGTGTTGATTCTAGTATTAGCTATAAGCGTCTTGTAATTAATTTGAATTTTGCTACTATTAAGCAAACCATGTAATGATGATTTGCTTGATTTACGTTGTTACTAATCATGAATGTGGTGTGAATGTTTTGTCTAATGTCAAATGCCACGATAAAAGCTGTTAATGTTAAAATTCAAGCTAAGAAGGCTAAAAGGCAAAGGCGAAAGAAAGTTAGAAAGCAGTGGAAACCACGGGAAGGAATTTAGTAATATAGGTTATCAATGGATACCTATTGGCCGTAAGATTAATGAGCTTTTCCCTAAAGTTGCTAAATCAATGCCCACTAGAAAATGGATGCCTCTTGGTAGAACTATTCCCTTAAGAAGCGAACATACTTTGAATAGGTCAAATACGGACACTAGCAGTGCATCTATTTCTAATGAGTCCATTGTTTCTACCTCTGATGTGGGTGTTCCAATAACTGTTACTAACCAAGTGGAACCCATTATTGCATGGGGTTCCCAATTATTCAGTTATCCATTCTTGTCACGTGTTCAAGCGGATCGTTCAAATCGTTCGTGGTACTGGACTCAGGTTCCAAGCATATGGTGGAGACCGGTCGCGGCTCATGAACTTCGTAAGTAAATTCATCGGAATTTGTTAGATTAGGGAAGCGATCATTTTGGTGCAATTATGGGTTATGGATATTATGTTGTTGGTGATAGTGTTATCTCCAAGGTATAGTACGTAGAAGGTCTTGGTCATAACTTATTCTATGTCGGTCAATTATGTGATTCTGATCTAGAAGTGGCTTTCAGAAAATATACTTGTTTCGTTAGAGAACTTGATGGTAAAGAACTTTTAAGAGGAACACGTGGTTCAAATCTATACACCATCTCTATCGAAGATATGATGAAGTCTTCTCCAATTTGCTTGTTGTCAAAGGCTTCGAAAACAAAGTCATGGTTATGGCATCGTCGTCTCAATCACTTGAACTTGGCACCATCAATGATCTCTAGAAAGGACTTAGTTGTAGGTTTACCTAGACTAAAGTATGAAAAGGATCATCTTTGTTCAACATGCCAATTAGGAAAAAGCAAGAAGTATGCCCACAACCCAAACCTACAAAATCGATTACGAAGTTCTTCATACAATTCACATGGATTTATGTGGACCCATGAGAGTCTGCAGAATATCTTTGGGAAGAAATATGTGTTAGTTGTGGTTGATGATTACTCTCGATTCACTGGGTTAAGTTCTTAAGGACAAAGGATGAAACTCCGGATATCATCATCAAACTTATCAAACATTTTGCGGGTTCGACTTAACAAAAGCGTCGGGAATCATCCGAACAGACAATGGGACTGAGTTTGTTAATAAACAACTTAGTGAGTTTTATGAAAGTGTTGGAATCGGTCATCAAAGAAGTGTTCCACGAACTCCTCAACAAAGCGGTGTAGTTGAAAGACGAAATCGAACTCTTGTGGAAGCCGCAAGAACAATGCTTTTTTATTCAAAGGTTCCAATGTTTCTCTGGTGAAGCCATTGCCACTTTGCATGCTACACTCAAAATCGATCCCTAATTCACACTTCTCATGGAAAAACTCCATATGAACTTGTCCACAATAGAAAACCTAATCTCTCATTCCTTCGTGTGTTTCGTGCATTATGTTACCCAACTAATGAGGGCCAATATTTAGGCAAACTTAAAGCTAAAGCGGACATTGGAGTTTTGTAGGATATGCACCAAACAAAAGGATACGAATCTACAACAAAAGAACCCGAAGTATAATGGAAACAATTCACGTTACGTTTGATGGTGACCCGGTCCCAAATTGCTCCGGACAAATCCAGTTCGGACCCGCATCTCAACTTTCATCAAGTAGTCCTATCAGTTCTACTCTCGTTTCAAATCCCTCACAAGCAACTCCTTATGTACCTCCATCAGAAGATGATTTAAAGAAATTGTTTGATTCAATGTTTGATGAACACTATGAGCCAAATGCTAATGAAATGTCAATTCCATCATCAGAGGCTGCTCCTATCCCTGTCAATGAAGTCAACCCTTCTGTTTCAATATCATTAAGCCAGAAGCGCATCTTTCAGCGATCACTCTGTCTCATCAACAAATCATCAATCATCGAATGTACATCATGGAATTGTTTCTAGCACCCATGATGAAGTTAATCCCTTTGCTACTCCTGAAGATGCTCCATTTGAAAACATATTTGCTCCTGAATCTTCATCGGAACCATCTTCATCGGGAGACATCGACTCTGCTACGTCGGTTCCTCAACAACAACCACATGAACACATTAGAAAGTGGACACATGATCATCCATTGGACAACATCATTGGAAACCTTTCTCGTCCAGTATCCACACGGAAACAACTTGCAAACGATGCCTTATGGTGCTTCTTCAACTCCGTACTCTCTAAGGTCGAACCAAAAGACATTAAAAGCGCCATGAATGAAGCAACGGTTCAATGCCATGCAAGAAGAAATTCATGAGTTTGATCAACTAGATGAATGGGAATTAGTACCGCTCAATTGTGCTATGACCATTGCTCTAAAGTGGATCTTCAAAGTGAAACTTGATGAGCATGGTGATGTTTTAAAGAATAAGGCTCGATTAGTTACAAAAGGATACCGTCAAGAGGAAGGTATTGACTTTGAAGAATCATTTGCTCTTATTGCTCGTATCGAGGCAAATCAGAATATTTTTGGCTAATCCTGCAAGTAAGAACATGGTAGTCTATCAGATGGATGTAAAGGCGGCTTTTCTTAACGGAGATCTGAAAAAGTCGTATCACGTCGACCAACCTGAAGGCTTTGTGAATCACGAGCATCCTACTCACGTCTATCGTTTGAAGAAGGCTCTTTACGGTTTGAAGCAAGCTCCGAAGGCATGGTATGATACGCTATCAAAGTTTCTTCTATCTACTAGATTGACAAAGGAGCGATTGATCCGACATTGTTCACCGAAAGTCGAGGCAAACATTTAATTCACGTTCAAATATATGTTGATGATATTATTTTTGCCTCGACTGACACCAATGAATGTGATCGTTTTTCAAATGAAATGGGTTCCAAATTTCAAATGTCAATGATGGGACAAATGTCATTTTCTTGGGATTACAAATTTCACAAAGTCCGGGAGGCATTTTTATAAATCAGTCTAAATATGCAAATGAGATTTTAAAGAAATTTGGATTTGATTCTAGTGACCCTGTTGACACTCCCATGATTGAGCGTACTAAACTGGATGAGGACCACTCAGGGATCATGGTAGACCAAACGTAATATCGTAGTATGATGGATCCCGATGTACCTCACACGTGATAGACCGGACATTACTGTTATTTGTTTGCATGTGTGCTAGATATCAGGCTAAGCCTACCAAAAAGCACCTTAAAGCGGTTAAACGGGTCTTTCGGTATCTCCAAGGAACCATCAATATGGGACTTTGGTACTTGAAGGACACCGGTATGTCACTAACGACCTATCGAGATCTTTGATCATGCATGATGTCAAGATACGTCGGAAGTCTGTCGGAGGTGCTCGGTTTTTGGGTGATAAGCTTGTGAGCTGGTCTTCAAAGAAGCAAATGAGTACTTCTATTTCCTCTCTGAGGCTGAATACATAGCCATGTCATCTTGTTGTGCTCAAATCCTATGGATGAGATCCCAATTATCGAACTATGGCTTTGAATTCAACAAAATCCCTCATCTTTGTGATAATAAAAGTGCTATTGCTCTCTCATGCAACAACGTTCAACACTCAAGAGCAAAACACATCGACATTCGACATCATTTCATCGGGGAGCAAGTAGAAAACGGTGTGGTGGAACTTTATTTTGTGAGGACTGAATACCAATTAGCAGACATCTTCACCAAAGCTCTTCCTAGAGAGCGTTTTGAGTTTATCCTCCCACGACTTGGTCTAAAGAGTCTTCAACCGGAAACACTTAAACGTCTTCAAGAGGAAGAAAAGAGTAAAAGGTCTTTCTTCATCCATATCTTGTAAATATTTATTAGAAAAGCAAAATACAAAATTTCAAAACCTTCAAAAAGCAAATAGAAAAATATAAAACTTTCAAAAAATCCATAAAAATTTGAAAAATCTTGAAAAATTTCAAAAAATATTGTCATTTTGTCATGTTTTTCTCAATTCGAAAATATCTACGGTCTTTGTGTTGTCATTCAAAGAATGACATGGGACTTTAGATATTGTTCGAATGTTATTAAAAAAAATAATAAAAAAAAAAAATTGGGAGAAAGTGAAACTATGGTTTATTGTCATTTCAGTCAGTAACCCGTTTTTCAAAGAAAGAACATAGCCATGCTTTATCTTGCTTTTCAAAACTCATGCTCTGATTCTTTAAAACAATTACTTACCATCCAATGAAAACTAATTGCTTTGTTAGATAACTCGAACTCTATTATTGAAAATCATCTGGACTTAACTTTTGTCAAAATATCTATCTCTCAATCAACAACTTATGTCATTGATTGAGGGGGAGAATGATTTCAATTAAATCAAAAGGTTGTTCGACATACAATTGTTTTCAAAAGATAATCTTGCATGTTTAATCAATGGAGTGTAAAAACTCAAAATCCGATCCTTATCAGTTAAAATGTTCTCATAATCAAGTCACAATTCTCCTCGAAAGCTTTCAAAATCAATTTAAATCTACAGAGATCACAAATCTCAAATGATTTGAAAATTGTGATCGAGGGAGAATTTGTGATTTAAATTGGATTTAAACTGATAATTTGATAAATAGTTTCATAAGTGTTTAGCAAGCTTTCCTCCCCACATGTGCCAAAGGATTTCAAATTTTCCATGCACATGTTGAGGGGAGCATCCTATTTTAAACCACAAAGAATTGAAACGTGATTGATTTGTATCTAAGTGCAGATTCCTTCTAAAATGTGCAAAACTCTTTCAAACCTCGAGGCACATATTGAGGGGGAGCAAATTTATGAAAACCTCATCCTTCCATAATATGCTTTATCTACTTAATTTGATCAGGGAAGTGATGTTGATATTTTTTTAGAAAATGGTAATCAAAGAAGGTAATTCTTCCTCATGCCTCCGTGTGCCAAAATGATTTCAAATACATGAGGCACATGTTGAGAGGGAGCTCTGTTTCTAAAAATATCAAAAACCATTCAGGTACAAAATGCTTTGATAATATATCACAAGTATCTGAATTATTTTTCAAATGGTTTTCAATTGGTTCCAATGGCAGACGAACTGTACCAAAAGACGGACCATTTTACTTTATACATGGTGTTATAAGGATGGTTAGGTTAGGTATTCGTTCCCACGATCCCGCTAGAGCCGGAGGGATCTACCCAGGGACAATCCACTAGATAGTGTAGAAGTCCTTAGGTTTGATGAACAAAGGAGAAAAATAAGATATTGGAAGAGTGCGGACTGAGATCGAGCTAGTACTGGAATAAACCCAACAAGGTTCTAGTTATGAAGTCTCGGTAAGCACTGAAGGGTTGAAGAATGAAAAAGAAATGAAATGAGAAAAGGGTGAAAAGAAATAGCCCTCCATTAATTCAACCTTAGGGCAGAAACCGGGTTCAATTCATATGCTACTGGTGGTTGCCAAGGAAACATCGGTATTGAAGACAAGATGTCATGGACCCAGTGACGCACTGCACTACAACTTCCCAAGCTACTCAAGTTCCTCTTAAAAGGACTTGTTTCATTCTCACAGGGAACCGACATTATCTATCGACTTTCTCTTAGAGATTGTTGATATTGAAGAAGGAGACCCTCTCCCTAGTCTCCGGTATAGGAACCAAAATATGCACAGTTGTGTCTAAAGCCACGAGATCATCATATAAATCTCATTAGGACACTGTCCATGAAGACTCTCTGTTTCACACTATGTGGAAAGAGAGATTTTATCTTATGAGTCCTACGCATTATCCTAGTGGTATTGGAACATCTGAGTGATATGCAAACATATTCACAATGAAGATGGAAAGCCTTCTGGAGCCAATATCAAACAAGCTCCTGGCGGGTGGCATGTGAGATCTATCTAATAGATCAACCATGTGACAACTAAACAGAAACAATGGGGAGATTCAATTTTTGAATCAATCACGGTTCGAGTTATGGATTGGCGGATACCTTTGAAAAACCGGTTGTTGTGCTTAAAACTCTTTTTTAGCACATCATTTGTGTACTAATATTTCAAAATAAAAGGTGTTTATGATTGATAATTAATTTTCATTAAAACCTTCGTTGTATTGCAAAAACAATTTCTATTGAGCGATACTCGATTGTTTCTCAAATCTCTTTTCATCAATCAATTGAATCTCATTATTTGGTTCACTCACTCCGTGTTGTCTTCTTTGAGACGTTCGGTTTGAGAACGGCTAAACATGCGAAAACCTGTCAAGGAAATTCTTGAATTTTACGATCACAGGCATACTTATCTTGATCAACGGAAGTGGGCGTGTACCTCAATTCAACGAAAGTGATCAAAGACACTTTCGATGCGCTTTATTGCTAAGCTTGTTGTATCGACGCCGGTGCCGACGTTCTTGTGTCGAATGAAGCGGTCAATCCATAGCCGCATGCTCACACATCACATTCATTTCAAAAGAAATCATGATTAGTGCATCAATGACTCTGATATTTTTCACTCCATGCTTACGCTTCTGCTGCGCCAATATCATGAATCAACGAAAGCTTCGCTACTCGATGAGAATATATCATGATCCCGAATGTGAGCATGTCGGTCCAAATGTCACAACATCACATAATACCAACACCACAAAGGATGAGTCAGAGATTTATGATAGGTGATGATCTCAAAGCTGGCTCAAAACTCATTATCACGTGGATCGGTTAAAGACCTCCACTTGGATTAACCAAACATGCAAAAATGAAGAATCGATGATGACTACGACAATTGTAGAGCAAAGAACTTTAACAAGAATCCAAGAACAATCATATTGTAATATCTGTTTGTATTCAATGTATTTTGAGGTGACCTCCCTTAGGGGGAGATTGTTAGGATTTAGTAAATCCGGTCATTAAAGAGTCGGTCACCTCAAGTTTATGTAATCGTTAGAAAGCTCATAGTCGTAGATTATTTAATGTTAAGTAGTATTTAGTTTAGTAACACCGTGGAGGATGGACGGGTCTTTACCCACTGTATGCTTGATCCACAGCCCGTAGGTGGCGATTTATGTAAGAACTATAAATACTCTCTACCTCCCAAGGTAGAGAGTTAGAGCTCATAATAATACTTTCATTTTCTCTCACTAAGTTCTCAAAACCTCTAACTCTTTCTCTCTCTAAAACTATAGTATACGCCTATTTGATCTTTGGTTTAGTGTGTTTATGAAATCCAATACCTAACAAATTTCTTCAACACGGTAGCAATGTTAGCAAGAAATACGCTACCTCACTCACCTTCCCTATCCCGGTGATCTTCTCCAACAATGTAGCCATCGAGGAAGAAGCCACACAATTGTTCGTTGATAATGTGGTTAATTATGACCACGATGCACTGCGTATGGAATTCATCAAGCCTGAATGAAGAAGAATATACTCTGAGAAGCTGCGGTACTAAAATCTAACAAAAGAGGTGTGTCTGATGACCAGCGGATCATTGCCATAATGCATGTTAGCTTTGTCTATTAAGTGGGACTACTCATTCTGAAGAAAATCGTAGTCAAGCGCCAAGGCGAACAGGAATATGGCACTACGAAGGATTTTCGAGATTTTCACTCAATGACATTGAAGACATGTATCTTGCTAAGGTACAAGGTCGAATGCGACATTTCTCCACCAATATCAAGCTCCAGTACATCAAGTCATTGCTTGATATTCATCGGCATCGTTATCCGGGAGAACGTGTTGAAGACTTTCAACTTCTTGAGTGGAATCATACCAAAAGCGTGTTAATCTCACAAAACCACCGCTAAACATTCCCGATATCAACCACCGGCTCGGTACACCATTCTCAAGAAACCAAAGTTTAGGCGTAGTCTACCGCAGATGAACTTCACCATAAGCGTTTCATGGCATGTAATGAGCTTCACAATTTTACAATGATCAAACTTTGAAGAAGGTTCGGGACGGGTTAGCATATCAGTTAAAGGAGATTCATGAAGGCATCGGTCGCGGTGGAATTGAGGAAAAGAGGATGTGAAGAAATTCATCACAGGATTGATGAAAGGTTGTTTCATCGCGATCGGATAAGGACTTTGGAGAGCTTGGGTGGGCGACCAGGTATCTCTCTAACAGGTTATCAGCGTCCAAAAGAACTCCCGCGGCGTTATTGACGGACTGCCTGGTACTCCTTGATTACTTTCTTGATTAATATTTGGATGTGTTGATCTTTATTATTAACTATGGTTTGTGCACATAACACCGGCGTGTACAACCCGTTACTTGTAATGAAATGACCACAGTGGTACGCATCGATTACCACAATCCTATAAAAGGAGAGAAAGCTTCTTACTTTTGAGTAAAACTTATCAAAACTTTCATTTTTCAAAGTTTTGCTCAAAAGAACAAGTACTTCTCCTTATGTTTTCAAAACCTCAAAAGTTAATATTACTTGTTGAGGGGAGTACTTTGCTTAAATCTTTGTCCACAAATTGTTCGATCGTGGAAATCTTCCCACAAAACTTCGAGAATGGTCATATTTGATATCAAAATTTCATCAAAAATAACATGTATATGCCATTTTGAGGGGGAGAAAAATTGTGTGATACAAACATGTTGTGAAAATTGTGATTGAATCTTCGTGATAAAGACTTAACCCATGAATTGTGAGATCCTGAACTGTCATACATCGAAAAGATTTGTCTTTCAAGACTTATCCGAGTAGATTGTACCTATTCGAGAAACTCTTGATAGACATGAACTTTGATGGGTTTGACAACCTTTTGAGGTTTGTCCACACCTTCAAGGTAGTTATTAGAGCTAGTTGTCACCTAAAGCTGACAATGTAACTCTTTAACTATGCAACGTAACCGTGTCTAGTGGGGAATTGTCTATCTTCAGTCGATCAATTCAAAAGTCGCTTGCGCTCTTCTCTCACGTCGCGATTACGTCAAAACACTTAAACGTGTGAAGGGGAGTATTCTACGCATAATATAAAACTCTCCGCATGGTACAAAATTTTTTTACTCATAAACACTTTGAGAGATTTTCAAGAAAATGGTTTTATGGCAACATAGGTTAGTCATGGAATTATAAGGTGACTAAGGTTAGGAATAACCGTCCTATGATCCACCAGAGCCGGAGGGATCTACCCAAGGACACCACCAATAGTTAGAACTTAGAAGTCCTTAGGTATGATAAAAAGGAGAAAATGAGAATCGGAGAAAGAAGGAGTTGAAGAATTAAAAAAAAAGTAAAGAAAAGGGTGAAAAGAAATAACCCTCCAATTATTCAACTTAGGGCGGACACCGGGTTCAATACATATGCTATCTTGGTACGCCACTAGATGACAGTATTGAAGATCAAAGTCGTCATGGACCCGTGGCGCATGCACAAAACCTTCTTAGCCACTCAAGTTTCTCCCAACGCAAGCTTGTTTCATTCTCACGGGGAACCATGCGTAAACTATCGACTTTCTCTTAGAGATTCTTTGGTATTAAAGAAGGAGACCCTCTCCCTAGTCTCCCTTTAGGAAAACCAAAGCGCACTATTGAGTCTAGAGCCACGAGATTCATCAAAAGATCTCTTAGGAACACTTGACATTTCATCACTTGTCGTTCAACAATAAGGGCGCAAGTGATACTATTCTAGAGTCCTACCGAGATCTTAGCAATGCATCGAGAACATTTATGAGGGTTCACAACGTGATCCTTAGTGATTGAATGGAAACTCCTACCGTGGTCAACATCAAACAGCCGGCCAGGTCACTTCGGTAACTCCTTGTGGGTTACAGCAGTGTTGTCTCAAACGGTCTACGGCGTGGGGTGATGCTGTACCTCGGCGACTCACAGGCTGTAGGTGTACTTCTTTTCGCACATCGTGTTATCCTACTTGAGGGACTCCAGTTCGAACGACCTTTGCTAGAATTAGATATGTGTTTTCACACTATGTTATTAACACGCTTCGAAGTTCGAACTTGTAAGTGTTGGAAATCCCGCTAAGGAGATTCCTTTCAAGAATCGAGTCCTGAAAATGTGGGTCATTACTTGAACTTGCTCAATGTAATGCCAACCGTCCATCTATATGGGATTCGGGCTAATTCGCCCGACCAAGGTGAATGGAATCAAGACATTCATCAGAAGAACAATCGTAGTGGCCAATTCTCTAAGAAACGACTACAGTGATCGATTGGTGTTTATCACTAACCCATTCTTATGTTTTCTTCTTATGGATGCTCCTGAGAGATGATCGTGCAGATTCACCACATGCTCATACCAACAACAAAACAAATTGAAGTTCTCTCGAAAGGTAACACAAAAGTCAGAATGATTCTTTATCAAAACCAAAGAATCTACAAAGTTTAAAGACTAAAGAGAACTACATCAATCCTGAAGTATAACGTCAAAGAGCGTGTGAGCATGTTGGAGAATGACGTGGAGACACCTGAGCAACGTAGACGATGCATTGACAACAACATAACATCACCATATCCACACCAGAACAAAGAACAAAGATAAATGAAGACGTCAAAGCTGAAAACTTCAAAGAAAACAAGATCATCACACTGGGGAGATTGTTAGAATCAGGACACTTCTTCTCACAAGAAAGAAGAATGTCAGAAGACGTCAAAACAACTATTACATCAGCACCAACAACGTTTAAAGTTTACTTAAGTCATTAATTACCAACACTTAGGGGGAGATTGTTGGAATCACTCCTAAACTATATTTCAAGTGTTTGTAATTAACATGTAATAGGTTGCTTCATTAGGCTTTTATGTTTGTATTAAAAGCAAGGCTTATGTAGAAAGCCCATAAGCCTTGGCCCAAGCCCAATAAGGAAAGAAAGGGAACTTGTGTTGCCCTAGTTCCTTTCCCTATAAATAGTTTTGTAAACCTTCCTTGGAAGGTTGGTTGTTCATTTACTCTCAATATCTACGAATAACATTTCACATACTCATTCGTGTATTGTTTAGTTCTTGTTCAACCGATCACTTCTTTATCTATTTCGTACATATTGATGCTTGTATTACAATATGGTGACCTAACATTTTCAAAAAATAAGATACTTGAAAAATAATTTTTGTTTGACAGACATAACTTATAATAGATTATAAGAAAAATAATCTTTCATAATCTCTTAAAATAAAAAGTTATTTCATGTAGCTTACAAAAATAATTTCATTTTATAATTTTTTCCAGCAACAGCACCAACACCAACACCAACACCAACACCAACACCAACACCAACACCAGCATCAGCACCAGCACAATCTACTTTTGCCAAACATACCCGTAATACATACATTTTCATCAGAAGATTAATACTCTTTTCGTCCTAATTTTTTTGTCCATTTGTTCTTTCAATTTATCTAAAATTAATTTTCACTACTAAATACATATAGCGAAGTTGGATTTGAGTTTTCAATATCCTTTTCTATTTGAAAAAACTCTTATTAACTAATTAATTAAAGATAAACTATTAAATAAATAATGTCTTTTGTCTAATAACAATTATTTCTAGACAGAAAGACTACTTTTTTCATCTTAAAATTATAGTCATCTGACAAAAAACAACAGTTTAAAAAAAGAGTGATAATCACACTCACAATTAATCAAATATCAACCCTATGCATTAAACTTTTTTTTTTTTTTTTTTTTTTTTTTTTTTTTTTTTTTTTTTTAAGCACAAGGTATCATGAATACCAATACTTGGGTATCTTGTACTCAGTAACATCATACACCTCTCAGTAACTCACTAATAACTAAAACAACCAACCTCATAACACACCACTAATATGTTATTGGGTCCCCATAAAAATACCCTACTAAAAATACTCACTCACTCACAATACGTAACAAAAAAAACACCATACATCACAAAATGGCGTGAGCCAGTAGAATGGCTCAAATACCTGCTTTGGGCTTACGAATGGCACCAAGTGATGGTACGGTTTTGGCTCACCAACAGCACGGAAAATAAACTTTTGGCATGTTAAATACTTCCCATACCGTGTGCTCTTAGTTGAAATTGAATGCGGACTATAATTTTGACACCGAGGAAGTATTTAAAAAAAGAAATTTGTTAGACCCACATAAAAGTATCCACAAAAACAATTCACTTGTTGAGGTGTCAACGGAGTGATTGGTTTTTTGTGGGATCCACATCTCACAAAAACCAATCACCCATGGCTTCAATTTGGTATAATACTTTATGTGAATGTATCATTGTTTTTTTAAAAAAAAAAAAAAAAAAAAAAAAAAAAAAAAAGTGGTGGAAAACAGACAAGTCCGTGAGTTTAGATTACTACAGCATAAAACAAAAAAACAACAAACAATTACCACAAACGGTTAAAATCTCCCCAAACCGATCTACCTTCTTTCACCTTCATAACGGTCACTTTTCCAGTTAAAAAATAAAAAACCATTAACCATCTCTTCATTTTGAATCATGTCTCTACACACTTCCATTCTCCTCCTCCTCCTCATTTTCATACTATCATCATCATCAGCAGCAGGCCAACAACCCAATGGGGTGTCCTTAAACCTCTGGTGTGTAGCAAGAAACAACGCCGAAGACTCCGCACTGCAGTCTGCGATAGGCTGGGCGTGCGGAACCGGCGGCGCTGATTGTGGTCCAGTACAACAAGGGGGAGCTTGTTTTGATGGGAGTGATATTAGGAAAACTGCTTCTTATGTGTTTAATAATTACTGTGGTAAAAATGGGATGACTGATGAGACTTGTAACTTTGCTAGTACTGCTGCTCTTACTGACCTTGATCCGAGTAAGTAACTTTTTTAGATACCCTTTTTGGTTTTGTAAATGTGGTTTGATTTGATTTGGGATTTTTTTATAGGTTTTGGGAGCTGCAAGTTTCCGTCAAGGTATGTTGTTTTCTTGTTGTTAATTTAGTTATTGTTTTTTAACTGTTGTGTTGTTTAATTGAAGTGATGCGCGTTTAGGGATGTGAGTGAGTAGTTTGAAATGAGCAACTTTAACTGATTTGAGTGTTGAATATGGAAAAGTGTTTTATTTTCGGGCTAAAATGTAGTTGTGGATGAGCAAGAATGGCTATTTGCTTTACGATTAATTATAAAAGTTGTTTAGGGAAGCTATCCCAAACGGCCGTAATCTGAAAACGAAACATTGTAATAGGCAAGAGTAGGGGCGGAGCCACTTCTTAAGAAGAGGGGGGAAGGCCCCCAATAGTGTTTCGCCGGAACACCTAAGTTGTGGAAAAAATTGCGAAATTGGATGAAAAAATATCAGTGCCCTCAACCACAAAATCAAAATGCCCTCCTCGTTCTAAGCTTGCTAACAATTCAAGTGCTCTATAATGCAAAAAAAAAAATACCTGCATTTGTGGTGGTGTTGACGTCTTGTTCGACTGAGAAATGCAATGAAGGGGATGATGGGGATGTGGGTGTGGGGGACTGTACTAGTGGCCCAGTGGAGTAATATTTTTAATAGTAGTATTACATTTGACCAATTGATAACTTTACCAATTAAAGTTTTTTAGCTGTATGCATTTTTTTTACCACATAGTAATATGATCACTTCTAATAAAATTTTGTTAAAAACATAGGCATTTTTATTGCAATTAGTTAGCGCTATAGTTTTTTTCAAATAATTTTTGCAATTTACAATTTTGAAAAAATAATCACGATTTTAGTTAAAATATAGTTTTACAATTTTCGGTTTTGATACACTTTTACACTTTACAGTTTTAGTTAAATCATTTATCAAACCACGAGCACTTAATACAACTTTAACGACACTCGACGTATTTTATAGACATCTAAACTTAAAATTAGTGTTACTTGCATCACACTATAACACTTTTGTTGCTTTTATATGAAACCCGACTCGAATTATTTCAGATAACGTTAAAAAGTAACATTTTCGACGTTGTTTAATCCCATTTTTTGCCTCGCTGCCCCCCGTGATCATATATCCTGGCTCTGCCCCTGGGCAAGAGTTTGGTTACTCGGTAAGACTGAGAAATGATGGTGATCCATAAGAATGGGGATGGATATCTTTGTTATTAGTTTTAAGTGTCATTTCTGACCATTGTAGTAATGAATTAGAATGTTAAGATTCTGGAGAAGCATTTTGAAAATCAAAATATTGTAATAGGCAAATAATATGTGCATTGCGGGGTGTTTGATATTGCAAGTCGAAAGTGATTTCCTTGTCATTTTGTTTTTAGCTGGTTGATGTTGATTGTCTAGTGTTTGACTGAAGTAAAATTGACTGACTTTTGATTATTTGTGGGTCAAATAATAAATATAGCTATATAAGGTCGCTGCAATAAAACTGATTTAAACTAACTCTGATTATATGATTATTTATGACTCATTCTACACGAAAACGCTTACTTAACTTGAATATGCCAAATGCTCAAATAAGCATATCCGAACACTATCTTTTTCCTGTTTTTCAGACTATTCCTTATTAATTTACCCCTTTAAAACGCGATGCCAAACACCCCATTGATGCGAGTATTGCAGGTGCAAGTCATAATAACAGGAGTGGCGGGAAAAAGTTATTGAAAGATTTTGATTTTTCAATTATTAATGCTAAAATGATCATATTTAGATAAACACGTAAAAGATAACTGTATAATTACCTGACAATCATTAGCTTTAGTTATCTAACTCATCTCCCTAAGTCTATAATAGTTACTTTGAAAACTTGCATCCATAGTGGTAAATTAACTTTGTATTGGAAATTGCAGTATGGAAGGGAAGAGTTCAAATGGAACAGCAGCAGTCGGAGGAGGGACATCTACTGCAGATCTTACAAGCAACGGAAATAATGTTGCATATGGATCTGTGTGGGTATGGTGTTGGTGTTATGCTATAATCCATTTACTTTGGTTAAATTTTGTTTAGATGGCATTTTGTTTCTTTAGTTTTTCCCTTTAACTATTGCTATTTGGTGATGCCAAGAGAGTTAATTTGGCATAGTCAAATGCTTGTATTCTTAAGCAATTTTTGTAATGGTATGGTGTTTGGTATTTTAGCTAAACTAGTTTGCTGGTACGAGAAATATGTTAATTGGAATATTGGACATATGGCTATGGTTATAATAGTGACTTGTGATTAGAAGTGGCAATTTAGTGTGTTTTTTGGTCGAGCTGGATAGTTGGTAAACCAGGAATCCTCGTGATTAGTGGTGACTAAGGTTACCAACGACTTGTAAAATGCTTTAAGCAAGTTTCATTTAATTGTTTACCAGCTCTTTACTATGCCGTAATAACTACTCTAAAGGATCAATTGAAGTGGAACTTAAAATTGGAAGTTAAAAACATGAAATATGCTAAACCAAGGACTCTAAATGAGCTGGTGTCTAGTTAACTTAGGGTACTCGAGTGATCTCATACCTCAACCATATCTCACCACCCACCAATAATATCATTTCAACTCATCTTGCATATGCCATACCTGTCATACTTACAGTGGCACCATAATTCCATACCTCATCTAATTTTATTTTTTTATTTTTTATATTCATAATTATATTAAACAATTTAATAAAAACATAATATTTCATTAATAATTAAAAGAAAATTACACAAAACTTAGAAAAAAAAAAGAAAATTACATCACCGAGTGAAATAAAAGAAAATTACACTAGTCATCGAGGTATGGTAAGTCTTGGTAGCTACATGCTCAGTAGATCATATCGGAGGCGGTTATAGATATCTTCGTCGAGTAACTCACAGTACACTGCGTCAGAGTAGGCGGCGACAAGGCGATCCATTATATGAACCGATGATATTGCCATCTCGTCGTCTTTTAAAATCATATTGTGAAATATAATACACGTATAAACGAGGAGTCGAATCTTTTCGGCCGACATAGCCGAGAGGACGGTGAGAATCATCCATTTTGCCTTAAGGCGTAAAGCTGGATTCGACATTCTTTCTTGCAGACTCTTGTAGCTTCTTGAATCTCTTTTCAGCCCCGGGTGAGTGGGATACTTATATGCTTTAACAAGCGTTGAATCGTAGAATAGATTCCATCGGTAAGATAATATCCACGTTTGAAAAGCCGTCCATTTAGAAAGCTGTTTGGCCGTTCCATTTAAACAGTAATATACAATGGAGATTGATTCAAAACATTGATGTCGTTGTTTGCACCGGGAGGACCAAAAAACGAATGCCAAATCCACAAATCATTTGAAGCGACGCCTTCAAGCATAATAGTCGGGTATTGGTGATCACCTCTCTTATATTGGCCTTTCAAATGCCTAGGACAATTTCGCCAAACGAAATGTGTACAATCAATGCTACCAAGCATTCGGGAATATGTAACACCCCCAAAAATGGTTTGCAGCGGAAGAAAAGGTTTTTGGATGCTACTCAATTGGATCATAACACAAAGTGAAAAATAAAGATTTTTCTTAAAAGATTTCATTTATTGAAGTAAAATAGAGTTTACAAAGGTTGATTTGTTTCGGAAAAATGGCCCATTAATAAAATGTGGTCCCCATCACGTTAATCGAGTCATCTATGATCATGCCATGCCATGCCCAAGCACCTCGAGTTAGCTATCTCCTTTTATACCGAGATAAACATGCTTAAAAGATCAACACAACGGTTGAGTGATATTCATAGGTTTAGTAAATAGTTGAACACAAGTAAGAGATGATAATTGCTTAGAAGACAATTACCATAGAAAACAGAGATTATTATTATGCACTAAGCTCATGACACCAATACTAAGTGCATACACCTAATTACTGGTGTAAGTAATAAAATTGCCCCCATATGTAATAGCCAATTACATAGAAATAATCAAATATAGTGGGTTATTTCGATAAATTAGCCTATCGTCAATTCCCATAGTACTATCCACAATATTAGCGTTCACTTTCGCAAGTGATTAATGGTTCATGATGAAGAGGGACTTTTGGCGGGCAACTTAGGCTATAATAATAATAATCATGCAAGCATGCATTTTAAGAAAAGACTTGTGTTCTAGGTTATAGCATGTATCTCCCCAGAGTTTATAAACATTAAAAGAGTAAAAGTGGGGCTATGAACTCACCTTAGTCCGAAGCAATGCAAGAATCGAAACTATCACAACTAGCATCGGGAAAAGGAACAAAGTAGTATTATAGTGTGTGGCATCGCTGGCGATATAGGAGTCAATTTTGCTGGGTACAACGACGCGTCATCGGCTCAACCTAGTAGTGTAACGGCTTATCTCCAGAATCAGATCGTAAAGTAAAGAGATTTTCAAAAGATAAGTGTTTTAGTTTTCGTGGAATACTTGTATCAATGTTTGTTTAAAAGTATAATGTATCATATCTCAAAAAGTTTATCATTAATGTTTCGTGTGGTGGTAAGAAAACAAAGACTCGACATGTAACTCACGCCAAATATAACTCACACCATAGTATAATGTATATCCCAATACATTGTAAGGAATAGTCAGGGAATATTGACTAAGACTCAAGAACTCACGCCAAAGTAATAAGACATATAAAAGAAATTAAACAAGTAAGTAACAAGTAATTTGGTAGAGTTTCGGATATTTACCCGAGAATCCCATATAGTTTAGAGAAGTTAATTAGACTTTATAAGAAAACTCTAATTATAATAACGTTTCATAATTTTATAAAACATATGTTTGGTTCTTGTAGGGTTTTATATAAATAAAAGGATTTTCAAATAGGATTATCAGTTTAATAAGTTTTTATAAATTCCTACATGATGCGTCCGTTTATACAATATTTCCGTGTTAATAGACTTTAATGAAAACTTGATTTTTAAAACAACATATCCCGTCAGATTTATAAGTAAACATGGGTTCGAGTTAATTAGTCCAACCCGTTTTAATAATAACTTAACTAAATAGTTTAAGTAGTTAATCAAATTTTTAGATTATGTATTAGTTATTGGTTTTACCACTTATCATTAGTTTCATTTAATATTTTGGTCCATACGAGTAGAATCTAATTTATCACTTCCGTCTTGAGTCCAAATAGTCCGATATAAGTCCAATTAATATTCATCCGATAAAATTTTAATAAATTTAAGTCATATTTTGATATTTATAATTTGTTATGTATTATTCATGTTTAAAACCAGATATCAAAAACTTATTCGAAACTTACCAATACCACAAGTGTTAAATCAAGTGACGATGTTAGCTCAATATCTGATCAAACTATTGGTACGCACTTAATACCCAAATACTTAATGATTTACACACCTTTTTGTTTAACTTTGGGCTAATTGCCTATTAATCACAAACCAATACACTCTTATAACATTTTGGGCTTCGGCCCATTGTGAGCCAAATCAAATGCCCTAGTGGGCTCATATCTTAAATAAAAAAAATGCACTCTAGCTGACTTATAAACACACGGACGGATAAACGTTTACTCATTTGAAAAAAAGAAAAACAAATCAAGCATTCCCTTATAAGCAGCTTTCTTTGACACTAACTAAATAAACACCACTTGGTATTGTCGCGGTGGAACCTAGCACACGATAAAGACTACGCGGTTTGTGTATGTTCATACCGAACCAAGAACCCTCAAACCCTCTATATGGGTTCAAAACCGACTCGATCCAAAATGGTGAGTTAACAACCTTAACATCCAACAAAAACTATCAACAGCATAACATAAGCAAATCCAAATCACACAAACAACACTTTCATTTATATAGCAAAACAAACCCAAAAGTAATACTCCTTCTGGGTCTCAGAAACCGGAGTAAACAATAAACGCCCCTAGTGGGTCTTATTTCTTGTGAACCGTACGCTGAAAACGAATCCAATCATCAAAACGGGTGTGCTCGACCCGTGTAAACACTCTAAGAAAAACAAACACTAATAAAAGATTTTACCACACAAAACTTATAAAATCTGTTTTTAATCCGTTTACCCTACGAAATCAATCCCAGAAACGTTTTTAAACAATGAAACGTTTGTAAAACTCTTTTTGTATTCCACGAAATAGTAACTCAATCTCTATATACGACTTAATAAAAATTTAATAACAGAACTATTTCTAATAAAAATGACATACCACAAGAAGCAAGAGAAAGATAAGTGGAGACGAGATGGAGGAGGTAAGCCACTGGCATAAAACACGATCAAATCACGTCCATATGACCAAGAAAACAATTCCTATGCGTGACACCAACCCAATTTACAAAACACCCAAATCAATTTTGAGAAACCCTAGTTTTTGTGATTTGTGTGAGATGTGTGAAGAAACTTGTAAAAATTTGACCCTATATATAGATAACTTAACAAGAAAGTCTTGACTTAATCTTTCTTGGTCTTGAGTTGAGGACAAACCTTCCTTGGCAAAACTCGCTGTCACTGCCATCTTCACGTGATACCCCAGGGGAGTAGAGCCAAGAGTGGAAGGGTTGCAAGTGTGGTTTTTGAGATGAAAGTGATGTCTTCACTTGTTGAGTTTGTTTGGGATTCGGCGAAAGAGAAGGAGAGCAGAAAAGAGCAGAATGAAAAAGATGGGGGCGTGGGTAGGCTAGGGTATAGGGCAGATGTTTATTTGTTTTTATTATTAAGTACAGTATAATCTGTACCCCGTGTTTTGTCGAGTTTTCGCGTAAACGTACCTCCCTGGTACGCGTATAATATGAAAAATATATTTTTGGAAACGTTTTTTGACGTAATAATAAGGCATCATTATTACTTGGAAAATAAATGATTAAAATTTGTGTCGTTATTAATTTGATGTCGGTATGTGGACGGTCTCATTTATCGAGATAGCCTCTCGTTGTCGTGTGTTTAGATCATCGAAAAATTAGGAAATAACTATTTTGCATTATTCGTTTATCAATGTTACCCGTGATTGCATATTCAATTAAAAAGTAAAAATTTAGGCGTGAAAATGTATAAGTGCGTTTTATTAAATCAGATAAACAATTACTTCATTCTTTACAGGTGAATAATGACTTGAAAATTTACGGGTGGTTACAGTACCTACCCCTTATGGGAACCTCGTCCTCGAGGTTAAGTTTGTGTTAGGCGCTTATGTGACAAAGTAAAGATTTAAAACTTACTAAACTTGTTTGAAAACGTAGCGTGGTCAAATTTGTTCGAATATGTGTTTATTTAAAAGGTATGTCAACATTTCAAGAAATTCAATCTCTTTGCTTGTGTTAGGTAGTTAGGTAAGAAGTTTTGTGACCTCGAAAAGGATTATAATTTAGTGGGTTAAACGTTTACACTTGACATAAGTGTGACAATTTTTGTAAAAGTTGACGTTTTGATATTTCTTAGCGTAGGAAAGTTCGATAAAGTTTGACCAGAAACTTCTAACTCGTAAAAAAAAATGTTTTCAGAAGAAAAAAAGAAAAAATGCTACCACAAGTTTTATCGTTGATAAAAATGCAATTCAAAAAAAAATTCCTCGAAAGAATCCTAATTCAATAAAAATTGTTTCACAGCGATGCAAGTAAAAGCAGTTTAAAGGTCGATATTTTGATATTTCTTAGCATAAGAAGTTTTGATAAGGTTTGACCAGAAAATTTTTGTCTCGTCAGAATAAATCTTTCTAGAAAAATGTCACCACGTGTTTCATTGTTGGCACAATTGTTATTTAAAGAAAAGTCATCGAAGGTGAAAACGTCATAGAAGAAGATGTGGTTGGGTATGTATGCTTCGCTAAGTTTTAAAAATTTATGGGCAGGATTCAGTTGTTAAGGTTATGCTTCTCGAATTTGAATGGTATATATAAAAATACAGAGTCTTTAATATTTTAAGAGAGAACTTGATGTATGTAAAGAAAGTTGCTAAATTTCAGCTTTTGTGATGAAAATTTGTTAAATAAGGTTTTAGGCAACAACATGGAATTTGTTCCAAGTTGGAGGTTTTATGTAAATTCAAAAGTTATTTCTCAAAAAAATTTCAAATACCTTAGCTTTTGTAGATGATAAATCAGTTTTGTCTCTTAGTATTTCTCGTTATTGTTTTCAAAACAAGGTGCTTATTTTTACTCCGAAAATTTTGTTTATTTTCAAAAGAAAATATCGGTTATACCTTAAAGGTTTTTTTTTTTTTTTTTTTTTTTTTTTTTCAAGAGGAGTAAATAGTTTGTAACGAAATTGCAGTAAAGTTTATGAAAAGGTTTGTAAAATCACTTTATTGAGTAAGAAGAAAATACTTTTGTCATGATAACTCGTAGTTTGTGGTTTGATATTAAAGCAACAACTTGGTAAGGTGATTTTTAAAACAGCTTATAAAGCAATAGAAGACGATTTATTATTTATAGAATAGTAGATAAATCGAAGTTGACTTTGTGATATTTTGGTAAGACAACGATTCAGATTTTAAAATAACTCGTGAAATGGTTTGTAAAATAGCTCATAAGGAAACAATGCATTGTTTGTCAAATAGTAGAAGATTTCGTAGTTCAAGAAATAGAGTGGTAGTAAAATACTTAGTACGGTAAAGGCAAAATAGTTTGCGAGGTAAGAGTACCAAGTTTTATGGTTTTAAATTAGACCAGGCTAAAACAGGTCACTAATAGGGTAAAATAGTTTATAAGACCGTAATATAACTTGCAGAAAAAATTTGTAATATAGATTGCAAATTGCTATCGTAATTGTTTGTTGGTTCATAAAATACTAGTAAGGTAATTAATTGGTTTAATAGTTTGCAAAGCATTAGTAATGTTATTGTTTACAAAGTATTAGTAAAGTCAGAATTTTGGTTTAGTAGTAAGACTTTTGGTAGAATGACCGTGAAGTGATCGAAAAAATAGTTGAAAGTAGTTTGCGTTAGATAACGACGAAGTTTATTATTTCATAAGATGGTAGTAGGATAGATACTTGGTATTTCAAAGGGATGAGTGAATGATTATGGATTTGTTCCCAGAAAAGTGGCTTGAGTCATGAAGTTAGCTTCTTGGTATGCTTTTAGATCTTTTAGTCATTCGTTTATTATTTATGTTTAGCGAGGGGGTTCCCTTTGTATATGTCGAGGTGTGTCGTTCCTAGAATGGCTAGAGATGTAATCCGGTTCTTCGATTGAGTACGAGTTTTGGGGTAGAGGTGACATCGTTACCGCAATGGATGACGAGTTGACTTCAATCTCAACGTCTAAAAGAATGATAATAGGATGGGATGATGGATACATGGGTTGCAATTACCCAGTAATAGAGGTTTAATGGTCCAGTAATGGAGACGATAAGTCGATAAGATGGGAAACAAAAGACATGGTATTGTAGTGACCCAAAAAAAATATAATCTAAACATAGAGTAATGTCGTGCGGTAAATAAAATTTAGTTAGTCGCGCGTAATGTGCTAAGCAAGTCTAAAATATAATCGTTAACTCGCATCATGAAACATTTCACGGGTTATGTATTATCTGCTAAGCAAATCTCATGCATAACGTAGACACGGAGGGCACGAAGTGGTGGAGTAAAGTGGTTCGTTTTAACATGGATCGTTGTGGTGTCCTTGCGCGAAGTGGTAGTGTGCATCATCTGCCAAGCAAATCTCCATGCACGTTGCTAGTAAGATGTAGACGCGGAGGTGTAAGGTAGTGGTGTAAAATGGCCAGTTTAGAGAGTGTAGTAATGAGAAAGGCGTTCCACTTAGTAGAAAAGTATCGTAGTGAGAAAATGTTGTGACGTCAGTGTGTGATGTATAGGAGTAAACCTTTATAACTCTTATGATGAACACACATGAAAATTTTACCATTTTTAGAAGTCAATCAGGAGGTCAAGTGGACATACCAATATTATAACTACTTTCAGTATTGCAACATTCACCTTTAAGTCGGACATAGGTGATCAGGCTATGTCCCATTGTCCCTGGCTGAATATAGGTGATCAGTCTATATTCACCCGAGTTTCAATGAATCTTGCAATGCTTAGCTTAGTTATACTAGTAACATGTCCTAATGCCTTTAAATTTTATTATGAAAGGTTGAACAATTATTTAATTTATGTGGGGAGAAGTAGCTGTTATACGTAAACATACGTATAAGTAAGGCAATCCTAGCTAATAGTGAGACTAAGTTGGCAGTAATAAACACCTATATTATCAAAGATGACTTCAACGAGTCATACGTGAGGCAATCAGCTTGGCAGGCAGGCATGTGTCGGTCATAGGGTTAATTTTTTGTAAAAGTGGTTATAGTATAGGTTTTGAAAATTTCCTAGTTCTTTATAACCTGGCTCTGATACCACCTGTAACACCCCCAAAAATGGTTTGCAGCGGAAGAAAAGGTTTTTGGGATGCTACTCAATTGGATCATAACACAAAGTGAAAAATAAAGATTTTTCTTAAAAGATTTCATTTATTGAAGTAAAATAGAGTTTACAAAGGTTGATTTTTTGCGGAAAAATGGCCCATTAATAAAATGTGGTCCCCATACGTTAATCAGAGTCATTTATGACCATGCAAATGCCAATGCCCAAGCACCTCCAGAGTTAGCTATCGCCTTTTTAATACCTGAGATAAACATGCTTAAAAAGATCAACACAACGGTTGAGTGATATTCATAGGTTTAGTAAATTGTTGAACACAAGTAAGAGATGATAATTGCTTTGAAGAAAATTACCATAGAAAACAGAGATTATTATTATGCACTAAGCTCATGACACCAATACTAACTGCATACACCTAATTACTGGTGTAAGTAATAAAATTTCCCCTCATATGTAATAGCCAATTACATAGAGATAATCAAATATAGTGCTAGGTTATTTCCGATAACTTAGAAGTGAGGTCGTCAATTCCCATAGTACTATCCACAATATTCGCGTTCACTCGCAAGTGATTAATGGTTCATGATGAAGGGACTTTTGGCAGGCAACTTAGGCTATAATAATAATAATCATGCAAGCATGCATTTTAAGAAAAGACTTGTGTTCTAGTTTATAGCATGTATCTCCCCCAAAGAGTTTATAAAACAGTTAAAAGAGTAAAAGTGGGGCTATGAACTCACCTTAGTCCGAAGCAATGCAAGAATCTAAACTATCACAACTAGCATCGGGAAAAGGAACAAAGTAGTATTATAGTGTGTGGCATCGCACAACGATATAGGAGTACGGGTACAACGGCACGTCATCGGCTCAACCTAGTAGTGTACGGCTTATCTCAGAATACGTATCGTAAAGTAAAGAGATTTTCAAAAGATAAGTGTTTTAGTTTTCGTGGAATACTCGTATCAATGTTTGTTTAAAAGAATAATGTATCATATCTCAAAAAGTTTATCATTAATGTTTCGTGTGGTGGTAAGAAAACAAAGACTCGACATGTAACTCACTCCAAATATAACTCACACCATAGTATAATGTATATCCCAATACATTGTAAGGAATAGTCAGGGAATATTGACTAAAACTCAAGAACTCACGCAAAAGTAATAAGACATATAAAAGAAATTAAACAAGTAAGTAACAAGTAATTTGGTAGAGTTTCAGATATTTACCCGAGAATCCCAGATAGTTTAGAGAAGTCAATTAGACTTTATAAGAAAAATCTAATTATAATAACGTTTCATAATTTTATAAAACATATGTTTGGTTCTTGTCGGGTTTTATATAAATAAAAGGATTTTCAAATAGGAGTATCAGTTTAATAAGTTTTTATAAATTCCTACATGATGCGTCCGTTTATACAATATTTCCGTGTTAATAGACTTTAATGAAAACTTGATTTTTAAAACAACATATCCCGTCAGATTTATAAGTAAACATGGGTTCGAGTTAATTAGTCCAACCCGTTTTAATAATAACTTAACTAAATAGTTTAAGTAGTTAATCAAATTTTTAGATTATGTATTAGTTATTGGTTTTACCACTTATCATTAGTTTCATTTAATATTTTGGTCCATACGAGTAGAATCTAATTTATCACTTCCGTCTTGAGTCCAAATAGTCTGATATAAGTCCAATTAATATTCATCCGATAAAATTTTAATAAATTTAAGTCATATTTTGAAATTTATAATTTGTTATGTATTATTCAAGTTTAAAACTAGATATCAAAAACTTATTCGAAACTTACCAATACCACAAGTGTTAAATCAAGTGACGATGTTAGCTCAATATCTGATCAAACTATTGGTACGCACTTAATACCCAAATACTTAATGATTTACACACCCTTTTGTTTAACTTTGGGCTAATTGCCTATTAATCACAAACCAATACACTCTTATAACATTTTGGGCTTCGGCCCATTGTGAGCCAAATCAAATGCCCTAGTGGGCTCATATCTTAAATAAAAAAATGCACTCTAGCTAACTTATAAACACACGGACAGATAAACGTTTACTCATTTGAAAAAAAGAAAAACAAATCAAGCATTCCCTTATAAGCAGCTTTCTTTGACACTAACTGAATAAACACCACTTGGTATTGTCGTGGTGGAACCTAGCACACGATAAAGACTACGCGGTTTGTGTATGTTCATACCGAACCAAGAACCCTCAAACCCTCTATATGGGTTCAGAACCGACTCGATACAAAATGGTGAGTTAACAACCTTAACATCCAACAAAAACTATCAACAGCATAACATAAGCAAATCCAAATCACACGAACAACACTTTAATTTATATAGCATAACAAACCCAAAAGTAATACTCCTTCTGGGTCTCAGAAACCGGAGTAAACAATAAACGCCCCTAGTGGGTCTTATTTCTTGTGAACCGTACGCTGAAAACGAATCCAATCATCAAAACGGGTGTGCCCGACCCGTGTAAACACTCTAAGAAAAACAAACACTAATAAAAGATTTTACCACACAAAACTTATTAAATCTGTTTTTAATCCGTTTACCCTACGAAATCAATCCCATAAACGTTTTTAAACAATGAAACGTTTGTAAAACTCTTTTTGTATTCCACGAAATAGTAACTGAATCTCTATATACGACTTAATAAAAATTTAATAACATAACTATTTCTAAAAAAAATGACATACCACAAGAAGCAAGAAAAAGATAAGTGGAGACGAGATGGAGGAGGTAAGCCACGGGCATAAAACACGATCAAATCACGTCCATATGACCAAGAAAACAATTCCTATGCGTGACCCCAACCCAATTTACAAAACCCCCAAATCAATTTTGAGAAAACCTAACTTATAGAAACCCTAGTTTTTGTGATTTTGTGAGATGTGTGAAGAAACTTGTAAAAATTTGACCCTATATATAGATAACTTAACAAGAAAGTCTTGACTTAATCTTTCTTGGTCTTGAGTTGAGGACAAACCTTCCGGCAAAACTCATTGTCACCTGCCATCTTCACGTGATACCCTGGGGAGTAGAGCCAAAGTTGAAGAAACGCAAGTGTGGTTTTGAGATGAAAGTGATGTCTTCACTTGTTGAGTTTGTTTGGGATTCGGCGAAAGAGAAGGAGAGCAGAAAAGAGCAGAATGAAAAAGATGGGGGCGTGGGTAGGCTAGGGTATAGGGCAGATGTTTATTTGTTTTTATTATTAAGTAAAGTATAATCTGTACCCCGTGTTTTATCGAGTTTTCGCGTAAACGTACCTCCCTGGTACGCGTATAATATGAAAAATATATTTTTGGAAACGTTTTTGCGAATGTAATAATAAGGCATCATTATTACTTGGAAAATAAATGCTTAAAATCTGTGCCGTTATTAATTTGGTGTCGGTGTGTGGGCGGTCTCATTTATCGAGATAACCTCTCGTTATCGTGTTTAGATCATCAGCAAAAATTAGGAAATAACTATTTTGCATTATTCGTTTATCAATGTTACCCGTGATTGCATATTCAATTAAAAAGTAAAAACTTAGGCGTGAAAATGTATAAGAGCGTTTTATTAAATCAGATAAACTATTACTTCATTCTTTACAGGTGAATAATTACTTGAAAATTTATGGGTGGTTACAGAATATGATATTTTTCTTCATGTGCCTCAAATAACCGCGAACGCCCTGCGTCGTCGGCTCACGTGTTAATCTCGACCATAATTCAATTATCGCATGGCAAAAATTATCAAGGCATTCTCCTACAAAATATTTAATATATATAAAAAAAACTTTATAAAAAACCGAATTAAAAAATAACTATGTGAAGATTAACTCTGGCGTTCTTCAAGCCATATGTTTAAATAGTCATCAAATCTATCCCGAGGTTCACCGTTATGAGTTGCCGAATGGCGATGTGCATTTTGTAACGCCGCAAAACTTTTTTCCCCCGCCTTGGGCCTCTTTGAAACCATTCAAATCTCGCTTCAACATCACCAACAATTATTAAAAACAAGCTTTTATTCATTCAAATCTATCAAAAACATGGTCGGAAACTTTGGTCGCTCGGACGAAATAGTCATTCATTAGAGTTTTAATGCTTCATCACGAAGCGGTGAGACTACCCCGGGTTTCGATAGTGCTTGAGCTTGCCGTATCTTCAATAACAAGCACGGCTAAAAAGGTTGATAGGGTACTACCGGTGGATAACAATAGTTCTAAGACTCGTCGAAAAATTAACTCGTCATCTGGATGAAGAAGAGGAGGATGAAAACATTTTTTGAGTGTTGTAGTTGATTTGTTTGTGTAAAAGAATGAGATTGGAATAAAAATGCGGCGGGATTAATTGACATTTATAATTTTTTTTTTTTTTTTTTTTAGGTAACGGTCAATTTTTTATTATTTTTTTTAATTAAGGGTGCAACGGTCCAATTTTTGAAGTGGTAATACACGCTCCATCTCCATGGCGATTCGGAAATCTTTGACGTTCATGATCCATCTTATGCGCCACGAATAATACCGCAACATTAACGTTGCCGCTTCATGTATTAGTCAAAGGCCATATCGTGCTTTTGTCCCATTGCCACTACCCTTAGAAGGGGATAATGGGTAAAGCTTTTGAGCATCATGTGGAACTGCAGTGGCGGTCCTAACGTGTTTTCTGTGTTGTCCTCTTTTGAATTCAATTTCGTTGTGTAAATTTCGCTGAAACTTATGTAAACTACTCTCTCCGTCTTATATTTATAGTCCACATTTCCTTTTTGTGTTGTCCCAAATTAATTAATTGTCCACTTTTATTTTTAAGTAAAAACTACAGAATATAGTGGATGAATATTTTATTTAAGTGGCTGAAAATTAATATGGCCCACTTTTATTAAACTTTATGTTTTCTCTCGTACAATATTTTCGGGACGGATGGAGTAGATAAACAAGATTTAAAATCATTTAAAGACAAAACATTTTTTACGGGATCAATCTCCACCCTACATCTTCTCTCTATTTTTATTTAATTTAATGGATGAAATTAATATCAGCAATTTAAAAAACTAATTTTCATCATTTTTTTCAAATATTAATATCTTTCAAACCGTTAATCGTTAAACGAAAAAAAAATATACCATTACGATAAGCATTTAATTATCTTTCTATCAATAGGCACTTTGATATACTTTCGACAAAAATTTTTTTTCGTGTTTTTCATGTTTTTTTTACATTTTTTTCGTTACTGAAATTTACATGAAAAAATCACATGTGATTAAACACTAATTTGAATATCACATTTGATTTTAGTGTTAAATCACATATGATATTACACTAATATCACATGTGAATATCATATGTGATTTAACACTAATATCATATGTGATATTACATATCATATGTGATTTAACACTAATATCACATGTGATATTCAAATTAGTGTTTAATCATATGTGATTTTTTTCATGCAAATTTCAGATTCGAAGAAAAAGAAAAAAAAAGACGAAAAGACGTGAAAAAAACGAATTTTTTTCTTTTTTCGAAATTATATCAAAGTGGCCGTCTATAGAACGATAATTAAATGCTCGTCGCGACGGTGTAAATATTTCCGCTTAACGATTAACGGTTTAAGAGATATTTCAATTATAAAAAATATGTGAAATAATAAAATGCTTTTACCATTTATTTCTTTTTAGATGAAGGATAAGGATGAATCATTTGATATCTGAGAAAAATTTGGTATGTAAAATAACGACAAACAATAGCAAAAGGTCCCAACATTATTAAGATTGATATTGTGCACTTTTAATAAGACCATCATCTATATATAAAACTGAATGCAAAGTTAATAAAAATTCTGATGGAACGTAACACAACCTAAATTGATTTTGTAGCAACTCTTGTTACTTCTTGAAAAATCTAAATACATTTCAATATTTAGTTGGTCGAACTGAAAGCAATACCAAGAAAGAACAACGGTTTCCACATCAGATGCAATGGAATTGTGCATTCCTTTCTTGTTGAATATCTGGTTATGTTTTGGTGCAAAAGTGCAAATGGAAGGAATGAAAAAGTTGAGCCCATGAGCCCATCGGTCACTTTACTTATTTCTAGGGGCGTTCACGAATCGGGTAATATTCACGATAACCGAACATCAAAATCGAACCAAACCGAAAAAATTAAATCGAATTCGTAACGGAACCAAATTGGTCAAAACCGAACCGACCAAACTAAATATTCGATTATCGGTTTAGATATGGTTTTCACAATGAAAACCAAAAACCAAATTCATATAAATATAATTTTTTTCTATGTAATTATATGAAAAAAAATCACTAAAAGTCTTCCTTAGTATAAATATAAAATTATTTAAGCTCGAAAAAAGAATTTGTGCTAAAAATATATATAATTAAATAAAAATAATAATTAAACATTATCTAATTCAGGTTATTTGGTTCGGTTTTCGGTTCGGTTGAATCAATATTTAATTCGGTTCGGTTTGGTTTGACTTAGAATTTTTTTTAACTGAACTAACCGAACCGAATAAATCGAATAACCCGATAACCGAATCGATGAACACCCCTACTTATTTCATTACTGCTCTTCGCTTACAAAGTTAATGTGATGTTTTAAAGTTAATTGCAAAAATCGTCCTTTAAGTTATGTTCAAATTGTAGATGCAGTCTTCAGTTTTTTAAAGTGCATGTGTCGTCTTTGTTGGTGCGGATATAGTTCCCGTCTCAATGTTAAATGACTAAAATGCCCCAAAGTGAATCTACAAAATCTCACTAAAAGGAAAGGTATTTCAATTATTCATTTTAAGGTAGGAACGATATCCGCACTAAAGGTTTCTCACAAAGACGATACTTGCATTTTCGAAAAGTTAAAGATTGCGGTTGCGATTTAGACATACTATATAGGTCTTTGCCGTTTACTCATGTTTTATGTGCATAGGTTTAAGTCTTGCTTGTCAATGGGAAGATTTATTGGGTTGCTTACGAGCTTTCCATTTCTACTTATAATAAGACAAAGCGTGTACATAATGTTTTTGTAAAATTGAAAAGGGATTGTCTAACCAATGCCCTAAGGGCATTGGTTAAGAATGCATGAACCTTTACAAAATAACTCAGGGACTCACATACAAAGTACACTTTTTAAATTAAAAAACGTTTTTTTAGTCATTTTTTGTGGGTCCATACCCTCCTTAACCAATGCCCTTAGGGCATTGGTTAGACAATCCCAATTGAAAAACATTCGTACAGCCCCCAAAAAAATTCCATTAATTGGGCAATAATTGGAACACTATAGATTGATAAATTTGTATATAAAAAGCAAACATGCGTAATAAGAGTCGAGACCCTCTATACCATCTAAACTTTTGAATACATCTCATTCATCCATTATATTTTGATCCAAAGGTTGTAATCAAATCACAAAGTTACACGTCAAGAACAAAAGCAAAAATACAAAATCATCAAACTATAAAAGCCTAAAATTCCCGCCCACCTTCATTTTCCCCCAAAAATATTAAGGTTTCAAAAACACACACAATCATAGTCCCATATTCCACCATAAATCATCATCAAACCATCGATTTCACCATCAAAAACTTTGATTTCAACGTCAAATCATCGTCACCAATCATATTCGATCAAAAACTATGATTTTGATTGATTGCACCATAAATCACAGTCGATTCGTTATAGAATGTCACAGTCGATTCGTTATAGAATGGATGGTAATCAGTTAAACGAAACAAATTTGAAACGGAAAAAGGTCGTTGAAAAAGAAAATTAGGTTGTGGATGCTGAAGTGTTTTAGCGACATATGTGGTATTTTAGCGACTTATGTTTATGTGTTTAACGACTTCTGTTTTTGAACCATTTTAGCGACTTTGTTAGTTATTGAGTAATGTTTTAACGACTTTGTTATTGAATGTGGTATGTTGTTTTGGGTAATTATAGGTTGTGGGTTTTGGTAAAAGTTTTCCGGAAAAAAAAATCTGGCATATGGGTAGATGCAACATTATGCTGCCAAAATGTGCAGCTAGTATTGGCAAGGGCATGTCCTGGCAGATGCCTATAGGCTTATTTTAATCTTTGCTGATACCTTGGTGGGCCTGACTTGTTTACAATGATAAATAGATTAAATTAAATAATATAATTAGTTAGTTAATTATGTAATTAGGCTTTGGCGAAGACATGTTCACGCCAAAAGTCTAGTGGGCTTGGTTTACAATTTTGATTGAGAAAATGTGTGGATCCCATGTAGTCATCATTAAAACTCTAAGAAGTCATCGCCAACAGGTTTATCAACGGGCGTGTGGCGAGGACCCTTTGGCGACGACACATCCTCGCCGATGACCTTTAGCGAGAACATGTCCTCGCCAATCTTTCAAAATGTCATCGCCGGTAGTCACGGTTGGTGCAGTGATAAATAGAATTGTTTCGGTTGTTGTAGTGTATGGTTTAAATTTTGTTTGTACAATGTGTTTGGTTACACAGGTAAGAGAAAAGAATCCCGAAACAAAGGAATTTTAGTACGGTTTAAAAATAAAATACCATTGAGTTTTGAAAGGAGCTACTTGATACGGTTCTACAACCATACTAAAAAACGTTTATTTTTTGGGACGCCGTTATTTCGTACGGTTCAAAAACTGTACCATAAACCCTTGAAAACCATTTTGATTATCAAAAGCCATTTTTTGGTGAGCTTTACCTGACTTATACCTGTGTGGCAGTAGACTCAAATCTCGTTGATTAGTTGACTAGAAAAATCAGAAACGATGGCTAGAAAACAAGCTAAATACAAATAAGGTTAACATGCAGTAAAATTGATATTGTAAACCTTGACCTTACCCTAAATCGGATCTATATATAAACTGTTGGACCATGTTTAATGTCTTTGGACGCCAAAAGCCTGCAAGTTTCTGGTTTGGGCCAATAGGCCACCAAACCCATTAGGCAGAAACGGTTACTTAGTTCTAGGGTTACAACAGTTAGAATAATTATAACGTTTTATGAATTGTTGTGTCTTTTATGAAGCAGCGTTTCATTAGTATTAATAGGATCCAAATTCTGTAATCATATGTTAACCTTCCTGTATTTTACATATCAGATTAATAAAGGGGTTCACCCATCTTCTTTGTTTTTATTTATCAATTCTTTTGAATGATATTGTCATGATTGTTGTCTGATCATGTCGATCCTTAAAACCCCACTCAGAACCTGTAAACATAAACCTTAGGCTGGACACAGTGGAAGTTTTGAAATCGGTTGGGCAACGAAATTTTCACTCGACGACCGATATTCACATCGGTCAAGTCGAGTGTGGAACAATGGTCTTCAAATCGGTCGAGGCTTGAAATTTTGAGTATCGGTTGTATTTTCAACCGATATTCAATGTGTTCCACTTTTCCCAAATTGTAACGTTACAATTAAAAAAAAAAAAAAAAAAAAAAAAAAAAAAAAAAAACTTTCTAAAAAAAAAACCTTTACAACTTTTCCTATAAATTCTAACTCAAACACATTTCTAAAACACACAATTTCAATCAATATTTCTATCTCAATATCTTCAAACACATTCTTTTAATATGTCGTTCGAGCTTTTATTTGGTTCTTCTTCGTCTTCCGACGATGAAGAAGTTTTTAGTGAGTTTGTGATGTTTGCGGATTTTGCTTGGAAGGCTTACAAAGCATCACAACCAAAAGTTCGACGAAGGTACATACGTAGGGATCATGAGGGTGCTCATAATCGTTTAGTGGCGGAATACTTCTCCGAAAACCTGCAGTTCGAAGCAAGAACATTCCGTCGGCGGTTCCAAATGAGCCGAGAACTATTCACAGAAATTGTTCGAGAGGTAACCGATCATTCTCCTTATTTTCAACAAAATCTTGATGCTAGGGGCATACCTGGTATTAGCCCATTGGTCAAGTGTACTGCGACCATTCGTCAATTGGGATACGCGGCCGTTCCTGATTCTCTTGACGAGAATCTGGCAATGGCTGCAACAACATCCCGTGAATGTCTCCGTAAGTTTTGCAAGGTTATCATGGAGTTATATACTGCTGAGTATTTGCGAAAGCCCACGTATTCTGACCTTGAAAGATTATATGCTCATCACGAGCATAAGCATGGCTTTTATAACAACCCGTAAATTTTCCTACTGATTTTTCGCGGTTAGATTTTTTTTTTCTCTTCTTCTTTCTTTTCGATCTATACTGCGACCGATTCGCACTGTTAAAATATAAAACATAAACTAGCATGTGACACACGGTAAACTTTCACTCATTTTTTTTAAATAATAAATGGTAATTTATTATTACTAAACCTAGTCACTAAGCATGCATAAGTTTTGCCTGATCATTTGAGTAGATAACTCGCATACAGTAGCCTATTTCATCTCTTTTGCATTCATTTAATTTTATGAATATTTCATTTTTGTCTTATGATTTAAATTGTAAGACGAGAGGTTATCTTGTTTTCCCCGGTGACCAACATTTACGCGTACCGACACTATGATAAGGGCAAACAAAACAAATGATAAACTCCCGTAATGGAAAAATATTACCAAGACAATAATATCTCATAAATGTATCCGTAAGATATTACATCATAAAAATTATCAAACATTAATACTTCAACCACGGTTTTAATTCACGGAACACAATAATATTTAACACTACTCTCACTTTAAAATTATAACACTTATCAATAAAAGTTTATCACAAATAAAACTTTACAAATAAAAATACTTATACTACCTAACCATTTTACCTACATTATAAATAAAACTTACAAAAATTACTTTTAGAAAAATAAGTAAGTAAACCTCCTCTTCATTCTTCTCTATTTTGTCGCCTCCCATTTGGTCGCTTCCCCAAAAAGTCTCCACGTCTCTCTCTCTCTAAAGGAGATAAAAGCAAACACTTTCCCTAGAAGACTATTTCTTCCCTATACCTGCTATACCCTATCCTCTTCTAAGTCAACTCAAACCCAAAATGGAATTGATAAATGAGCTCGGAAACAACCCTTTCACCATACTCTCTTCACTCTTAGCACTTTAGTGAATGTCTTTGTCTCCTCTGCTGCTGCCACAGTCCACGCCGCCCCAAAAGTTCGGTCAAACCAGCTATAGATGGCTATGGAAGCATCATATGTCTCCTTCTCCCTTCAAGCTTTCTGAGAAGAATCACAAGTTGTGATGATGTGAGTGGTTAAGAGCAACCTTAGCTTAATATGGTGTGCCACAAAAACCCAAGGGAAGAAAGTTGAGTCAATAACTACTTTGGTTCTCTCCTTTTTAATTTCAGTCGAGGCAACCCAAGATGTACCACACTCCAAATTTCACCACAAGGGATAAGGATACTGAGAAGCATAGTGAGACCCCTGCTTGCGAGCTTACTCCGGATCGATTGGGATTTAAGTGGTGTTGGACTCTTGGGTTGGCTTTCGACTTCATTGTCATCACTTTCATTTGTAAGAATTTGTTCCAACTTTATGCCTTGTTAAAATTCATGAATTTGGTTGATAATGAATTTGATAATTCGAGATAAGTGTTTTTGGATAATTGATAACCTTTATGTTTTTCGGTGAATGATTTAGTCTCGTTGGGAATTAAATTTTGTCGTTGGTTTATGTTAGTCCCGTTTCTGTCGAGAAGTAGGAATCAAGAAATGTAACAGTTAAGTTTTATAAAATTTTGAGTAGCATAGGTGTCGTAGATCCGTGGCAACGCTGGTATCGCTAGTTAAAAACAAAAACAAGTTAGACATTTACTAAACTGTGAAGTTGTTGTTTTGGTTGGGTCTTGTTTTCTGTCTAGTATCCGAACCCAAGATCAGTGAAAGTTAGCTCTATAAATCTTGTAGGAAGTAAACACCATGTTTATGTCCATAGTATTGGATCTGGAAATTCAATGTTAGTTCATTCACCTTGTTTTGTACTCAAGGATTTGCGTAGTATGATAACCTAGTGAAATCGGGTTGAGTAGTACTCAACTAGCACAATGGTCTTACCACATCTCTGTTCTATTTTTTTTAAGTAATATGTTAGCCTAGTTATCATTCGTGATGTTATAGTCAAATCGGGTAGTCGAGGTGTGCTTTGAGCACATCAGACGTGACACCCTTGACTTGAGTTTAACTCCAAGGTGGTGACATCTTGCTCGAAACCCTTCTACATTTCGGATATATCCTTGGCTACTTTCCCTTTTGCGTCAATATTAACTCACTAATAATAAAGTTTTTGAATGTAACCTGCCCTCTTAAAACTTGGTACAAGTCCACTTATAAAACCATGCTAGTACTAAGACCTGATAATGTAATATGGCGTCTAAAATTTTGTACCAACTTATCCTTGTAATACCTTGGGCCACAACTCAAAATCCCTCCTAAACCATCATCGGGCCGAAGCCTTTCTCACATATATACCACTTCGGGCCACAGCCCTTGCTCTAGTGAAATAAGTTCTAGTCGGCTTTTGGGCCTAGGCCCAATACTAAACCCATGTCGCTGGGCCACAGCCCACCTGAGTTATATGGGTGCTTATTTAGTTGTTAAAAGGTTCGTCAAGTACAGCTCGTGATGTATACTCGGATGTCAAAATAAAACTCAACTCATTTCCCGTGAATTCAAATCCTTCTACTTTGATGTAAATACATTTGTAGCGACAAGTAAAACAAGTGTAAAAGTTTTATACCATGAAACAAGTGACTAACAACGCAATATACATAATAAAATATGTACAACAAGATTAACGTTGATATGTTCAAATAGACTTAGTCATGCCAAGAAAACTAGTACTTGTAAATGACAAATGTTACAAACAAAGTTTGATAAATAAATAAAGACCACCATATCATTTTATCATTTATTTAAATTTGAAAGTCTTCAAATTTAACTCAAGTGTTTTCTAAATACAATTAGAAAATAAATCAACTAATATTGATTTTGACAATAATAAAATGTGTCAACATAAATAAGTATATATACATTTATATACTTACTAGTAAAACCTTTTAATCATTGTTACAAACTAAAGGTTGCTTTAAATACTATTATAAAGACAATATAAATTGAACTATTTTAAGTAAGTGATACTTAAAACAATGAACTAAAACATTGCCCTCCTTATCTAGGTCGCGTGTCGGTGCCGCTTCACAACATTCACTGAATCTCACTTTTGGATTGCGCATTTGCTAAGGTGAGTTTATAGCCCCACTTTTACTCTTATTTACTTGCTTTATAAAACTACGGGGTGAGAAACATGCAAAACTCTTTTCGGACCTGAAAATAAAAACACTATTTTGTGAAACAACCTTGAATCCCACTATGCTACCGTCAATTCCCTTTGGGGAAGCGCGATTGTTATGAATAGATCTATTGGGGATGACACCCCCGTTCGAGTTTGACCGGATAGGCAAACGTCGAACGTATACCATATCGTATTGATTGAGTGTACTGGAAATACACTTGCTGGGCTTATACATCATGCTTCTAGATGCATGCACACTGTCGTAGTTTCGGTTGCATGAACTTGGTGCTAGCGTAATAGCCTTTTTGCATATAGTGTCATTCACGGAGATGCTATATGTGCAACTTTGGTCCAACTTGATTTCTTTAAACTAAACCTATGAACTCACCAACCTTTGTGTTGACATTTTAGCATGTTTTTCTCAGGTTTACTTCTTGGCGTGGGCAATGGCAAAGGCATTAATTGAAGACTGGCATCCGAAGTGTTTCCAAACATATTTAACACAATTTTAATGGGACAACATATATTTTTATGGGCTTTACTTTCGCACTTTGAAACAATGATGTAAAACTATTTCTTAAATTAATCTATATTTTGAAAATGGAATAAAATTTCCATTCTTTATTACCTTGTGTTGTGTATATTGATTTAGTAGCACCCCATGACCGAACGCTTCATTTGTGAAATTTTGGGGGTGTTACAGATTGGTATTCAGAGCCTAGGTTATAGAGAATTAGGTATTTTTCAAAACCTAAACTATAACCACATTTCCTTAAAAACACTTCAACGCCGTCACAGCTGCCAATGTCTGCCATGCCTTGCCTACTGCTACACGATGTAGTCGTGCTATGTGTTTATGTTGTATTTTAGGTTCGTATAAGCTCTCATTTGAATTAAATTAATTATTTCTCAAAATCATTGAGTTTCTTAATTAACTCACATTTAAACTTTAAGACTGTTCTTGTTTGATTGGGTTGCGAAGTTTAAATGTGTATAAGCTCATTCTCATTTAAACTTTAAGGTTGTTCTTGTTTGATTGGGTCGCGAAGTTTAAATGAGAATAATATTGATGTAACAAACTGAATGAAATTAAAGGATAATTAATTTAAGGATAGTGTAAAGTAGACTACGAATGCTTAGAGTTGTTACCCCTCTATGTTAAACTGCTTAACATGCCCACTATTACAATATCGCACTATGATATGTCCCTAACTGCTTCTATGTTATTTCTTTATGTAACATACAGCTACTTGCTTTATATCATTTTCACACATATATTTAAACCACCTCTATCACTGGTCACATTCTCTTATTTCACTCATAAGTCCTATCCTTCGTAACCTCATGCGACGTTAATCCTTCTATTCTGAAACTCAAGTATCGTCTTTTCCTATATCGTAGAAGATGGCTAGGAGAAAGTCAACCAGAACCACCCGTGGCCAACCCGCCGCTACTCCTACTCCTGCACCTACTCCTGTCAGGGCTGCTGCAAACCCAGATGCTATGGATCAAGCTATGATTGATCAATTGGTCAATGAGCGTGTGGCAGCAGCGCTAGCTGCGATGAATTCAAACAACTCAACCATCTTTGGAACTTCTAGGCTTACTGGTAGCAAACGCGGTTGCACGTACAAGGAATTCCGCAACTGTATGGCTGGTGGTTACAATGGAACGGAAGGAGTTGTCGTTTTGACCCGTTGGCTTGAAAAACTGGAAACTGTGTTCAGGATCTGCAACTGCGAAGATGAAGATAGGGTGAAGTTTGCTTCGTTAACTTTCAAGAGGTTGCCTTAACTTGGTGGAATAATTACCTGAAGTCTGCAGGAATTGATGCTGCTTATGCCATGCCTTGGGAAGAATTCAAGGACATGGTGCTTAAGAAGTATTGCCCTCGCAATGAGGTCAAGAAACTGGAGAATGAGTTCTGGAATCTCAAGGTAAAGGGCACTGATATGACATCCTACAACCAACGTTTCCAAGAGTTAGCCTTGCTATGTCCGGAAATGGTACCAACTGAGGCTCGCATGATGGAGCGATACATCGGAGGGCTACCCCCATCTATCAAGGGAAATGTGACTACCTCCAAGGCTGCTGACCTTCACGAGACTATTGAAGTGTCAAACAAACTGATGGATCAAGTGATCGAGGATGCCGCTGAAGCAGCAGATAACAACAAGCGGAAGTGGAGTGATAACTCCAAGGACAACAACAGCAATCAAAACAAGAGGCAAGAGGTAGCTAAGGTCCGCTCTGCTGGAACAGAAGAGAAGAAGAGCTATGAAGGGAAGCACCCTTTGTGCGACCGCTGCAAACTCCACCACAGTGGTCAGTGTACTATGAAATGTCGCAACTGCTTGAAGATTGGGCACATGACCAAGGACTGCAAGTCAAAAACTCTTGCTGACATAACCTGCTTCGGGTGTGGAGAACGAGGACACTACAAGAATGAGTGTCCCAATCCGAAGGAGCAAGAAGAAAACAAACAGATTGAAGCAGCCCGAGGAAGAGCTTATTTCCTTGGAGAAAAAGAAGAGCGTCAGGACCAACTTCATTACTATCTAGAGTGACGACGACAAAGGAATTCTCTACTCTCTTATTTTAATCCTTTAAGTTTCCTATCTATTGTACGCTGTTGTGTAATCGCGATGTACTCTGAATATTCCGCTAAATAAATCCTTTATCTTTTATTTACTTATTGTCTTTTGTCACTAAATCTTTTAGAACGACTAGCCCTTTTCCACGTCACATTTTTAGAGTATGAATGCTCACATCTCTTCAATGTATCGACCTCGACGATTCTTGCACCTTAAACCTCGAGGACGTGGTTCCTTTTAAGGGGTGGGTACTATAACAACCCGTAAATTTTCCTACTGATTTTTCGCGGTTAGATTTTTTTTTCTCTCTTCTTCTTTCTTTTCGATCTATACTCGCGACATTCACAGTTAAAATATAAAACATAAACTAGCATGTGACACACGGTAAACTTTCACTCATTTTTTTTAAATAATAAATGGTAATTTATTATTACTAAACCTAGTGACTAAGCATGCATAAGTTTTGCCTGATCATTTGAGTAGATAACTCGCATACAGTAGCCTATTTCATCTCTTTTGCATTCATTTCATTTTATGAATATTTCATTTCTGTCTTATGATTTAATTGTAAGACGAGAGGTTATCTCGTTTTCCCCCAGTGACCAACACTGCACGCGTACCGACACTATGATAAGGGCAAACAAAACAAATGATAAACTCCCGTAATGGAAAAATATTACCAAGACAATAATATCTCATAAATGTATCCGTAAGATATTACATTATAAAAATTATCAAACATTAATACTTCAACCACGGTTTTAATTCACGGAACACAATAATATTTAACACTACTCTCACTTTAAAATTATAACACTTATCAATAAAAGTTTATCACAAATAAAACTTTACAAATAAAAATACTTATACTACCTAACCATTTTACCTACATTATAAATAAAACTTACAAAAATTACTTTTAGAAAAATAAGTAAGTAAACCTCCTCTTCATTCTTCTCTATTTTGTCGCCTCCCATTTGGCTGTTTCCCCAAAAATTCTCCACGTCTCTCTCTCTCTAAAGGAGATAAAAGCAAACACTTTCCCTAGAAGACTATTTCTTCCCTATACCTGCTATACCCTATCCTCTTCTAAGTCAACTCAAACCCAAAATGGAATTGATAAATCTGGAGCCTGGAAACAACCCTTTCACCATACTCTCTTCACTCTTAGCACTTTAGTGAATGTCTTTGTCTCCTCTGCTGCTGCCACAGTCCACGCCGCCCCAAAAGTTCGGTCAAACCAGCTATAGATGGCTATGGAAGCATCATATGTCTCCTTCTCCCTTCAAGCTTTCTGAGAAGAATCACAAGTTGTGATGATGTGAGTGGTTAAGAGCAACCTTAGCTTAATATGGTGTGCCACAAAAACCCAAGGGAAGAAAGTTGAGTCAATAACTACTTTGGTTCTCTCCTTTTTAATTTCAGTCGAGGCAACCCAAGATGTACCACACTCCAAATTTCACCACAAGGGATAAGGATACTGAGAAGCATAGTGAGACCCCTGCTTGCGAGCTTACTCCGGATCGATTGGGATTTAAGTGGTGTTGGACTCTTGGGTTGGCTTTCGACTTCATTGTCATCACTTTCATTTGTAAGAATTTGTTCCAACTTTATGCCTTGTTAAAATTCATGAATTTGGTTGATAATGAATTTGATAATTCGAGATAAGTGTTTTTGGATAATTGATAACCTTTATGTTTTTCGGTGAATGATTTAGTCTCGTTGGGAATTAAATTTTGTCGTTGGTTTATGTTAGTCCCGTTTTACGTCGAGAAGTAGGAATCAAGAAATGTAACAGTTAAGTTTTATAAAAATTTTGAGTAGCATAGGTGTCGTAGATATGGTGGCAACGTGGGTATCGCTAGTTAAAAACAAAAACAAGTTAGACATTTACTAAACTGTGAAGTTGTTGTTTTGGTTGGGTCTTGTTTTCTGTCTAGTATCCGAACCCAAGATCAGTGAAAGTTAGCTCTATAAATCTTGTAGGAAGTAAACACCATGTTTATGTCCATAGTATTGGATCTGGAAATTCAATGTTAGTTCATTCACCTTGTTTTGTACTCAAGGATTTGCGTAGTATGATAACCTAGTGAAATCGGGTTGAGTAGTACTCAACTAGCACAATGGTCTTACCACATCTCTGTTCTATTTTTTTTTAAGTAATATGTTAGCCTAGTTATCATTCGTGATGTTATAGTCAAATCGGGTAGTCGAGGTGTGCTTTGAGCACATCAGACGTGACACCCTTGACTTGAGTTTAACTCCAAGGTGGTGACATCTTGCTAGAAACCCTTCTACATTTCGGATATATCCTTGGCTACTTTCCCTTTTGCGTCAATATTAACTCACTAATAATAAAGTTTTTGAATGTAACCTGCCCTCTTAAAACTTGGTACAAGTCCACTTATAAAACCATGCTAGTACTAAGACCTGATAATGTAATATGGCGTCTAAAATTTTGTACCAACTTATCCTTGTAATACCTTGGGCCACAACTCAAAATCCCTCCTAAACCATCATCGGGCCGAAGCCTTTCTCACATATATACCACTTCGGGCCACAGCCCTTGCTCTAGTGAAATAAGTTCTAGTCGGCTTTTGGGCCTAGGCCCAATACTAAACCCATGTCGCTGGGCCACAGCCCACCTGAGTTATATGGGTGCTTATTTAGTTGTTAGAAGGTTCGTCAAGTACAGCTCGTGATGTATACTCGGATGTCAAAATAAAACTCAACTCATTTCCCGTGAATTCAAATCCTTCTACTTTGATGTAAATACATTTGTAGCGACAAGTAAAACAAGTGTAAAAGTTTTATACCATGAAACAAGTGACTAACAACGCAATATACATAATAAAATATGTACAACAAGATTAACGTTGATATGTTCAAATAGACTTAGTCATGCCAAGAAAACTAGTACTTGTAAATGACAAATGTTACAAACAAAGTTTGATAAATAAATAAAGACCACCATATCATTTTATCATTTATTTAAATTTGAAAGTCTTCAAATTTAACTCAAGTGTTTTCTAAATACAATTAGAAAATAAATCAACTAATATTGATTTTGACAATAATAAAATGTGTCAACATAAATAAGTATATATACATTTATATACTTACTAGTAAAACCTTTTAATCATTGTTACAAACTAAAGGTTGCTTTAAATACTATTATAAAGACAATATAAATTGAACTATTTTAAGTAAGTGATACTTAAAACAATGAACTAAAACATTGCCCTCCTTATCTAGGTCGCGTGTCGGTGCCGCTTCACAACATTCACTGAATCTCACTTTTGGATTGCGCATTTGCTAAGGTGAGTTTATAGCCCCACTTTTACTCTTATTTACTTGCTTTATAAAACTACGGGGTGAGAAACATGCAAAACTCTTTTCGGACCTGAAAATAAAAACACTATTTTGTGAAACAACCTTGAATCCCACTATGCTACCGTCAATTCCCTTTGGGGAAGCGCGATTGTTATGAATAGATCTATTGGGGATGACACCCCGTTCGGTTTGACCGATAGGCAAACGTCGAACGTATACCATATCGTATTGATTGAGTGTACTGGAAATACACTTGCTGGGCTTATACATCATGCTTCTAGATGCATGCACACTGTCGTAGTTTCGGTTGCATGAACTTGGTACTAGCGTAATAGCCTTTTTGCATATAGTGTCATTCACGGAGATGCTATATGTGCAACTTTGGTCCAACTTGATTTCTTTAAACTAAACCTATGAACTCACCAACCTTTGTGTTGACATTTTAGCATGTTTTTCTCAGGTTTACTTCTTGGCGTGGGCAATGGCAAAGGCATTAATTGAAGACTGGCATCCGAAGTGTTTCCAAACATATTTAACACAATTTTAATGGGACAACATATATTTTTATGGGCTTTACTTCCGCACTTTGAAACAATGATGTAAAACTATTTCTTAAATTAATCTATATTTTGAAAATGGAATAAAATTTCCATTCTTTATTACCTTGTGTTGTGTATATTGATTTAGTAGCACCCCATGACCCGAACGCTTCCGCTGTGAAATTTTGGGGGTGTTACAGATTGGTATTCAGAGCCTAGGTTATAGAGAATTAGGTATTTTTCAAAACCTAAACTATAACCACATTTCCTTAAAAACACTTCAACGCCGCCACAACTGCCAATGTCTGCCATGCCTTGCCTACTGCTACACGATGTAGTCGTGCTATGTGTTTATGTTGTATTTTAGGTTCGTATAAGCTCTCATTTGAATTAAATTAATTATTTCTCAAAATCATTGAGTTTCTTAATTAACTCACATTTAAACTTTAAGACTGTTCTTGTTTGATTGGGTTGCGAAGTTTAAATGTGTATAAGCTCATTCTCATTTAAACTTTAAGGTTGTTCTTGTTTGATTGGGTCGCGAAGTTTAAATGAGAATAATATTGATGTAACAAACTGAATGAAATTAAAGGATAATTAATTTAAGGATAGTGTAAAGTAGACTACGAATGCTTAGAGTTGTTACCCTCTATGTTAAAGCTGCTTAACATGCCCACTATTACAATATCGCACTATGATATGTCCCTAACTGCTTCTATGTTATTTCTTTATGTAACATACAGCTACTTGCTTTATATCATTTTCACACATATATTTAAACCACCTCTTCATGGTCACATTCTCTTATTTCACTCATAAGTCCTATCCTTCGTAACCTCATGCGACGTTAATCCTTCTATTCTGAAACTCAAGTATCGTCTTTTCCTATATCGTAGAAGATGGCTAGGAGAAAGTCAACCAGAACCACCCGTGGCCAACCCGCCGCTACTCCTACTCCTGCACCTACTCCTGTCAGGGCTGCTGCAAACCCAGATGCTATGGATCAAGCTATGATTGATCAATTGGTCAATGAGCGTGTGGCAGCAGCGCTAGCTGCGATAAATTCAAACAACTCAACCACTGATGCTGGAACTTCTAGGCTTACTGGTAGCAAACGCGGTTGCACGTACAAGGAATTCCGCAACTGTATGGCTGGTGGTTACAATGGAACGGAAGGAGTTGTCGTTTTGACCCGTTGGCTTGAAAAACTGGAAACTGTGTTCAGGATCTGCAACTGCGAAGATGAAGATAGAGTGAAGTTTGCTTCGTTCACTTTTCAAGAGGTTGCCTTAACTTGGTGGAATAATTACCTGAAGTCTGCAGGAATTGATGCTGCTTATGCCATGCCTTGGGAAGAATTCAAGGACATGGTGCTTAAGAAGTATTGCCCTCGCAATGAGGTCAAGAAACTGGAGAATGAGTTCTGGAATCTCAAGGTAAAGGGCACTGATATGACATCCTACAACCAACGTTTCCAAGAGTTAGCCTTGCTATGTCCGGAAATGGTACCAACTGAGGCTCGCATGATGGAGCGATACATCGGAGGGCTACCCCCATCTATCAAGGGAAATGTGACTACCTCCAAGGCTGCTGACCTTCACGAGACTATTGAAGTGTCAAACAAACTGATGGATCAAGTGATCGAGGATGCCGCTGAAGCAGCAGATAACAACAAGCGGAAGTGGAGTGATAACTCCAAGGACAACAACAATAATCAAAACAAGAGGCAAGAGGTAGCTAAGGTCCGCTCTGCTGGAACAGAAGAGAAGAAGAGCTATGAAGGGAAGCACCCTTTGTGCGACCGCTGCAAACTCCACCACGATTGGTCGTGTACTATGAAATGTCGCAACTGCTTGAAGATTGGGCACATGACCAAGGACTGCAAGTCAAAAACTCTTGCTGACATAACTGCCGGGTGTGGGAGAACGAGGACACTACAAGAATGAGTGTCCCAATCCGAAGGAGCAAGAAGAAAACAAACAGATTGAAGCAGCCCGAGGAAGAGCTTATTTCCTTGGAGAAAAAGAAGAGCGTCAGGACCAACTTCATTACTATCTAGAGTGACGACGACAAAGGAATTCTCTACTCTCTTATTTTAATCCTTTAAGTTTCCTATCTATTGTACGCTGTTGTGTAATCGCGATGTACTCTGAATATTCCGCTAAATAAATCCTTTATCTTTTATTTACTTATTGTCTTTTGTCACTAAATCTTTTAGAACGACTAGCCCTTTTCCACGTCACATTTTAAGAGTATGAATGCTCACATCTCTTCAATGTATCGACCTCGACGATTCTCGCACCTTAAACCACGAGGACGTGGTTCCTTTTAAGGGGTGGGTACTATAACAACCCGTAAATTTTCCTACTGATTTTTCGCGGCTATATTTTTTTTTCTCTTCTTCTTTCTTTTCGATCTATACTCGCGACCAGTTACAGTTAAAATATAAAACATAAACTAGCATGTGACACACGGTAAACTTTCACTCATTTTTTTTAAATAATAAATGGTAATTTATTATTACTAAACCTAGTCACTAAGCATGCATAAGTTTTGCCTGATCATTTGAGTAGATAACTCGCATACAGTAGCCTATTTCATCTCTTTTGCATTCATTTAATTTTATGAATATTTCATTTCTGTCTTATGATTTAATTGTAAGACGAGAGGTTATCTCGTTTTCCCCCAGTGACCAACACTGCACGCGTACCGACACTATGATAAGGGCAAACAAAACAAATGATAAACTCCCGTAATGGAAAAATATTACCAAGACAATAATATCTCATAAATGTATCCGTAAGATATTACATCATAAAAATTATCAAACATTAATACTTCAACCACGGTTTTAATTCACGGAACACAATAATATTTAACACTACTCTCACTTTAAAATTATAACACTTATCAATAAAAGTTTATCACAAATAAAACTTTACAAATAAAAATACTTATACTACCTAACCATTTTACCTACATTATAAATAAAACTTACAAAAATTACTTTTAGAAAAATAAGTAAGTAAACCTCCTCTTCATTCTTCTCTATTTTGTCGCCTCCCATTTGGCTGTTTCCCCAAAAAGTCTCCACGTCTCTCTCTCTCTAAAGGAGATAAAAGCAAACACTTTCCCTAGAAGACTATTTCTTCCCTATACCTGCTATACCCTATCCTCTTCTAAGTCAACTCAAACCCAAAATGGAATTGATAAATCTGGAGCCTGGAAACAACCCTTTCACCATACTCTCTTCACTCTTAGCACTTTAGTGAATGTCTTTGTCTCCTCTGCTGCTGCCACAGTCCACGCCGCCCCAAAAGTTCGGTCAAACCAGCTATAGATGGCTATGGAAGCATCATATGTCTCCTTCTCCCTTCAAGCTTTCTGAGCAGAATCATAAGTTGTGATGATGTGAGTGGTTAAGAGCAACCTTAGCTTAATATGGTGTGCCACAAAAACCCAAGGGAAGAAAGTTGAGTCAATAACTACTTTGGTTCTCTCCTTTTTAATTTCAGTCGAGGCAACCCAAGATGTACCACACTCCAAATTTCACCACAAGGGATAAGGATACTGAGAAGCATAGTGAGACCCCTGCTTGCGAGCTTACTCCGGATCGATTGGGATTTAAGTGGTGTTGGACTCTTGGGTTGGCTTTCGACTTCATTGTCATCACTTTCATTTGTAAGAATTTGTTCCAACTTTATGCCTTGTTAAAATTCATGAATTTGGTTGATAATGAATTTGATAATTCGAGATAAGTGTTTTTGGATAATTGATAACCTTTATGTTTTTCGGTGAATGATTTAGTCTCGTTGGGAATTAAATTTTGTCGTTGGTTTATGTTAGTCCCGTTTCTGTCGAGAAGTAGGAATCAAGAAATGTAACAGTTAAGTTTTATAAAAATTTTGAGTAGCATAGGTGTCGTAGATCTGGTGGCAACGTGGGTATCGCTAGTTAAAAACAAAAACAAGTTAGACATTTACTAAACTGTGAAGTTGTTGTTTTGGTTGGGTCTTGTTTTCTGTCTAGTATCCGAACCCAAGATCAGTGAAGGTTAGCTCTATAAATCTTGTAGGAAGTAAACACCATGTTTATGTCCATAGTATTGGATCTGGAAATTCAATGTTAGTTCATTCACCTTGTTTTGTACTCAAGGATTTGCGTAGTATGATAACCTAGTGAAATCGGGTTGAGTAGTACTCAACTAGCACAATGGTCTTACCACATCTTTGTTCTAATTTTTTTTTAGTTAATATGTTGGCCTAGTTATCATTCGTGATGTTATAGTCAAATCGGGTTGACTTGAGTTTAACTCCAAGGTGGTGACATCTTGCTCGAAACCCCTCTACATCTCGGATATATCCTTGGCTACTTTCCCTTTTGCGTCAATATTAACTCACTAATAATAAAGTTTTTGAATGTAACACGCCCTCTTAAAACTTGGTACAAGTCCACTTATAAAACCATGCTAGTACTAAGACCTGATAATGTAATATGGCGTCTAAAATTTTGTACCAACTTATCCTTGTAATACCTTGGGCCACAACTCAAAATCCCTCCTAAACCATCATCGGGCCGAAGCCTTTCTCACATATATACCACTTCGGGCCACAGCCCTTGCTCTAGTGAAATAAGTTCTAGTCGGCTTTTGGGCCTAGGCCCAATCCTAAACCCATGTCGCTGGGCCACAGCCCACCTGAGTTATATGGGTGCTTATTTAGTTGTTAAAAGGTTCGTCAAGTACAGCTCGTGATGTATACTCGGATGTCAAAATAAAACTCAACTCATTTCCCGTGAATTCAAATCCTTCTACTTTGATGTAAATACATTTGTAGCGACAAGTAAAACAAGTGTAAAAGTTTTATACCATGAAACAAGTGACTAACAACGCAATATACATAATAAAATATGTACAACAAGATTAACGTTGATATGTTCAAATAGACTTAGTCATGCCAAGAAAACTAGTACTTGTAAATGACAAATGTTACAAACAAAGTTTGATAAATAAATAAAGACCACCATATCATTTTATCATTTATTTAAATTTGAAAGTCTTCAAATTTAACTCAAGTGTTTTCTAAATACAATTAGAAAATAAATCAACTAATATTGATTTTGACAATAATAAAATGTGTCAACATAAATAAGTATATATACATTTATATACTTACTAGTAAAACCTTTTAATCATTGTTACAAACTAAAGGTTGCTTTAAATACTATTATAAAGACAATATAAATTGAACTATTTTAAGTAAGTGATACTTAAAACAATGAACTAAAACATTGCCCTCCTTATCTAGGTCGCGTGTCGGTGCCGCTTCACAACATTCACTGAATCTCACTTTTGGATTGCGCATTTGCTAAGGTGAGTTTATAGCCCCACTTTTACTCTTATTTACTTGCTTTATAAAACTACGGGGTGAGAAACATCAAAACTCTTTTCGGACCTGAAACTAAAAACACTATTATATGAAACAACCTTGAATCCCACTATGCTACCGTCAATTCCCTTTGGGGAAGCGCGATTGTTATGAATAGATCTATTGGGGATGACACCCCCGTTCGAGTTTGACCGGATAGGCAAACGTCGAACGTATACCATATCGTATTGATTGAGTGTACTGGAAATACACTTGCTGGGCTTATACATCATGCTTCTAGATGCATGCACACTGTCGTAGTTTCGGTTGCATGAACTTGGTACTAGCGTAATAGCCTTTTTGCATATAGTGTCATTCACGGAGATGCTATATGTGCAACTTTGGTCCAACTTGATTTCTTTAAACTAAACCTATGAACTCACCAACCTTTGTGTTGACATTTTAGCATGTTTTTCGGGTTTACTTCTTGCGTGGGCAATGGCAAAGGCATTAATTGAAGACTGGCATCGAAGTGTTTCCAAACATATTTAACACAATTTTAATGGGACAACATATATTTTTATGGGCTTTACTTCCGCACTTTGAAACAATGATGTAAAACTATTTCTTAAATTAATCTATATTTTGAAAATGGAATAAAATTTCCATTCTTTATTACCTTGTGTTGTGTATATTGATTTAGTAGCACCCCATGACCCGAACGCTTCCGCTGTGAAATTTTGGGGGTGTTACAGCTTTCCTGGGATGATGGGAAGCAATGATTGTACAATTTGGGAGTGGGAGAATTGCCCAAATAGTGCGAGAGCTCAATATGCTAGGGGTGATCACGTGCCACATCCATTCATTTTATTGGAAGTGGTCGCTTCTCAAGATTTATGGATTTGGCATGCGTACTTTGGTGTCTCCGGAATGAATAACGACGTAAACGTTTTACGTCGTTCCTCTTTTTTCAATGATATCAAATCTGGGAGAGCACCAGACCTTGAATTCGAGGTTAACGACGTGGCTTATAACAGGGGATATTATCTTACTGACGGGATATATCCACAATGGTCCGTTCTTATTAATTCCATTTCAAATCCTCCCACGGGTGATGAAAAAAGAATATTGTTCAAGAGGAAGCAAGAAGCAGCAAGGAAAGAGGTGGAACGGGCTTTTGGTGTATTGGAGAAGAAGTGGAAAATGCTTAAAGTTCTTGCTCGAGGGTTGTATAAAAAGGATATCCAAGATATTATGTATACATGTATCATATTACATAATATGATCATTCGACACAAGCAGCGAGCGATATGTCCTACATGGTTCGAAAATGAGGGACACCAAGATCATGATCCCTTAAGATCGCATGAAGAATCATTAGTAGTTACTCAGGAGCTAATGGACGCATCAACTCATCTACACTTAAAATCCGATTTGATCAAACACATTTGTAGAAATCAAGTCAATCAAGAGAATGAAGTCGATAGTGACGATGACGATGAGGAAGACGATGACGATGAGGAAGACGATGAAGATCTTTTTAAATATTTTTAGCATTATTTGAATAATTTACGTAATGTTTTTAATGTTTATTTGAATTTCGTATTGTAATGTTTTTAATTTTAATAAATTTTAATTTGTTGTTTAAAATGTTTGAATTTAAAAAAAAAAAAAAAAAAAAATGGGTCATCGACTGTGGCAATTTAATCGTGTCTGGTCACCGGAGAGAAAAAGCTGATGTGGCACCTGATGACCTGGGTCACGAGTGTGTCCAGCCTTAGAGCATATTCACTTGTAGAATTTCCTTTTAAATCTAATGATTAGCTGTAATACCCTGTCGTTCCAAGTTGTCGAATGCAACATTTAACCTTCCTAGAGTTCAAGTCTAACCCGCAAATTCATGGCTATATTTGTCAACCGATGGATCGATTATTCAATAAATGCCATTCAAAAAAATATATTATATCCTTAAACATTATTCATTCCCTGAACCAGCGTGATTAAGTATGATCAACCCTTACTGACATAAACTTTTATTTTTTTTGCAGACAGCTACACTACAACAATCGCCGTTTTCGCAGGCGAAATTTCAGGGCTTTTGCCGGGGACATGTCCCCTGTAATAACCTTCCCCGGGGACATGTTCCCGCCGAAAGTCCCCCGGCAACACCTTCTCGGGGATACTTTTCCTGGGGACTCTGTACAACCTTTACCGGGGACATGTGGGTCCCGCAACAAATTGTCACCGGTCAAACATGTCCGACGTGGCACTTTGTTTTGCCGTGGACTGTCCCCGGGGAAAAGGGTAACTAAAGTTTGTCTTTAACTCCTTCTCCGGGGACATGTCCTCGGGGAAAATGAAAAATTAATATTACCTATGACACTTTCACCGGGGACATGTCCCCGGTGAAAGCCTTTGACCCATTTTGCAGCAAATTGCTGCAAAATGGGTAATTTCCAGATTTTTTTCGGAAAAAATCAACAATTTAACAACCTGTTTTCAACCTATTTTATGCTACAACAACACAAAATCGCTAAACATAATATCAAATATAATCAAATGGTCCAAATTCGCTACAACACAATCGATAACATAAAATTTGTTTCCAAAATCGCCAATGGTCCAAAACTATACATAAGCTACCTATACGCAAATGGTCCAAAACTATACGTATAATCCATTTAGCGGGAATCCTAACCATGTTATTCTCTACAAACATATCCTAACACATAAGGCTCGAACTCGTGTTCGCCAGGCGGTTTTTGTTAGTTGACTTCTGATATCTTCTGCTTCTTCGGGTTTGTCCAAAGCTTAACCTGCATATTTTAAATAGTTTAGGGTTTTAGGTAATGAGAACTATCCAAGCATCGGGTATCAAAATGACCCTTTAAACCATTAGGGTTGAATTGGTCATTTTAACAATTAGGGTAGGAGGGTAGGATGGTGGATTTTGGGACCTAAACCAAGATCTTGGCAGGGTGTTGGGGGTCCACCCCTTTCATGTGTAATAGCACTTTAACTAGGTTAATGAGATCATGTTGTTTATTTTGCTTGTGATACAAAAGATTTGATCATGTTTGCTTACGACTTTTTGAACAGTGTGTCTAGGGTATTAAGGGTTGGTGAAAACATGATAATGGTGTTAGTGTGTCTAGTTAAAGTGCTATTACACCATTTCCCGACAACATTTCATTCTGTTTCTTACAATGATCTTCCAAAAAACTCACAAAATTCTCTCGTATATTATCAAACAACAAAAATGAAGTTAGCGGTGACATGTGGCTTCTCCGATGGTTTACGGCGAGGAGGTACATGGTTTCTTGGTCCAGTAGATACAGGAAAGTGTACAACCCATTTCTTGTTACGGTTTGTTATGGTTACCTGATGATGAGAGTTGAATCTTGAAGGGTAGAAAGGTGGTGCAAAATGGTTTAGCCCTGCTTTGAGAGTTCATAACTGTGTGTGTGTGTGTTTTTGGTGAGAAACTCCATGTGTGTGAGAGAGAGAGAGGGGTCGGAGATTATAAGAAGATAGATGAAAGGGTTTGTAATGATAGTGATGGCGAGTGAAGTGGAGTTAATGAGGCACCCTCACAAACCCTTTCATGTCTCTCGCCACCATTATATCTCTATCATTACACACCATTTCATCTCTCTTCTTATCATCTCTGACCTCTCTCTCACACAAACTCATGGAGTTTCTCACCAAAAAACACACACTAAAAACACACAATAAAAACACTCTCAAACCAAGCTAAACCCTTTTGCACCACCTTTCTACCCTTCAAGATTCAACCCTCATTATCAGGTAACCATAACAAACCGTAACAAGAAATGGGTTGTACACTTTCCTGTATCTTGTGGACCAAGAAACCGTGTACCTCCTCGCCGTAAACCATCGGAGAAGCCACATGTCACCGCCGCTAACTTCATTTTTGTTATTTGATAATATAAGAGAGAATTTGGTGAGTTTTTTGGAAGATCATTGTAAGAAACAGAATGAAATGTTGTCGGAAAATGGTGTAATAGCACTTTAACTAGACACACTAACACTATTCTCATGTTTTCACCAACCCTCAACCCTAGACACATTGTTCAAAAAGTCTTAAGCAAACATGATCAAATCTTTTGTATCACAAGCAAAATAAACAACATGATCTCATTAACCTAGTTAAAGTGCTATTACACATGAAAGGGGGTGGACCCCAACACCCTGCCAAGATCTTGGTTTAGGTCCCAAAATCCACCATCCTACTCTCCTACCCTAATTGTTAAAATGACCAATTCAACCCTAATGGTTTAAAGGGTCTTTTTGATACTCGATGCTTGGATAGTTCTCATTACCTAAAACCCTAAACTATTTAAAATACGAAACGACATATCTTACCTTTTGGTCTCGGCTGTGGTCTCGGCTGTGGTCGCGGTTTGCACTCCAGACTGACAATAGACACTATATTCATACAAGTATAAAAGCAAAGCACATATTAAAACTATATTCTTGAACTTTTTATGTTTCATTGATGCTTCACTTTTTTTAATCATTTTAGGATATATATAGTTATACAACGAGGGTTAATATTCAACGAGGGTTATCTATTTCTAATTTCTCGAAAAGTTATTACAAAGTAATATAGTTAATGCTATACATCTTCTAACAATAAACAACCATAACTTGGATTATTAACATCAAATAACCCAATTCACTTTTACCGCGTAAAATAAACTCATACTTACTGTTAACAAAATACTAGAATTGATCACAAGAGTTAAAGCATACTACTATCTTATTATCAATTTCAACCAAGCACTCATGTATTATTTTTCACCCATTTAATCAACCAAGCCTCCAACTTAAACAAAACTTTCATACAAGTATCACTAGACGTCTATAATCAAACACTAACAAACTTTCATACAAGTATCACGACCACGTACAATACCACCGGAAAAAAAAAATCACGACCACATACAAGTATTCTCCCAAATGTATTGTTAAAGCTAAAGATTAAAACAAGAGGAGACCGACTTGTTATATATCATGACCCGAACACTAAAAAAAATCTCAAATATATAAACACACGAGTAAATCAATGTGAAACAATAAAACCTAAACAAATTTCTCAAAAATGGTCCAAAGAAAGAAAACATTATGTCTAACCTTAGTCTTATGAATCAAAATCACAACCAAAAACTATGAATACAAGATAGAAATCAAGAAGATCAAGAAGATAAAGAACTTAACTTGAATGTGCAAGATAGAAATAAAGTGGAGCAGCTATGGTACGTGTTTGGTGATGAAGATGAAGTGCGGTGAGCGCGCAGGCGTTTGGTGGGTTTATTTTTATCTCACTTGTGAAAAGCATATCAGGTTAATAATTGAGGTGATTTTCACGATTAGTTTTCGCCGAGGACATGTCCTCGGGGAAAACCTTGTTTGTCTTCTAGCAAGACTTTTACCGGGGACATGTCCCCGGGGAAGGTTATGGCGGGATAAAGTAAAAAGGTGGGAGAGAAAATAAAAAAATCGTAAAAAGTTTTCCCGGGGACATGTCCCCGGAAAAAGGTGTTTTAATCAATATATTTATTGAAAAAAATCTTTATTATCATTGTCAATAACTAAAATTAATAACACATTAATTGTGAACCACCATTGTTCATTCTTTTTAGCTTCTTGGTGAACTACCATTGTTGTTACCTTGGACGCCATGAATGCCCTCTGTTATACGATCAAATGTTGTACTCAGTAAACCACAAAACGTTTGGTACACTGTAACTTTTAACCATTTTTTTTTTGTTTAATTATCTGTTTCAACGGCCGAGTATAGGTGCTATGGTATACGTATCATGTTAAACGACCAACTATAGGTGCTATGGTATACGTATCATGTTAAACGACCAACTATAGGTACTATGGTATACGTATCATGTTAAACGACCGAGTATAGGTGCTATGGTATACGTATCCTGTTAAACGACCAACTATAGGTGCTATGGTATACGTATCATGTTAAACGACCAACTATAGGTGCTATGGTATACGTATCATGTTAAATGACCAACTATAGGTGCTATGGTATACGTATCATGTTAAACGACCGAGTATAGGTGCTATGGTATACGTATCATGTTAAACGACCAACTATAGGTTCTATGGTATACGTATCATGTTAAACGACCAACTATAGGTGCTATGGTATACGTATCATGTTAAATGATCGAGTATAGGTGGTATGGTATACGTATCATGTTAAACGACCAACTATAGGTGCTATGGTATACGTATCATGTTAAACGACCGAGTATAGGTGCTATGGTATACGTATCATGTTAAACGACCAACTATAGGTGCTATGGTATACGTATCATGTTAAAAGACCGAGTATAGGTGCTATGGTATACGTATCATGTTAAACGACCAACTATATGTGCTTTGGTATACGTATCATGTTAAACGACCAACTATAAGAACCATATTCATCAACGGGTCTATGTTCTTATAAGAACCATATTCATCGTAAATTTCTGACCCAAACGTATCAAGAACTCGAGTAAAGAGATATATCGACGATAAAACCAGTGACCACTCTTTTTCCGGCGTATAATCAGCCATTGTATTGTTACGTGTGTTTTGTGAGAATTGACGATTGAGTTATTTATGTTTTTCCAAGCATCGGGGTTTTAGTTATGTATTAATAGTTGCAGTAAAGTGTATTTTTTAAAAAAATAACTTTTGCCGGGGACATGTCCCCGGGAAAAGGTTTGGCGGGAATTTTCCCGCGTACAATTAGCATGCTTTGGACTTTTGGTCAAAGTTTGGTGAACGTAAAATACACTTTCAGCGGGGACTAGTCCCCGGAGAAAGATTGCGTTGAATTTTGTCTATCCGGTCAAAATCCAGTTAGCTTTTGCCGGGGACATGTCCTCGCGGAAAGTATGCGTTGAATTTTCCACAACAAGCCAGCGAATTCATGTGCCACGTCATATTCAATTTTGTCGTTTAGTGATTTTCGTCGGGGACTTTGTGTCTCCGGCGAAAGTCTCCTCGCCCGTCCATCCGATTGTTGTAGTGATAACTGCAACTCTAAACCCTAATACTAGTTAACCTACTAAAATTGGCACACGGGTTCTTGAAAACTTCATTCTAAACATAACCATAACTTATAAATTGATGATCAAACAATCATGCATGCAACCGCAGTTTCATGCGTGCTTTTAATACACAGCCTGTCGGTAATGTGGATTAAGACTGAAACATGGTAAATATGGTTTTAAGTTTTAATGGAAATGTTGCGGAGACATATATAAACAATTAAGCAGTATGTAGATGTATCCCACAAGTAACCAAAACCATTAATGTAATAACAACAATATTGACTTGCTAGTGCGGTGATGCGGGTGCTCGATGCTGATCAGCTTAACCACACATATATCTAATCTCTGAGTTTACATTTAGTTTGCGTTAATCTCTGATTCCTGCATCTTTATGTCAGCATTGAAATCACAAGCAATGATTCTAAACAATTTGAATATTAGAAGATCAAAATCATGCTAACAATTAAATTACTCAAAAAGAATGAGTTAAACTGAGAGAATCATGCTAACGATTAAATTACTCAAAAAAAATGAGTTAAACTAAGTGGGTGGCTTAACTTGACCCTTCGAACCTTTCAACGATTACAATTAAAGCCATACTAAAGACTATGAACTTTAAAACAACTCAAAACTAGGTTATATCCTTTGAGGACGTTCAACTAGTAGTGGATACCAGCTGAGTAGACTTTCACTTCATATGCATGCTTTAATCTAGGATTGGATGACACTTTTATAAACAATGCACATCAATATTCTTTAGGATTCCATTGACATTGTTTGATGTGCTCATCATTCTACTGGTCCAACGTTGTTCTTTACGCGCATCTATGTCACTAATGTTTTTTTTCCTTATTTTTCGAGCTTTTCAGCACACCTTACGTATGACATATATGGCTATAAATAGGTCTAAGGTAAGATCATTTAGCAAACAGCCACATATATCTACAAAAATGGATAGAATGCAGCTTTGGGTATGCGTTATCTTACTTTTGTTTTCACAAACAAATGCACGAGCATTGGTTGAGAAACTTGAACATAATAAGAGCCTAACCGCACCCTTTAGAGCCATGTTTGAGAAGAAGGTGGTGGAATTAGGGTTTGAAGTTAGAGACGCTAGGGAACAGGAAGCGGGGGTATGCCCCAACACGTCTGAGCCCTGGAGGACCCGATCCTAAGCACCATTGATCGTGTTCACCTATTTTCTTTATTTTGATCATTTTCTCTTTCGTGTATGGCTCAAGTTAAAAGTGCACAATATTGTATGTTGGAGAGTTGTGAAATTAGGGTGATTAAGGGTAGAGTTTTTATCCACTCTTCTTTAATTGTAATTTAGGTGGATAAGAAGTCTACCCCAAAAATAACATAAGTATCCTTGTTTATGAAAATTCATAAACTAAGTAAATTCTAGTGGTTGTCTTGTAATGTGGACATTTACATATATAATCTTCACTTTTTTGCATTTAATTTTCAAAACACACACACACATGTGTGTATGCTGTGTATGTCGTGTTATGGCTAAGTCTTTAAGACTTGAGTCATTTAATGCATTTAATGCATAATGTATTTAATGACTATAGGTTGGATGAAAGACTTGAGCTCTACCAAGTCAGCTCAAGTCTTTGGAGAAAAGCTCTTCAAAAAGCTTTTATTGCAATGCAAAAAAACCTTTTTAAAGACTTTTTAGAATAGTAAAAAGTCTTTCACCACTTTAACCATTGTGGATGCTCTAAGTAATATCTTTTATCCCTTGGCTGGTGGTGTTTTGTTTGTTGTATGAAGTGTCAATGGTGTAGAAATAATTGTTGCGAGAAAGAATAGGACTTACCGGCCATCATCACATGTATTCTAGTTCCCTCATTGTTAAATCTTCAAAACAAACATGCCATCCCCTCAGTGTTTGTTGTGATACATTTTTTAATGGGAGCAATGTTTTATTCAGCAATTAGCAAGACCCTAGTGATGTACAATGATATAACGAGATTACTAGGATTTCATACAAGCTAGCCATTCTAGGTTCTGTTATTCTAAAAGTTCAAATCGGATCTTGTTTACTAGATCTATTAACAATCTAAAGAATTTCGGTTTCTGTAGCGCCATATAACTGAAGTTGTGGTTTGTTGTGTTGTTATTTTAGTTTTTGCGAGGTTAACATTTAATTAACTAGTGTAACAGTGAAGAATTAGAAGATAATGCATATCCATGCGAACAATATGGATGGAAGTCATAGAACCATAAAGAATTCAACGTTGGTAACAGTTTTTTTAACGGCAATTATATTAAAAAAAGAAAACTAGCAAGATGCTACGTCGTATTACATACACCTAACATCTTGGTAACACTACAAGAAATTAGTAAAGTTACTTCCAGTTAATCCTTACCTAGCTTTTCATAATCAAAACACTCATCATCTTCCAGTTAGAAAACCTTTTTCAATACGCTAAGAACTAAATCAGTCAGGCTATTCAGATCAAACATATAGAAACCAAAAATGTAGACTGTAGAACCATCCTTCACTATTCCATCTTTACTTAACTTTGTCATATTACACACACAAAAAGAAGCGCAACCCTCACTAGAGTGGTATATGCAATATTCCATCTTTACTTAGAAGCGCAAGAACTCAATGATTTATGCAGCAGACCTGTACATGTACTGCTGACCTGTAGCAGACCTCAAGAACTCAAAGATTACAGCAGACCTGGCTGTACTATTTAAGATAAAAGTGCAGACCTGTAGCAGTCCTGTAGCAGACCTCAAGAACTCAATGATTTATGCAGCAGATTCATTACAGCAGACCTCTTTTATGCTAATGTCACCATAACAAGTTTCAACATAAAAGTGCAGCATTTGTGCAGCAAACTAATACTACGAGTAAAGTAATAGTTTTAAGAGTAAATTGCAAAAATCGTCCATGTGGTTTGGTCAAATTGCATGTTTCGTCCTTGTAAATCAATAAGTGCAAATATCGTCCTTAATTTGCATTGTTACGTGCACTTTTGGTCTTTCAACAGTGAAATTTGGCAAACCACAAGGACGGTTTTTGCAATGATGGAGGACCAAAAGTGAACGTAACAGTGCCAAATTCGGACGATTTTTGCACTTAATGAACCACAAGGACGAAACGTGCAATTTGGCCAAACCACAAGGACGATTTTTGCAATTTACTCTAGTTTTAATATAACAAGTTTCACCATAATTTAACCATCAAAATAGACAATCTGTGTTGCAAAAAAATTTCACCATAACAGTTTCAAGTTACATGTTATAAAAAACGTTTAAGTTACATGTTGTAAAAAACTAATATATAAAAACTAATACCTAAAAACCAAACGTACAGTACCTATAAAAGTAATATATAAAAAATGGAAAATTGATTATCGGGTCTAATCGGGTTGACCCGATAACCCGATAACATTATTTTTTTAACCCTAACCCGACCCAATAACAATATCGGGTTATCGGGTTCGGGTCAAAACAACCCGACTAGATTTTTGACCCGATTAGACCCGACCCGATAAGGCCTTATCGGGTTCGGGTTCGGGTCGGATTGACCCGACCCTACTGACACCTTTAAGCGCAACCCTCACAAGAAGCGCAACACACACAAAAAGAAGCGCAACCCTCACAAAAAGAAGGGCAACCCAAAAATGTAGACGATAGAACCATCCTTCACTATTCTATCTTTACTTAACTTTGTCATCATATTGTACTTTTCATGGTATGGTATATGCAATATATGAATTATATTTCTAAAACGAATTTTTTCTAAAACTTACCTTCTGATCACTAGAGTGGGGGGATCCGGCAACAACAATATATGAAACAACGAAGGCCTGAACGTTGTTGTTCAAATAACCATATGAACTATTTGGAGATATAGGAACGAGTTACTCTTTGACCTTAAATCACCAAGGAAAGATACACTTGGACAAGATATACAGGTCATTTCTCACGCTTGGATACTTCATAGGGATAGAAAAGTAACCCCATAGCTGTTAGATTAGATTAGTGAACCAATCAAATCTTGTATTGATTCGTTGTAAAATTGATTTTCTACCTCCTTGCTAGTATTTAATACCGCCCATATCTTCTTAAAAAAAACCTGAAAAGAAAAAGATGGAAGACCTGAAACACGTGTTTTAGATAATTACATAGCTAACGTATTAAGTTGCAACACTAACTTTACATGCGACGAACCATAGTGTTTGTTAAGGAAACACGAGGAAAATTACCCGACTCATGGCTTTTCAAGTGTTTGTTAAGTCGCAATCACCTTCGATCTCTTAGACTCAACGGTGCAGTTGGATTTGGCACGTCATAGGGCTTTTTTTCCAATGGTGCCGCCAAACTGCACCCCTTCCCCCGTCGGCTTTTTTTCCAATGGTGCCGCCAAACTGCACCCCTTCCCCCGTCATTCGTTCGCCATTCGTTACTTCGTCAGGCCATTAATGGTCTTTTTTAGTGAGTGACGTATTTTTGATGGTGTATTATAGGACCCATTTATGCTTATAGCAATCATTTTAGTTATTGTGATATTATGTAGTGTATGTTGAGGTGACACCGTAATAACAATTATTGGGTGTAAACTTGGCCCCAACTCTCTTACCAATGATTATGCAAAGGTTGGTAAAAGTGATGCGCACACGACCAATTATGCATAACAATATTGTACTGTGTGCACTGGTGCGATTTAGGGCCGAAAGAATAAAAAATACTCGATCGAAATAGGAGGAAAGAAAGATAAGGAGGCAACAAAACGATTTTGGAGAAATAATATTAAACTTATTCTCGTACTTGCTTAAAATGGCACATTATGGCTATATATACCACTAAAATGACTTTTCTAGTTTTGGTATATTCTTGTAATATCCGTCTTTATGGTCTAGCACGATAACTTAAGAAATTTCAATAAATAAACTTAGCTAAAATAATTTTAGCAATAGGAGATATAATTGTCGACTAATTGAAACCCCATGAAATCTACAGATATAAATATAATAAAACTTTAGAATTTTAATGGACCTGAAAATCGAGATTGAGCCAACTTATTTAATATACTTATTTAATACTTTCCCGCAGTTGAGCGCATGTCTTCGATCCAACTGGAATTATACTTGGCAAGTGGCAATAAATCTTTAGAAGTGGCGGAGCTTTCTTGTGCTTTGAGAACCTTGATATGATAATTGTTGTTGTAATCTCATATTTGCTTGAGAAAGGTTTTGAGACAGACTTGACCCATAACCATTTTTTTAAAGAATAACATGACTAGAGAAGGTAAATAAAATACCGTGGAAAACAAGAAGGGGTTGAATACTTTGTTTTTAAGTATTTAGATCGACTTATGTCAATCCATTTAGATTGTATGTTGGATATTGATAGATAGACATATATATAAATAATGCAAATAGATAAAGAGTAAATAAACCAAAACCACGACACAAGTATTTATAGTGGTTCAGCTATAAGGACTCATTCCTTGCCCTACTCCACTCCCCGAATACCTAACTTGAGAGTTTCTAAGCACTACACAACACAAGCTCCTTAATATGGTGGAGAAGCCTTCACAACGTTGCCTACACTTTATCTGGTACAAGGCTAGACACCGAGTTCTACCACGAGGTAGAACCAAGCCTATCACAACGTCTCCTACACTTTATCTGGTACAACCGTACAAGGCTAGATACCGAGTTCCATTAAAAAGGAGGAACTACTACCCAACACTACAACCCAAAGGAGACAGACTCTTTTTTACAATACTTTAAAGGATATCAATATCCTTTTACCCAAACTACACAAATATACATTGACGCCCCATATCGAATGTACACCTTCGGCACTATACACCAATGCATTCAACTTGACACACTAATTGAGGGAGAGAAGAACTATCAACAAAATGCACTTCAATGGTCTTAATGATGACGAAGCTTAGCAACTCATGACCTTGAGCTTGCACGCCTTCAAGAGGTTGTGATCTCGCCTTTAAGAGGAACCTATAGAATCACACAAAGATAAAACCACATAGAATGATCCTTTCGATCTGAGGTTGGAGAGGTTAGAACATAGAGAGAAGATGTGTCTAAAAAGGGCGGTGAGTAAGAGAGAAATGACACACTATTTATAGGCAAACTGCCTACAGTTCCCACGGATCTAGCGGATCCTTTACCCAAGAGATCCGACCAGTGCAATCTAAGGGATCCGGCAGCTGGGTCAGGCTAGTCTGGATTTTGGGTTGGAAACCGGGTTATGGGGTATGGGTTATGGATTATGGGTCATGGACTTTAGATCATGGATACCCAACAAGATACATTGTACGTAGTCAATGGATCTTGGGTCATGGATCATGGACTTTGGGTCATGTATCATGGATAATATCCAACATGACTTCATGCATGATGTCATGAAATAGATCATGGATTATAGATCATGCTTCATGAGTATGGGTTATAGGCTTTGGTTTTTACCAATCATTTACCCATTACAAGTTATATTTAAGTACATATACATTTTTATAAAATATAGGTAAACAAAATTACTTTGTAAGTGTTTTATAAAAATGGTTTTGATTTTATATAACTTATTCAACTAAACAAGTTTTGATGATTTTATATGTTTAGTAAAAGTGTGTTAGTAAACTATTGGCTCAAAGCTTTTACGTATTTTATTTATTTTATTAAAATGATTTTACTTTTGTTATCGAAAAAACATTAAAATATCGTAAAATATAAATAAACGTTTTTATGGTTTATTTATATTAACATACACTATGACGGGAATGATTTTGGAAAAAAGCTAATGAAAGTCATTTTTTTAATCTTTCTTTTTGGCTGATCAAAAAATAAACCATTAATACAAAAGAAACACAAACATCGATCAACATGCGGTTAACAAAACGAAACCACAATCAATGAAAAAAGAGAATCTGCGACGGCAACTTTCTTTCATGTATACAAACAGCGCGCAACGATGCAGCGGCATCGGTTGGTAAACATATTTTCTTTAAAAAAATCGTAATTTTAGAGGATAATGACAGTTCATGACGGCTAACGAGTAAGTTTTAAAAATAGAGATAGATAGATTTTATGGGGTGGCATAGAAGTCACGGCGCATGACAGCCGACTAGATCTCGAAATCAAACCCGCTCTAATAACATGTTGAATAATTGAAAACCTTCTCAGGATTCGTTTATTAATCATACAATATTTATATATAAAATATAATAAAACCATAAAATTTTAATGGATCCTAAAACCACAAGACTTGAACCAGCTTATTTAATATAGACTAAAATACACGGTTGGTCCCTAAACTTGTTACTGCGCATCGCGATGGGAAAAAGTTGGGCATTATCATCGCAAGAGGTCCAAAACATGATGTTTATATGCCAAACTCGTCCCTTGACCATTAACGCCGATGTCAACGTTCCGTTAAAACCCCGTTATCCTGTTACTATTGAGGGTAGAATAGTCTTATTACCTTGATGTACTATAGCAGATGTATTGGCCAATTTCCCGCCATTATGTATAATATAACAAAGCTGTGTACTCATTGCTCATCCCCAAACTTGCTTTGGAAGCCTACCCAAAAAACCCTAATACAATGTCAATCATCAAATCAAATAATCTAAGTAAGAAAATAACAAACACCAACCTTGGATTTACTCTATGGCGGATAAGAGAATATCCTTTCTTTGATGACCATGTAATGGAGGAAAAAGCTGCAATCAGGAGATATTGTAAGTGTTTTTTGGTTATAGTCTATTACAATCATATGTTAGTACGATTGTTTAAGTTATTCACCTTTTAGGTAACTTTATCTTAACATTATTTTTGTACATTTTTTATACAGCGGGTCAACCAGGATCCTTTAGCATGAGGTTCCATTATGAAGGTACATTCAAATACCACTAGTACAAAAAGGGGATTTGGTCACACATGGTCGAAATGGAACGGCCACACATTCGCATATTTGTGTGGCTGAAGGTACGAAAATTGACAACATTTACTAATTAGTCACACATGAAAATTTTGATTGTGTTATCATTAGAACTGTATTGCCACACAATTGAACATTGTGTGGCTAAAGGTATATGGTGATTTTGTTTCAGATCATTTAGCCACATATGAATTTAGAACGCGTGACAAATACAAGTAACCTTGATGCGTTAGTCACATGAAGTAATTTTTTGTGTGTCTAAATCATAGAGTCAAGTTTTGTCACACATTATTTAAGGGTGACTGATATGTTTTTCCAACTCTTTAGCCACATCTGAAATTGGAACGAGTGACAAATGAAAAGTAAGGTTGAAGCATTAGTCACGATATACATATAAACAGTGACAAATATATGTCACACACTTGAACACTGTGACCAAAAGCCATATAGGGTCACACTAAATGTTTTGTCACACATTCGTTAAGTGTAGCCAAAATCCAGTAAATATGTTCACGTAAGTTAATATGTGTGTTTAAAGTTTAGTTTGTGTTGGCTTGCCAAAAGCTAATCTATAAAGTCACATTTACTACTAACACAGTGACCAAATATCATATATGGTCACACTAAACGTTTTGTCACACATATTATTTAAGTGTAGCCAAAATCCAGTACATATGGTCACGTAACTTAATATGTGGCCATTGGATGATCAATAGTCACTCAAAATACACGTTTCTTCACTTTAAACACCATATGGTCACACTTATTAACACTTTTAGCCACTTTATGGTTAATTGTATGTAACTAAATACCCAAAACAAACATGCTTTGTGTGACTAAATGTTAGAAAAGGTCACACAAACATAAAATTCATGTGGCTATTGGATGATCAATAGTCACACAAAATACATGTTTCTTAACTTGAAACACCATATGGTCACACTTATTAACACTTTTAGCCACTTTATGATTAATTGTATGTGACTAAATACCCAAAAAAAACATTCTTTGTGTGACTAAATGTTAGAAAATGTCACACAAACATACATTTAATGTGGCCATTGGATGATCAATAGTCACACAAAATACACATTTCTTCACTTGAAACACCATATGGTCACACTTATTAACACTTTTGGTCACTTTATGATTAATTGTATATGACTAAATACACAAAACAAACCTGCTTTGTGTGACTAAATGTTACAAAAGGCCATACAAACATAAAATTCAAGTGGCCATTGGATGATCAATAGTCACACAAAAGACATATTTCTTCACCTTAAACACCATATGGTCACACTTATTAACACTTTTGGCCACTTTATGCTTAATTGTATGTGACTAAATACCCAAAAGAAACATGCTTTGTGTGACTAAATGTTAAAAATGGCCACACAAAAATAAATTTGATGTGGCCATTGGATTATCAATAGTCACACAAACAACTATTCTGTTTTTCATAAACAGAACTAACTACGAAAACTAAACATACTTAACTTAGGTCTGCCAGACTTAACTTTGTACTGGCAGCCTTAACCACTAAAACTAACCTACCAGACTTAACTTTGTACTGGCAGCTTTAACCACTAAGTTTTTTGTTTATAAGTAGACCACAACACAAAATATATATATATTTTTTTTGGTGCAAAGATGAACTTGTATTAATTAAGGAAACTTTGTACAATGAAAAAAGCAACACATACTGATATGGACAAGTCCCATATCAAGTTGCAAACAAGGCAACTCTATTCAATATCTGATATAACTGTTCTTATAAGTCTGATAACAAAAACAAACTGCCCATATCATACAACCATGGACAGATGATAACCAGCACAAAACCATCACAAAGAACACCTTTTAATGCACCACTAGGAACCATACACTTCCAGATAGGGGCTATACCAAGTAGTTTACATTCCATCTCATGAATGGCTTCAACTACTTGGGAACACACACCCTAAATGAAGCCAACCAAATCCTACACAATCCAAGAATCTGTTTATAAACATGTCTACCAATAACAACTGATAACGCCTAGAATTACATTTTAACACATGCTAAATACTGGAATTATAACTGAGTACGGAAGACACCGAAGCTTGGTCGTCGCGACAAAGTCAACAAGATTGAATCGACCATTTTGTTTCGTTCCCAACTGACACTCCTCAACAATCTCTCTCTCATCGGCGTTTATGGTAACATGGTTCTTGCTTCTAGGCCTATCGCTGTGGTGTTCCAGATTCACGTTCACATAAAACTCCATTTCTTCCTAGTATCTCAGCAGTGCGTTATGGTACTTCCACACGTGATTTCGCTTCGTAAACTTATGTGGTATATTCTGCATTAAAAAGAACAATGTAGTATGCTCAACAAAAGTATGTCCATGTGTTGAAGCATATATTAGTTTTTGCGAAAGCAGATAATGACTGAAATGGTCCGATTTGTATCATTACATACCAAATGACTCCTGTCCGTGACATATGCAAGGATGGGAGTGTAAAAACAATCCCTTTCACTTTCATGCTCTGTACATTCGTTCCATGCAGATATGTGTTTCATACGCTCATCTGCAATTGGAATTTAATAAAAATGGTAAATAATTTAAAAGATATTATATTGAAAGGTTTATTTTTAAAATAAAATCATAGATTATGTCTACACTTTGATTAACATACCTTCATCTACGGGGTTTCTCATGAACGGTCTTGTACGATTCAGCTCCATACGTTGCACAAGTTCAGAACGCATCATCAATCCATTTTCAGCAAATGGCATCAGGGAAAGAGTATTGTTTAGGAGATTTGTGAAAAAAACTCTTGTGCCGAAACAGGTTTTCATCGTGAACCAATACATTCCATCCATGCCCACCAAACTCATGCAGCACGTGTCCTGTTTTCCTCGGTATTTCAATTTGACGGTGAGTGATAGCTGCTACGGGCACGCCAACAACAAGAACGTCAAATTGGTTATTGTCAGTATTGTCCCGGAAATTGCAAGGAAGGACCTACGTAACAGTTTAGTTTAAAGAAAACATTAGCGGGTCAAACAATTAAAATAATCCCCATTTTCAACAAACTTATACAATGTATTGATTAACATTTTTTTCTTACCAGAGGTTGTGCAGGATATTCATCCAACGTAACCAGGCATCTACGTTGTCTATAACCTAGAAGAGCCTGATCGTATCCAGGGCATACGTGGCATGCATCGTTGTACCCTGTTACATAATAACAGTATTCTTCCTGACGAATTAAATGGAATGTGGCCACATTGATGTATTGGCTGTGATCAATAAAAGCTCGCCACTCGGACCCATGCAAAGTAATGCGACCACGAACCAATTTCCAGTAAACCTTATGTTTGGTTCTCCTATTGTGTATTAGGTATATCCAGCGCTTCTTGGGGTACAGTGTTTCAGTAAACAAAGCAGGAAGCATCTTAAATTTAAAAAGTAAGCACGTATATCAATTTGATGGTTACATTGATAAATTTATAACCTTAAGTAAGTATTTTAAGTACAACTTACCTACAATGTCCTAATGTTTGTGCGGTTTGCCTCCACCAACAATTGGATGCTCATTCTATTTTAAAACCACAATCGTCTTAATGGTCAATAAGGTTATCACATATGCATAACATTTCCACCAACTAATACAAGTCTTAGATGATCAATACATCTTTATCATTAAGGTGTCAAACAAAAAATGATTGAAGATGTATTACTACATATTTAACTATGTTTCAAAAATCAATAATCATATAGTCCTTTTAGAGTAAAAATCTATATTTTTTTACGTTTAATCATCTTACCCCATACGTTTGTTAAAATCTAGTAACAAATCCATAATCTACCCAACATACCATACGCCATTGCTTTATTGAATGTTTAAACCTAAGCTCAGATAATTAATTACATAAGGTGTAGTGCTTAACCAAATCATATAAAAGCTATACTAACCTAGATTAAACATATGTTTACAAGTTGTCTAATTAGCTATTTAACAAATAGCTGCTACGTATTCCACAATCCACATATATCCATGATTCTTTTTATTCAAATCATCCTATATTCACATGTCACACAATATTTTAAAGAATCTAATCGCATATAGTTCTAATAAAACGGCTGTTACATTATGATCAAATGATACTATATTCTTTAGGATATGTTAAACATTGCAAAAAAAATACCAAACATGCATTTGTATCCATCAACATATCAGAAACATGCATATCAATCACTTTACATTTGCAGTTCATGGTTAAAAAAAAAAAAAAAAAAAAAAAAATGTGTAACATTACCTGATGATGCGGTTGTTGTGTTGAAGAAGATAGACTTGAATATTTTGCTTTGACTATGTAATTAAGTGTAGCTGATTCGTTGTGAAGTGAGTGTGAGAAAAACACAAATATCAACAATATCAAATTAAACGTGAAATCTGACAAATCAACCTTTTAGGAAAAAGGTTAACGTGCAAAACCTCACGAATGTGATAAAAGTGATACCGGGGAAGTGATTTCCCCGGGTCGTGTCCCAACGAGGTGTGAAATTGACGGTGTCGTTGAGTTTCGTGATTAGGACTTGAATTGGTTAAACGAAATTTTGGATTTGTGATTACGTTATTCTACAAAATAAAGAACGAGAATGAAAATAAAGCAAGTAAAACAATGTAAACTCTAAATAAACTACTACTAAGCCTAAGTAACAATAAAACGACGCTAAACTACATCCTAGGGTGCTAAAATGTAAAAACGCTAAAAACCGGGAACACACTAAGCCCCGAAAGTGAAAAAGATCCAATTTAAGTCCTACGAGTACAAAACTAATTTTCCTACATTCTAAATGACTAAAAATAATTTTAGAAAAAAGCCGGGAATTTTTTCGACTCTTATTTTATTTATTACGAATTAAAAACGATTTTATACTAATTAATTAATTAAAAATACTAAATGATTTTGGAAAAATCTGAAAAATTTCAACAAATATACTTGAAGTTATCTAAAACCTAAGAAAAATCAAAAGGGAATTGTAGCTTAACCAGATAAGCTGGAAAAAGCTCTAAATAAGCTACAAGGTGAAACAACTAATTCTATGTTAAATAAATAAATGAGGACGAAAATAAACAAAAGACCCTAGGGCGCTACTGGATCTGAGATGTGTGCTGTGTGCGTTGGCTGTGTTCAAGAGGTCAGGGGGTCGAATCCCACCCCTGCAACTTTTTACTCTTTTATCTTTTTTAGCATTCAATGAAAATTTGCAAAACAAATAAAAAGACTATCAAAACTATCAAACAGTACTGATAGAAATTTCACAAGGTAACAGCCAAAGGGGGCTTATGACAGCAAGTTTCAAGCTAGAACATAAAGTTCAGTTTAGGAGTAATAAGCTACCCCTTTTTTTTACAAAAACTAAACTACCAAACCTGATAATTGAACTACAAAACCTGAAGAAGAAATGAAAGCCGAAAATAATTACTAAGGGACCGTTTGGGACAGTGGCTACAAAGGAAATAACATGCTGCAACAGGATGTGAAAAGCAGTTGGAAGGCACTAGAAAAGCAAAAACATGCACTAAACTAGATTCAAATGAGCTGAAAACAAAGAAATATGGGGAATAAGTAATTGGCTCAATAATCTAATCTAGGGGAGATCCTAAAGCTAAAATAAAGGAAAAACAATGGAGGATACATTTAAGCTAAAATGAGCCAACAATTAAGCTAAGCTAACAAGATCCTAATCTAATTAGTTAAAAGCATTAACGGGAACCTAACTAGCAATAACTAAACATTAATAAGCATAAAAAAACTGAACATAGGCTGCTGAAGCAGCCTACTGTTACAATCTCCAAACAGCTAAAGGGGGCACGTTTAAGCTTGGAAATAAGCACGAATAAGCTACAGGCAAACCAAAACCAAACTAAATAGACTAATGGCAAAAATAGAACTCAATAAGCTGAAAAGGAAACTTAAAAAGCACAATAAAAGGGGTCACTTAGCTGCAGCAACAGCCTTGCTGTTGGGCTGCTATATCAGTAAAAAAAAACAGCTTCAACATCTTTTGAGTGTAAATAAGCTAAACTAAGGCTTGTACCAATTGACACATCTAGAAAACACTTGAAGGTAGATATCCTAGGAATCAAAAGATCCAATTTCCAAGAACTTTGAACGAAAAATAAGCTAAAAGACTATCCTAACTTTAGCAGCACAGGCTGCTATTCGAGTCAGAATCGCTACAGAGATGGTTTCTAAATTCTTTGACCAAACTCTCAAAACCCTTTTGCATCAAATAACACCACCCAAAATTTATTTAAACATACTAAACGGACTAGACCTCCAGTGTCAAAGTGGGTCAAATGAATTTTTGACCCACCAAGCAAACTTATTCAAACACCCTCTCTGGCAGAAACACTGAACTGGTTTTTTATAAGATTCAAGAAAACTCACGTATGCAACTGTAAACTGACTTTAATCTGAATCCAAAACACTTAAAACACATCCTAAATTGAAATGGCAGAATAATGACTTGAACCCAAATAAATTAGCATACAAACATGAAATTAAAAAAAAGAAATAACTGAAAATTGCATTAACTAGAAATTAAAGAGTACAAATTTAAAATGACAAAGGGTATTAAAAGTGGGACTAGAACAAGATTTCTAGACAACCCTTTTACACTAATCCTCAACCTTATTTATACAAAAGCCTACAAAAATCTTCTCTCTCTTGTGTTATTCTTCTTGTGCTACTTCTGTGAGGTGAACCAAGCAAAAACCATCCTTGTGCTTCTTTTGCATCAATCTCTACCCTTCAATTAGTAGGTACCAGTTGGTAGACAATCTAGGCCATCCATGGGGCTTTTGCGAGATTGAGATTGCCACAGTGGCAATGCTAACCCGTGACTTGTTCTTGGGGAGGGAAGCTTAGTGGGATTGGGAATTGGGTAAAGTGGGTTTTAGAGGGATTAGGGTTCTGGGATATATGTCTGGGTAAAAAGGGGTTGGAGGTGGAGTGAGTTTTTTTATTTGTTGTGTCTGGGTATGTGTTTTGGGGAGATGTGTGTGTTGGGCGGAATAATGAAGAAGAAAGGGGATTAAGGTGTTAATTTGACCGGTAGGGTTGGGTAAATGGGTAGGACGAGTGATTGGACCGGGTTTAAATTAGTGTTGGGCTTATGGTTTATTAAATGGACTTGGATAAGGATTGGTAAGTAAAATGGATCCCAAGTGTAATTTAGGGACCTAACATGTACAATCCGAAACCCAGGGACCAAAGCTGTAATTTATGAAGTATTATCCAAGGGATGACTTTGTCAATCACCAAAAGTGCAGGGACTGAATTTGTCAATTTGTGAAATTCCAAGGACTAAACTAGACAATTTTAAAAATCCAAGGATCAAACTGTAATTTCTCAAACTTTTGAAATTTTTCACCAAAGGATTAATTATGACAACTTAAGATTTCAAAAGGACCTTTGGTGACTTTTCTTTTAAATTACGGCTCAGGGACTATTTCTGTCAATTTTTGAAAGACGGGGGACTGAAACTGCCAATACTGAAAATCCAGGGACCATTCATGAAATTCTGAAAATGCTATCCAAGGTCCAAACTTGTAAAAACTCAAATAATGTAGGGACCAAATCTGTCATTTGTGAAACTTGAAGGACTGAATTTGTAGTTTTCCAAAAATTCTCAAAGTGACCAATTTTGACAAGCAAGAATTACCAAAGGACTAAAAATGTTTGTTTTCCAATTTAAAATGTCCAAGGGTGAATTCTGTCATTCTTTGAATTTCCAGGGACTAAAGTTGCCATTTTTAAAATTGGGGGACTGAAATGCCAATAATGCAAACTTTGTTCGCTTTTCATTTGTTTTGCATCCAAACATATAAAACACAATTTTGAGATATTTTCCGTAATTTGATGCATTTCGGAGTGTTTTTAGATGTTTTGGTTTAGATTTTGACCAAAAATGATGTAGTGAATCACGCACTCATCAAATCCCCACACTCAAAAACATTGCTAGTCCCTAGCAATCTTTTGAGAAAACTTAATGGATTTGAATCTTTTTACCAAAAGCCATTACTCTCGAGTAGCCAAATATTTTAGTTCAAGGAAGAACCATGGTACAATCGATAACCATGTGATTTTGAGCAAACCACCGCCTTTCAACGGATTTGATTTTGTTTTTACCGGCGTACCCTTCCGACTAGCCAACCTTAGCAAATTATCAATATATCTTTGGTGAGGGATACCAATTATGGATTTTCCACTGCCTTTACCACAAGCCATAACCTTGCGGGCTAGCCACCTCTTCACTTTTTAGGATATGGTGAGTTGAGAACCATACAAGGCAAATTGCGTGCCATATAAACGGATTTGAGAAATCTAACAAGAGTCGCTTGCTTCTCGATTAGCCAATCCCTTGTCTTGGCTGCATTACGGCGGATCGATAATCAAAATGAGTAAGTGTAAAACACTTACCAAAAAATTTTTGCCAAAACGGGAATTAATAATTATATGATAAAATTCGTGAGAATTCCCCCACGCTAGAAATGAATATTGCCTCAAGATTCAAAAGTAACCGCGTTATGCCAAACAAAGAACGTAGCGGAAATACTACTGCCATTATTTAGAAAAGAAGAAATTTTTTGGAAGACTATATACACAAATACGTGGGCAACCCCCACACTAGGGTGGTAGAAAGTAGAAAGAACGTGAAATACGGTGAAAACCCATATAGTGTGCTATCAAGCTTTTTGATAACCGAAGTGCTAGCTTGACTCGATCCCCGCATTCATTAACATGGGAAGCAAGTGGAAGAGAAAATCTCCATCTAATTTCATTCAAATAGTTTGGATAAAACATTGAATGGATGAAAGTTCCACCGATGAGATAAAACCGCTTCAAAAGAAATGAGAAATGCCGATGGTATCTTCTGTACTCCCGTAGGAGTTAAGACATGGAGAAGTCACGGATGAGAAAGTAAAGTGTCAATTTTGACAAATTGGTAAGCAAAAGATTAGATTATGAACATTAAACTAATGTTCGTGAAATCTTATCCACTCACAAGAGAAGTCACAACATTCGTGTTGGACTTAAGAAATATCCGAGAGTGAACTCCCTTAAAGGTAAGATAACATGGTTTGAAAACTTTGTCCTCGGAGAGGAATGAAACACAAGTATCAACCATGGTAAAATCCTCAAGGGTAGACGAGTTACTCATGGATAGAAAGAGGATGTGCGAAAGCATTTTGCTCAAATAGCTCGCCTTCATGATGCGAGCAGTTCACCTGGCCAACTCCTTGGAAAAGTTTTACCTTTCGAAGGAGGAAGTACTCAAATGTGATGACCTTACACTGTGAAGAGAAAGATGAAAAGTGGGAATGCTACTACTCTCTTTTTCAAAGATGATAGTCATCAGCTTAATACTTCAAATTCGTACAGAACCATCGACAAAGCCTCAAGTTCGTAGTAAATGGTTCGGGCTTTTCCAAGATATAAATCACTATCCACAACGGGATAGAGATGAAATGGGTTTAGCATTAATAATGATTCGGGATCTTAGAAACGCAGGAGATTTACATTGAACAATTTTTCACGGAGTATCTCGTCCTCAATTTCCGCATCATCGCATCTTCACCTCCTCTAAGCCAACTAGCTCGTATGAAAGTCCTCGACATAATCATGTCTCCATAAGATAAAGAATCACAAACGGTACAATCGCTGTCGTGAATCGAGAACATCTCGCATGATGATCGCTTGGGAATAAGAGGAGGAGAAGAATCATCATCAAGAGGCTCATCAAACATA
>OU343216.1:189197023-189216250 GCA_910596185.1 Chrysanthemum makinoi
TTCTGTATCCTGCAAGCACGGGAAGGAACATGGATGAAGTGGTGAGGGCTTTGGACTCGTTGCTGAAGGCTTCGAAGCATAAAATCGCCACACCCGCTAATTGGAAGGAGGGTGATGCTGTGGTGATTGCTCCAAGTGTCTCTAATGAAGAGGCTAAAAAGATGTTCAAGAATGGTTTCGAGACAGCTGATCTTCCATCAAAGAAAGATTATTTGCGTTTCACTCATGTTTGATGAGTTTGCAACTAGTTTAATGTGTCTATATTATATACGTGTTTTCTACTTTTCTGTTCTGTCATCATATGCATTTTGTCTTTCACTATATATATGTAGTGGGCTGGTCTTTTCAAGTTTTTTCGTTTCTTTTCTCTGAAAATATAATTATTGCTCTTTATTGATCAACAAGATATATAACAAAGTAACAAACACACTGTCGCTTCGGTAAAGAGCTTAAAAATGATCCTTTGCCAAAATGGTCAGAGTTTTTACCCTTTCATGCGCCATATATCAAATCAAGTGGGTACGGTTGAAGCGTACACGTACGTAAACCTCCTGTTAAGCTAAAATATTGATTCTCTAAACTTTCTTTTACTATCTCTAAATTGTTGGAATTATATAACATGACTATCATATATAAAACACATAAAACATTAAAGAAACGTGCGGAAGTGTATAGTGACGTATAATGAACAATTAACTAACATAAATATAAAATATGCGTACCTTTTTTATTTTAACCGAACAAGAATCAATTCCACAAAACTAGCAAGTGATGAACCCTAATTAGGGTTTATAAAATTATAAAAATTACCCCTTACCGTTTTTGTAATTCAATCTAAGATACCAACAAAAATATGTTAGTATCACGTTCTTGTACACACGTACTAAATCAAATTAAAATAATGCTAGTTTTAATCACACGAAACAATTTGGTTTGGAAAAACAAGTGTATCAACACCTCGGAATAGGTGTTCGATCGTTTGGAGCAAAACACACACAAAACAATTTTTAGGGTTTAGACAATGAGTACAAGAGATACAAAACCTTAGGCATTGTATTTATACACAAGATAACTTTGTTACCAAGTTAAGTTTGGGTTGGGTTGGGGTTCCCCTTTGGCCGATCGGTATTGGTATCCCAAAGGGATTCCGAAACCTTTCCAATCTCTATTTTGCAATCTAGTCCTTCCATTTAACATTTAACGATCGTTAGCCCATCACACTTAATTAACTTAACGTCCGTTATATATCGTGTAATTAATAAATAAATATAACATTTTATATTTAATTATTAACTTTAATTCTCATACGTAAAGCGTGCAATCCCGTGGTCTCGAGTTCGATCCTAACTCACGACTACTAATTTATATCCATAAAACTAACAGCTCCCACTTGGATATATCTTAATAGAGTGATCACATCGGTTAGCGTCTAGCAACACTTCGATGCCTCTAGTATTTCGGATGGTGCTAGACGATAAGGTGCTCGCGCAATTAGTGCAGCTCCGGGCACTAAGTCAATATGAAATTCTACTTGACGTGCCAATGGAAGTCCTGGTAAGTCCTCGGGAAAGACTTCAGGAAATTCTCGAGCAATCGGTACATCCTCAAGTCGCTTTTCCTCCGACTTCTTCTCGGTTATATGTGCTAAGAAAGCAAAACAACCTTTCTTTATGTACTTCTCCGTCTTGACGCATGATATAATACCTGAGTTCTATCGAATTTTGAGTTTATGACGAATCGTCGAGAGAGAAGACATGAGGTATTCGTTACAGTCATCTATGGCTAAGGGTGTATAAAACATCATAGTAAAGAGAATATTAGATGAATCTCCCATGAGTAACATTTTGACTTGGAAGATGTGAAGATTTTGCTTGCACTAAGATTTATAAATAACTTCTCCCAACATAACATGATCCCTCCAGAATTAGACATAGTTAGCTAGGCTATGTATAATTAGGGAACAATAATGTGACATTCGGTTTAGTTGTTATAACTCTCAATGTTTACAAGGATTTAACCGTGTCGTTAAAATGGTAGTTAAAGTAAAAGGAATTAAAATTCTCGTAAGTGATATCGAATCGTAAGAAAATAAAGTACTATAGATGAGAATATTTTATAACAATTGTTTATCAACAAATACATCCGAAGTTATAAAGATTCGGATACGATGGAAGACATAAACTTAGTACGACATAATACATAAGGAAAGATAAGACTATTAGTTTCCGAAATACTTCAGTCTTTCGCGTTGTTGATACCTTGTTGAGCATCTCCTCCTTCTAACATATTTGCTTTCCCATGAGCTCCTTCAACTTGTTAACCTTGGTTCCGAGGACATTGATTCCGATAGTGTCCTTGCTCCCCACATCCGAAGCATGTGACTACGGAGTTACCTCTACAATCCCTGGCTAGGTGTCCCAATTTTTGGCACTTGTGGCACTTGGCAGGGCAAAGACCTAAGTGATGAAACTTACATTGATTACATAGTGGTTGCGTTCCAACATATCCTTTGCCTTTGCAGTCCTTGGTAAGGTGCCCCACTTTGCGACAACTAAAGCATATACCACATGGACCATCATGATGTAGCGTGCATTGGTGGCATCTTGGTAAGTTTCCAGCATAAGCTCTTCCCTTTGTTGGTGCAACAACATAACCCTGGCGGCTTTTGTCTTCTATTCAGTTGTTGGTGATGGTTAGTGTTACGGTTTTGGTTGTTGTTATTATAACCTCTTGGGTCATATTCCCATTTCCTTTTGTTGTAGTTGATTTGGTTATCGTCGTTGTTGTTGTCGATAATGTTTTCCCTCTTCACAACTTGAGCCATGAATATTTGAGTTATCTTAATGGTCTCTTCAATTGATTGTGAATCGAAAGAGGTTACATCTCCTTGAATACATTTTGGAAGTCCTCCAATGAAATTTTTCAGTAGTTTCTCATTGTCCAAAACCATAGATGGACATAAAGCAGCCAACTCTTGAAACCTTCTGATGTAGGTCTCGATGTCATAACCAACGGTCACTAACTTATAAAATTCCATTTCCAATTTCTTCACCTCAGTGTGCGGACAATACTTCTTAGTCAACAACCTCTTGAATTGATCCCATGTGAGCTTGTAAGAATTTTCCATACCAATAGGATGTGCATAATAATTCCACCATGACATTGCCTCATCCAAGAGTGTACTAGTAGCGAACTTCACCTTGCAAGCATCTGGGCAATCGCAAAGAAGAAATAATGACTCGATCTTTTCCAACCAATGGATCATAGCAATGGCTCCTTCTGTGCCCTTGAAACTTGGGGGATCACCGCTCTTAAAGTCCTGGTATGTACCATTTCGAACTCCAGACCCTCCTGCAGCTCCTGCAGCAGTACAGCAGTCTGCAGTTTCAATAGCGCACGGCAGTAGCAGCAGCTACCTTTGCTCGTTCTTTCTCTAGTGCCCTAGCTATACTATCCTCTATATACTTTTGGATAGCAGCTGGTGTCATAGCTGGTGGAGCTTTCTTCGGCGCCATAATTCTTCAAAATAAGAGGAAAATAATCGAGCAAAGTCCTATGTTAAGAAAAATAACGCTTCTAAGGAGATATGATATGAGGTGATAAGTTTGAGGTTATTTTTCAAAATGATCTACGGTTCCCAAAGATGGTTATGAGATGTCGTAATTGCTTCAAATGTATGATGGTTTAGTGACTTAATGTGTGAATAACGTGTAACTCGACATGTTAGTGGTGGAACAAAGGAGTGAGAGTGACTTCGCCGTACTTAAAGGTTTTAGCTCGGCATTCGACGTTATCGGTGATGATCAGCTGATATTAAATTGCGATAGGGAATGAAAAAGCATTCTCCACATTAGAATATGAGGAAATGATAATGGGATGGGTATTTAAAGGCATCTATGTGACAATCGATTTGAAATGAAAGTAAATAACTCGAATAAAATGTATATGAATCCGCATGTAAAGTGAATATGCACTCATGATGAAATGATGAGATGCTATGATGATGTAGTTATAGTCTAGGGTCAATGATGCAACCTAGTTCTCTATAACTGAAGCTCTGATGCCAATCTGTCACACCCCCAAATTACCTGTTTTACAGCGGAATGGAATTCCTGGGGATCACAATCACAGTTATATTGAACGACTTAAAGTGTCGTTTTATAAACACATCGTTTGATAATTATTTAAAACATTCAGAGTTACAAAATAGGTCCCAAAAGTTGATAAAGTTTGCGGAAATATGTTCATTACAAGCCAAACGATGTTTTGAAGATGCCATAAAATACAATGAGACGCGTCGACGCCGCGACTCTATGAGGGTTCCTTATTCGTGCCATGATGCGAATGTCTTAGTTACCTGAAATACATTGCTAAAAGTTTCAACACAATGGTTGAGTGAGTTCATAGAGTTTAGGTAAATGTTTAATACGACTACCACAAGTATAAATTATATATGACAAATATATCACAAAAATGTTACAATTGCTATAAGTCCATGACACCGAAACTAGACTGATCATGATGTTCGCCCCCAACAGAGTGTTTGCCAAACAACTCAAATAATGATATTAAATGAAATGCATCCGTTTAACCAGTTGGAATCCACCAACCCGGATGGAGGAGTCACCCTCGATAGATCTATCCACTCACCCTCGCTTCTATGAAATTAACGGTTCATGTTATATAATGGGGACATTCAATTGGCATGAGGTAACTTAAGCAATGTAATGAATTTGATATACTTTGTAGCGTAATAAAAATGATGTGCAATGTATTCTCCCCCGTAGGTTTGAAATAAAGTAAAAACTTGAATAAAACGGGGCTATGAAAACTCACTTGATGAATTGATGCGATGACAAAAGTGAGTACACCGAAATGTAGCGTGAATCTCTAACCTTGACCTATTATGAATGATATGATACATAATAAGTTATGATGTAATGTTATGCATGCAATTCGGATGACATCTATACCACTTATGAATTTTTGAAAATAATACTTTTCGTCGAAAAATAATATTTTAACAACTTGACCATTTTTAAATTACTCCACATGTAATTACGTTGAAATGATATCCGACGATAATCATTTAGTGATTTATTATGAAATTATAACTTTTCGTCGTAAAATAATGTCGTTGAAATTTTCATGAAAGTGACTAAATGGCCTCTAAAAGCTAGTCGTAAAATGGTGCACGTCGAGTGTTAGGAAACGAACTCAACGGTTTTGGGAAGCTTGAATCATTATCTCAAAGTTTTAGTATTTAAGTTTTCATCCTAGAGGTCTAGAACATAAAGAAAAATATAGATTAAGTATGGTACTTGTGTCCCAAAATATAATTTAAGGATGGTTTTCGGCAAGGTTTAAGTAACCGTATATAATTCATTACAACTCCGCTAGTCAAACGGTCGGACATTTTGGAAAATATACTTGACGAACTTACTTTTACTAGAAGACCTCATTTTATGAAAAGTTCTACATCAATGTTAAAAACAACCTCCAACATGGTCTCTTGTTGACTTAGTAATTGTCTAATAGAAATTTAATAGTTTTTCTTATATAATAAAGTTACGACAACTTTTTGTAAACGTGTATAATTTAATCGTTACAAATCCGTTTTCTACGTTTTATAGGTCCTTAGCTTTGTATCAAAGTATACTAATATATTTTTGATAAGTCGACATAATTTATAACGCCTAAGTTTCATTTTTGACTCGTACAAATTAGACGTAACTTGCTGAAATTTCCAGAATTTATAGTTTTCGTCGCCTAACTTGAAAAATTCATAACTTCTTCGTTATAGCTCCGTTTTAATCCGTTCAAGCGACCACGTTTTTGTTTTAAAGTGTATTTTCTAAATATCTAGGCAAAATTTTTTTACCTACTGTCGGATTTTCCAGATTTCAAAAATAAGGACAGACTCTTTTGCAAACTTGTCGAAATGAGTTTTTCTCGCGCCAAACCTATTCTAACCCATTCAAAACAACTCCGAAGCTATTCTATTCCTACCATACACCTTCTTAGGGTGTCATGGGTTCCTAGACATCACCAAGAGTGATTTATAACAAGGAGTAATTATAGGATGACATAATTATATATAACTCTTAAAATCAAAGAAAAAGTGGTATAAACATCCATGAGACTTGCATGTTTTCTCTAATATGATGAAATGAATATAACAATGAATATGAAATATAATCATGAATATGGATGCTTACTAGTAAACTTGATGAGGTTATGAGAACAAAGGATTTTTCCTAATCACCCAAGGTTTTTATTGCAAAACCTTAATCAAGAGTGATACTAGAGTGTTAAAAACTTGTCTTTAAAATTTTTGGATGAACTCTCCTTGGTCCCTTGTGGTTGCCGGTTCTAGAGACAAGAGAGGAAGGAAATATGGTTTTGATCTTTGCTTTGGTGAAATAATGAAGTGAATATGTTATGTTTAGAGTATAATATGATTAAACTTGAGTAGATTTTTAGGCAAACCCAATGACTCACCCCCCTTGTGTCGACAAGGGGGTGTTAGTAATCCCTTTATATATATATATATATATATATATATATATATATATATATATATATATATATATATATATATATTTATAATGTATAATGTATAATCAAGTGTAAGTTAATTGAAGACATGTGGTAATTTGAATACACATTTGAATATTTAGGGTAGCGTTAGATAAAAATAAATTTTAACGGGTCAAGATAAAATATATTAAGGTCATAAAAATTATAAAAATACATTTCTTGCAAAATTTGAGTGAAATAATAATTATCGTGTAGTATTCAAGAAAACCGTCGTAATTATATAAATATAACAATTTATAGACAAAATAAATTTAAAACACTGGGTAAACTCATAATATTATTTTTATCAACTTAATATAAGTACAAAAATATATCGGGATAATTTTTGGAAGTATCGGATCAATTGTTCAAAATAATTAATTACGCGATAACGTTTATTTAATATGAAATTATACGTTTAATGTAAAATGCAAAACCATGCATGAACTAATATGATGATAATGATATGTAGACTAAACCTAGTCCATATGGAATGTCCTTTATGATTATTTATGAATTCACAGCTAAACCATTAAGGTTACGCGAATTTGATGCTCGTAAATCTAGTTTACGATAAATGATAAATGATGAAGCATGAGTAATGTTTTGAAATATGACCTGAAAATACGAATTGTCACATTCGCCCATCCAAAAAGGAATTCAGTCCTTGTTGGGTCCTACAGTGTTGTTGGTGAAAAGATGAGGATATTTGAGGCGCATCTGGTCTTCCCGTTCCCAAGTAAACTCAGGACCTCTTCGATAATTCTAGCGAACCTTCACAATAGGAATACGAATTTGTTTCAACTGAGTGATCTCGCGGTCCATGATTTCTACAGGTTCCTCCACGAAATTTAGTTTATCGTCGAGTTGAATTTCTTCCAATGGAATAACGAGTGATTCGTCCGAAAGACATTTCTTCAGGTTTGAAACGTGAAACGTGTTGTGTACGTGACTAAGTTCTGTCAGAAGATCAAGTCGATAAGCTACAGGGCCGACTCTGTTCAAAATTTTGAATGGCCCAATGTACCTCGGGTTCAACTTCCCGCGTTTTCCAAATCGTACCACGCCTTTCCAAGGCGATACTTTCAACATCACTTTGTCGCCAACCTGAAATTCTAACTGTTTGCGTCTAACATCTGCGTAACTTTTCTGTCGACTCCTGGCAGTTCTGAGTCTATCTCGGATTTGGACTATCTTTTCTGTTGTTTCCCGTACCATTTCTGGACCAGTGAGTTGTGCATCTCCAACCTCGGCCCAACAAACAGGTGATCGGCACTTTCGACCATAGAGTGCTTCGAATGGTGCCGCTTTTATAATGGTGTGATAGCTATTATTGTACGAGAATTCAATCAATGGCAAATGATTAGTCCAACCATTTCCAAAATCAATCGCACATGCTCTCAGCATACCTTCTAATGTTTGAATTGTCCTTTCACTTTGACCATCGGTTTGTGGATGATATGCTGTGCTCATCTCTAATTTGGTTCCAAATGAATCTTGTAATGATTTCCAGAAGTTTGTAGTGAATCGACTATCTCTGTCGGAAATGATGGAAATCGGTGCTCCATGCCTTGAGACTATTTCCTTGACATATAGTCTAGTAGTTGTTCCATGGAATAAGTCTCTCTAATTGGTATAAAATGGGCTGATTTGGTAAGACGATCAACGATTACCCATATAGCATCGTAACCTCCCGATGTCTTAGGAAGTTTCGTGACAAAGTCCATCGTAATGCGTTCCCATTTCCATTGGGGAATTTCTGGTTGTTGGAGTAAACCTGAAGGTTTCTGATATTCGACTTTTACCTTAGAGCAAGTAAGACATTTGCTCACGTACGTGGCAATCTCCGCTTTCATGTTCGGCCACCAATAAAGTTTCTTGAGATCCTGATACATCTTATCAGAACCTGGGTGAATAGAATACGTTGACTTATGCGACTCATGCATAATCAATTCTCGTATCCCGCCATAAAATGGTACCCACATTCTATCCTTGAAGCATAATACTCCATCTGCTTTCTTTACAAAGCCATTTGCATTTTCGGGCATACCATAAAGCTTTTCACTTGGTCGGTTTTCCTCCTTAAGTGCCTCGATTTGTGCCTCAAGTATTTTTGATGGTAAAGGTGAACTGATCGTCATTCCTAATGATCGAACTCTTAAAGGTTTGGGTCTTTCTTTCCGGCTAAAAGCATCAGCCACAACATTGGCTTTTCCCGGATGATACTTGATTTCACAATCATAATCGCTAAGTAATTCCAACCAACAACGTTGCCTCATGTTAAGTTCCTTCTGATCAAGAACATATTGTAAACTCTTGTGGTCCGTAAACACTGTGCACTTTGTACCGTAAAGGTAGTGTCTCCAAATCTTGAGTGCAAAAACTACAGCCCCCAACTCAAGATCATGAGTGGTGTACTTCTTCTCATGGACCTTAAGTTGTCGAGAAGCATAAGCTATCACCTTCTCATTTTGCATTAATACAGCTCCAAGCCCTTTATGTGAAGCATCGCAGTATACAACGAAGTTCTCAATTCCTTCGGGTAGTGCCAAAATTGGCGCACTGCAAAGCTTTTGCTTCAACAACTGAAAAGCAGCTTCTTGTTTCTTTCCCCATTCGTACTTTTTGTTTTTCTGTGTCAATTTGGTCAAAGCTTTAGCTATCTTTGAAAAACCTTCGATGAATCTTCGGTAATACCCGGCAAGTCCTAGAAACTGTCGGATTTCTGTAGGATTTGTTGGAGTAGCCCAATCTTTTACGGCTTCAATCTTTGCGGGGTCTACTTGTAGTCCTTGACTATCAATGACATGACCAAGAAATTGTACTTTGTGATTCCAAAAATCACACTTCGAAAATTTGGCATACAACTTCTCATTCTTGAGTAGTCCTAAAATCGTTCTTAAATGCCCTTCGTCTCTCTTCTTGCTCTTTGAGTAATTCAATATGTCGTCGATGAATACTATAACAAACTTGTCCAAATACGGTTTACACACCCTATTCATGAGATCCATGAATACTGCAGGTGCATTAGTTAATCCGAACGACATTACTTGAAACTCATAATGTCCATAACGAGTTCTAAACGCTGTTTTCGGGATATCCACCTCCCGCACTCTAAGTTGATGGTAACCTGTCCTTAGGTCAATCTTTGAGTAGATACTAGAGCCTTGCAACTGATCGAACAAGTCGTCGATTCTGGGGAGTGGGTAACGATTCTTCACCGTTAACTTGTTCAGCTCTCTATAATATATACACATTCTGAAGGATCCATCTTTCTTCTTCACAAACAAGACCGGTGCTCCCCAAGGCGAGGAACTTGGCCTAATGAATCCTTTGTCTAAAAGTTCTTGCAACTGGTTAGACAACTCTTGCATTTCGGATGGTGCTAGACGATAAGGTGCTCGCGCAATTAGTGCAGCTCCGGGCACTAAGTCAATATGAAATTCTACTTGACGTGCCGATGGAAGTCCTGGTAAGTCCTCGGGAAAGACTTCAGGAAATTCTCGAGCAATCGGTACATCCTCAAGTCGCTTTTCCTCCGACTTCTTCTCGGTTATATGTGCTAAGAAAGCAAAACAACCTTTCTTTATGTACTTCTCCGTCTTGACGCATGATATAATACTGAGTCTATCGAATTTTTGAGTTTATGACGAATATCGAGGAGAGAAGACATGAGGTAATGTCGTTACGGTCATCTATGGCTAAGGGTGTATAAAACATCATAGTAAAGAGAATATTAGATGAATCTCCCATGAGTAACATTTTGACTTGGAAGATGTGAAGATTTTGCTTGCACTAAGATTTATAAATAACTGCTCCCAACATAACATGATCCCTCCAGAATTAGACATAGTTAGCTAGGCTATGTATAATTAGGAAACGATAATGTGACATTCGGTTTAGTTGTTATAACTCTCAATGTTTACAAGGATTTAAACCGTGTCGTTAAAATGGTAGTTAAAGTAAAAGGAATTAAAATTCTCGTAAGTGATATCGAATCGTAAGAAAATAAAGTACGATAGATGAGAATATTTTATAACAATTGGTTTATCAAACAGTAATACATCCGAAGTTATAAAGATTCGGATACGATGGAAGACATAAACTTAGTACGACATAATATATAAGGAAAGATAAGACTATTAGTTTCCGAACTACTTCAGTCTTTCGCGTTGTTGATACCTTGTTGAGCTTCTCCTCCTTCTAACATATTTGCTTTCCCATGAGCTCCTTCACTTGTTAACCTTGGTTCCGAGGACATTGGTTCCGATAGTGTCCTTGCCCCTCCCACATCCGCAGCATGTGACTACGAGTTACCTCTACAATCCCTAGCTAGGTGTCCCAATTTTTGGCACTTGTGGCACTTGGCAGGGCAAAGACCGAAGTGATGAAACTTACATTGATTACATAGTGGTTGCGTTCCAACATATCCTTTGCCTTTGCAGTCCTTGGTAAGGTGCCCACTTTGTGACAACTAAAGCATATACCACATGGACCATCATGATGTAGCGTGCATTGGTGGCATCTTGGTAAGTTTCCAGCATAAGCTCTTCCCTTTGTTGGTGCAGCAACATAAACCCTGGCGGCTTCTTGTCTTCTATTCTGTTGTTGGTGATGGTTAGTGTTACGGTTTTGGTTGTTGTTATTATAACCTCTTGGGTCATATTCCCATTTCCTTTTGTTGTAGTTGATTTGGTTATCGTCGTTGTTGTTGTCGATAATGTTTTCCCTCTTCACAACTTGAGCCATGAATATTTGAGTTATCTTAATGGTCTCTTCAATTGATTGTGAATCGAAAGAGGTTACATCTCCTTGAATACATTTTGGAAGTCCTCCAATGAAATTTTTCAGTAGTTTCTCATTGTCCAAAACCATAGATGGACATAAAGCAGCCAACTCTTGAAACCTTCTGATGTAGGTCTCGATGTCATAACCAACGGTCACTAACTTATAAAATTCCATTTCCAATTTCTTCACTTCACCTGTGCGGACAATACTTCTTACTCAACAACCTCTTGAATTGATCCCATGTGAGCTTGTAAGCATTTTCCATACCAATAGGCTGTGCATAATAATTCCACCATGACATTGCCTCATCCAAGAGTGAACTAGTAGCGAACTTCACCTTGCAAGCATCTGGGCAATCGCATAGAAGAAATAACGACTTGATCTTTTCCAACCAACGGATCATAGCAATGGCTCCTTCTGTGCCCTTGAAACTTGGGGGATCACCGCTCTTAAAGTCCTGGTATGTACCATTTCGAACTCCGACCCCCGGCAGCCCTGCAGCAGTAGCAAGTCTAGCAGTTTCAATAGCAGCAGCAGCGCAGTAGCAGCATACCGTTGCTCGTTTCTTTCTCTAGTGCCTTAGCTATACTATCCTCTATATACTTTTGGATAGCAGCTGGTGTCATAGCTGGTGGAGCTTTCTTCGGCGCCATAATTCTTCAAAATAAGAGGAAAATGAGACGTAACAAAGTCCTATGTTAAGAAAAATAACGCTTCTAAGGAGATATGATATGAGGTGATAAGTTTGAGGTTATTTTTCAAAATGATCTACGGGTTCCCAAAAGATGGGTTATGAGATGTCGTAAGTGCTTCAAATGTATGATGGTTTAGTGACTTAATGTGTGAATAACGTGTAACTCGACATGTTAGTGGTGGAACAAAGGAGTAAGAGTGACTTCGCCGTACTTAAAGGTTTTAGCTCGGCATTCGACGTTATCGGTGATGAATCAGCTGATATTAAAATTTCGATAGGGAATGACAAAGCATTCTCCACATTAGAATATGAGGAAATGATAATGGGATGGGTATTTAAAGGCATCTATGTGACAATCGATTTGAAATGAAAGTAAATAACTCGAATAAAATGTATATGAATCCGCATGTAAAGTGAATATGCACTCATGATGAAATGATGAGATGCTATGATGATGTAGTTATAGTCTAGGGTCAATGATGCAACCTAGTTCTCTATAACTGAAGCTCTGATGCCAATCTGTCACACCCCCAAATTACCTATTTTACAGCGGAATGGAATTCCTGGGGATTGACTGTCATAGCATCACAATCACAGTTATATTGAACAGCTTAAAGTGTCGTTTTATAAACACATCGTTTGATAATTATTTAAAACATTCAGAGTTACAAAATAGGTCCCAAAAGTTGATAAAGTTTGCGGAAATATGTTCATTACAAGCCAAACGATGTTTTGAAGATGCCATAAAATACAATGAGACGCGTCGACGCCGCGACTCTATGAGGGTTCCTTATTCGTGCTATGATGCGAATGTCTTAGTTACCTGAAAATACATTTCTAAAAGTGTCAACACAATGGTTGAGTGAGTTCATAGAGTTTAGGTAAATGTTTAATACGACTACCACAAGTATAAATTATATATGACAAATATATCACAAAAATGTTACAATTGCTATAAGTCCATGACACCGAAACTAGACTGATCATGATGTTCGCCCCAACAGAGTGTTTGCCAAACAACTCAAATAATGATATTAAATGAAATGCATCCGTTTTAACCATTTGGAATCCACCAACCCGGATGGAGGAGTCACCCTCGATAGATCTATCCACTCACCCTCGCTTCTATGAAATTAACGGTTCATGTTATATAATGGGGACATTCAATGGGCATGAGGTAACTTAAGCAATGTAATGAATTTGATATACTTTGTAGCGTAATAAAAATGATGTGCAATGTATTCTCCCCGTAGGTTTGAAATAAAGTAAAAACTTGAATAAAACGGGGCTATGAAAACTCACTTGATGAATTGATGCGATGACAAAAGTGAGTACACCGAAATGTAGCGTGAATCTCTAACCTTGACCTATTATGAATGATATGATACATAATAAGTTATGATGTAATGTTATGCATGCAATTCGGATGATATCTATACCACTTATGAATTTTTGAAAATAATACTTTTCGTCGAAAAATAATATTTTAACAACTTGACCATTTTTAAATTACTCCACATGTAATTACGTTGAAATGATATCCGACGATAATCATTTAGTGATTTATTATGAAATTATAACTTTTCGTCGTAAAATAATGTCGTTGAAATTTTCATGAAAGTGACTAAATGGCCTCTAAAAGCTAGTCGTAAAATGGTGCACGCCGAGTGTTAGGAAACGAACTCAACGGTTTTGGGAAGCTTGAATCATTATCTCAAAGTTTTAGTATTTAAGTTTTCATCCTAGAGGTCTAGAACATAAAGAAAAATATAGATTAAGTATGGTACTTGTGTCCCAAAATATAATTTAAGGATGGTTTTCGGCAAGGTTTAAGTAACCGTATATAATTCATTACAACTCCGCTAGTCAAACGGTCGGACATTTTGGAAAATATACTTGACGAACTTACTTTTACTAGAAGACCTCATTTTATGAAAAGTTCTACATCAATGTTAAAAACAACCTCCAACATGGTCTCTTGTTGACTTAGTAATTGTCTAATAGAAATTTAATAGTTTTTCTTATATAATAAAGTTACGACAACTTTTTGTAAACGTGTATAATTTAATCGTTACAAATCCGTTTTCTACGTTTTATAGGTCCTTAGCTTTGTATCAAAGTATACTAATATATTTTTGATAAGTCGACATAATTTATAACGCGTAAGTTTCATTTTTGACTCGTACAAATTAGACGTAACTTGCTGAAATTTCCAGAATTTATAGTTTTCGTCGCCTAACTTAAAAAATTCATAACTTCTTCGTTATAGCTCCGTTTTAATCCGTTCAAGCGACCACGTTTTTGTTTTAAAGTGTATTTTCTAAATATCTAGGCAAATTTTTTTTACCTACTGTCGTATTTTCCAGATTTCAAAAATAAGGACAGACTCTTTTGCAAACTTGTCGAAATGAGTTTTTCTCGCGCCAAACCTATTCTAACCCATTCAAAACAACTCCGAAGCTATTCTAATCCTACCATACACCTTCTTAGGGTGTCATGGGTTCCTAGACATCACCAAGAGTGATTTATAACAAGGAGTAATTATAGGATGACATAATTATATATAACTCTTAAAATCAAAGAAAAAGTGGTATAAACATCCATGAGACTTGCATGTTTTCTCTAATATGATGAAATGAATATAACAATGAATATGAAATATAATCATGAATATGGATGCTTACTAGTAAACTTGATGAGGTTATGAGAACAAAGGATTTTTCCTAATCACCCAAGGTTTTTATTGCAAAACCTTAATCAAGAGTGATACTAGAGTGTTAAAAACTTGTCTTTAAAATTTTTGGATGAACTCTCCTTGGTCCCTTGTGGTTGCCGGTTCTAGAGAGAAGAGAGGAAGGAAATTTGGTTTTGATCTTTGCTTTGGTGAAATAATGAAGTGAATATGTTATGTTTAGAGTATAATATGATTAAACTTGAGTAGATTTTTAGGCAAACCCAATGACTCACCCCCCTTGTGTCGACAAGGGGGTGTTAGTCATCTCTTTATATATATATATATATATATATATATATATATATATATATATTTTTATAATGTATAATGTATAATCAAGTGTAAGTTAATTGAAGACATGTGGTAATTTGAATACACATTTGAATATTTAGGGTAGCGTTAGATAAAAATAAATTTTAAAGGGTCAAGATAAAATATATTAAGGTCATAAAAATTATAAAAATACATTTCTTGCAAAATTTGAGTGAAATAATAATTATCGTGTAGTATTTAAGAAAACCGTCGTAATTATATAAATATAACAATTTATATACAAAATAAATTTAAAACACTGGGTAAACTCATAATATTATTTTTATAATTTAATATAAGTATAAAAATATATCAGGATAATTTTTGGAAGTATCGGATCAATTGTTCAAAATAATTAATTACGCGATAACGTTTATTTAATATGAAATTATACGTTTAATGTAAAATGCAAAACCATGCATGAACTAATATGATGATAATGATATGTAGACTAAACCTAGTCCATATGGAATGTCCTTTATGATTATTTATGAATTCACAGCTAAACCATTAAGGTTACGCGAATTTGATGCTCGTAAATCTAGTTTACGATAAATGATAAATGATGAAGCATGAGTAATGTTTTGAAATATGACCTGAAAATACGAATTGTCACATACTTCTTGTTCAAGTTTGGTATATCGGGTTTACTTCACCATTTGGTCACAGCAATTGCCAACAGAATTTGAGAATGATGTGTTTACCAAAGTATTTATTGGATGGTTGATAATGTTGTTGATGTTGGTAAATGAACCATTGATGAACCACTGCATGTTCCCCTAAAACAGATATTCACCGAAACCAAAATTGTCATAATACATTCAAGCTGACATTATTTACGGTTTTGTCTTGATTTTGTAAAATCCCGCGAAAGAAACTATTTCTCGGTTTAAATCATAGACTTGTAAAATCCCGTGACAATGGAAACATCCTGGTAAATGTAAAGTGCATTTTCGGATCTATCTTACTGTTTATTCTTGGTTTTGTAAAATCCCGCGAAAGAAACTATTTCTCGGTTTAAACTATAGAATTGTAAAATCCCGTGATAATGGAACCATCCTGGAGAAAGGAAAGCGTATCTCGGGATCTTATCTTATGCTGGTGCTACGGTTTCTACTTCGACGAAGGGATAAAAAGGGTGTACTTCATGAATTGGATGTGTGTGTGGATATTCGTCATGGAAGTTTGGTTATTATATGGTTTTACGGGGTTATGTGCTACTAACCATGGTCGGGATGAAAACCATTATCATAGTTCACTTTAAACGTCAAAGGAGGCTAGAATTGAGCTTTTAATCAGAAGATGTGACAACGGAGTTAATTCACTATTATTTATTTGAGGTTGAAGTGAATTATCACGGGCGAGTGTACTTAGTATCTGAAGGTATCGGGGATGGTTGGATGAAGATTCTTCATGATCCTTGTTCGATGCTTATTATCAAAAAACGAAGACTTGGAAATCTAGTTATTGTTGGGTGTCTTTTACCTTTTCTTTTACCACTTGGGGGAATTGGGCTCATACCACCACAAAATAACTATCACTTTAAGGAGTCACATTGTAGTGCTCAGTGTCACATTGAATTGTGGATTTTCAAGAGGTGACGTACGTCTATTACTTGATGGTTGGTTGGTTGAAGAGTATAGAGTACTTAGAGATTCAATGGAGGATGAAGTCTCGGCACCGCTCTTTGTTACATATGTGCAAGTTTAAGTCACGAGCTTGGGTTAGTTTACTTCTGGGTCAAATTCATCATATTGGCTTATCTCCATCAGCTGTCACTACATAGAGCCTACTGAATGATAATGGGGTTGATTACATGTTTTACCAAGAGATTGAAAAGAGAGAGATTATGACGTATGAACACATCAGTTCATGCCTCGTTCTCCAAAGAAAAGAAATGTGTACGTTTCAGTGCGCATTATCTTCGGAAGAAGAGAAATCTTCTTATGACGTATGAACACATCAGTTCATGCCTCGTACTCCAAAGAAAAGAAAAGTGTACGCTTCAGTGCGCTTTATCTTTTAAAGAAGAGAAATCTTCTTATTATGACCATTCTCATCAACATGCATCATACTTTTTCCATGCGCTTCAGTCATAAAGTGAACCGGGCTACCGTTGATTGTTTTCTTATTCCACTTGCTCAACTATAATGAAGATGGAGACATCATGTGCTAATGTTGCAGGGGAGAAGTGTGAATAGACTACATTTTGGATGATTTCACTTATTTAATCAAGAATGGCAACTCCGTATGCAATTCTTGAGGGGGAGAAAAAGTGTGAATTTACTGCATGGTTGATTGATTTCTGAGAATAAATGTTCAAACGGCTCCAAACTCATGTAAGAACCGAGCTTCTTCTTATCGGGTCATCTTCACATGGAGTTGTTCTTCTAAGAGCCGTTGGTTGACATCTTCACTCGGATTGATGAGTTTATCGACAAAGTGCTTCCGGTTAATGCTTCACGTATACATCAACATGATGATTCCGAACAATCTCTCTGTTCTTGTTTGATGTGATTGGTAGTTTGGTGTTACCATCTTGTGTGTTCGTTGCGGCCTGATTGCTGATTTCCTTGATGAACATCTTTCTGTTCTTGTTTAATTGGGAAGGATTTTAGTTAAGGGGATTTGCAAGATGTAAGTTAATTGGGATGCTTTTTGGTGGTGTGAGTTGAAGATGTTAACTATCTATTCCCCAACTGAACAATCTTGAAGAAGGTCGAGTCTACAGTCGATTCTACATTCTCTGCTACATGTTAGAAGACTAAAGACGAGTTGCATTTGATTATCTAAAGACTTCTTCTTATTCAAGCATTTATCAAACAGATTGTCTGTTTAGGGTAGAGCACTAATTGGGGGAGGGTGAAATGTCTGATTTAATCCCCAATTAGACTTGCTCACATTCTACTTCAGCAAGTTGATTCCTACAAGATTACAAGTGTTCTTCTCAAAAGATTTCATGTATACGAGCTTACATAGAGTTGCTGATTCTGAAGTATCAAAACCAGCAAGGGGGAAGGAGACACGTATCTAAACGCGAGTAAACTTGATGAACTTAATACTTCTAAGTAATTGAAGATATCCCGGGAAGACAAATGTGATTACCGTAGAGAAACTTAAGGTTTGACTCATGGCGAGTAAACTTGATGAACTTAATTCTTCTAAGTGATTGAAGATATCCCGGAAAACAAATGTCATGACCGCAGAGAAACTCAAGGTTTTACTCATCAAAGCGTTTAGTGTTCTTATTCCAACTATGTGGGGGAAGAGATGGAAGAGTTAGTTTCTGAAGATGAAAGAGGTACACAAGTGTGTGATGATTTTGATGTTATCACAATCATCAGGGGAGAGAGATTGTGTACATTGGGGATGCTTAGCTGTTTTACTTGAGGGCTTAATCAGTGATTCAGAGATATAATCACCTATTCCGGAGTTGACATCCGCAGATTGTCACCGCAGAGATAATCGATTCGGCCTGCCTCTTCAATGTTATCGGTTATTCTCTCTTGGGGCATTCGGGTACTTCGGGTTCTTGAGCTTCATACACTTTCTTCGTGGGGAGAGAAAAGTATACATCGGGGTTACTCTTTGGCTATTGGACTTAATCCGCTACTCGATGGTATAAGTTCTTTGTCTTTGGGTATGTGTATTCGGGTTCGTGAGTCTGTAGTCTAAGACTGATTCAAGCAGCTCAATTCAACTACTCGGGGAAGTGGTTTCTTGACAAATTTTTGGTATGGATTGCTCGTTTCTTCCTGGAATGAAATTTGAGAAGAGTTATTTATGTGTGGGATGATACGGTGCTGTTCTTCTATTGGATGATATAACCTCGAACGAAGAATCACAGTGATTATTCTTAAAAGGAGCAGCAAGATCGATGTGATAATGGTGTGCTTCTATGTGCACCTGGCTAAAGCAAGCTTGAAATAGAGCTTCGAATCCGCCTTCTAAAGGATTTTCGGTATGGGGGGAAGCTGCCAAAGTCTCACTTTCAGATGGTTCAATTTCTTTCTTCGATTCAAGAGCCCTGGAAGCTTTGGTGGTGAATGTTTAAGAGTTGATGACTTCTATCTTCTACGATGTGCTGCTCGATATCCTTATCTCGGTACTCGTATCATCA
>OU343216.1:189216350-189249512 GCA_910596185.1 Chrysanthemum makinoi
GTGTTGATCATTTGGAGAATTTTGCTATAGGAAGGATGACGTAAGCATTTGAGCAATTGTGCCTTGAGTGTGATCAAGCTTAATGTAGTGTTGTATTAGATGATGTATTTCACTAAACCGATGAGATATCGAGTTAGTGATGGACTATGTAGTTATCTCCGGCGATATATCGCCGATATATCATCGAGATCTCGTATATCGCCCCTAAAAATATATCGTTCAAATATCGCCCCAAATATCGGATCCGAAATAATATGATATTTCGCGATATTTGGGCGATATTTTGAAATCGGCGATATGAACGATATGGCGATATGTTGACTTTTTTGACTTTCGGTCTGTAGAAACCCCAATAAATGAGAACAATTAAAAACCACTTGAACAACCTTTAATGATTCGTTATAAGGTGAAACCCTAATCTCGAATCTTAAAACTTCGATCTAGGGCGCGTTAAGGTGTTTCAAAACGCGTGTGGCATGAAAATAGAACCATGAGACCTTGATCTATCATCTAGGATAGGTGGTGTAAATGTTGGAGTTCCAGGGAAAGTTGGCCGGAAATGAAGACGGCGTAGGAACCCTAATGGTTGGCCGGAAAATATAGAGAGAGGAGGAGGATATGTGTGTGTGTGTGTGTGTTTTGTAGTGAGAGAGTGAAGAGAGTGAAAATGAGAGAGTGGGAAAGTAGGAAGTATTTATATATATAGTTAATATTCTAGATAATATAAAAAACCGATATCTCACCGATATCTCACCGTGATAACCGATATTTCAAATATCGGTCCTTGAACAATACGTGATTTTCGACCGAGATAACTACATAGGTGATTGACTTATTCCAATGCTTGTAATTTTGTGTACTCTTATTCGATTTACCATATATAACAAGCTTGGCTTTCTATTCGATTGTTCCTTCCCTCTCTGGTTGACTTGGTTCTTATATTCTATCTGCGATGTTATATAGTCTCGTGTGATACTCACCTACTATACTCAAAATCTCACTTGTCGTCATCCTTTTCTTGTGATGCATATCAATGGCACCAAGAAGAAAGTCAACCGTGGGTCATCGTGGTCGGCCTGGCGACACTGCTATGCCGGGAGACGATCGCGTGGCAAATCGCTAAAAATGTTGCCCAGGGTGCCGGGTAACCCACATGTCATTAATCCAGCCATGCTAGACCAACTAGTCAACGAGCATGTGGTTGCGTGACGCGGCGAAACAACTCAACCACTATCTTTGGAACATCAAGACCGATACCAACACCCATGGTACGTACCTTCCGAAAGATCATGATTGGTGGTTTGGAGGCAGAGGAGTTGTAGGTCTAACCGTGGATTGAGAAGCTAGAAATTGTGTTTCAATCGGTAGTTGCAGTGATGAGTGTCTAAATACTCATCATTTTGTACCATTTAAACTGCAAAACATCCGAAAACACTTTCGAAATGTATCAAAATTATAAAAATATCACAAATAAGTGTTTTATGTGTTTTAAATGCAAAAATATCAAAATCTGGTGAAAAATGTATCAAGTTTGCATAATTGGCGCTTTTGGTCCCCAAGTTTGAAAAGTTGTCAAAAACAGTCCCCGTAAATCTAAATAAAGAAAAATATCATTTTGAGTCCCTAGGGATTCCTAAGTTGTCAAAATTGATCCTTGAAACTTAAAATTACAAATTTACAACTTAGGTCCTTGAACTTTGGAATTTGGCAAAATTAGTCCTTTGAAAATGGGAAAATGGCAAGTTTGGTCCTTGCACTATTAAAGTTTGTCAAAATCAACCCTTGTGAGAACTTTGGAAAATGGCAGGGCTTGGTCCTTCAAGATTTCAGATTTGCAATATTAGTCCTTGTCAAATTAGCCTAACCTAGACTTGTCAAAACTGCATTTGACCACCACTTTACACCATTTTGGACCCCCGCCTTAGCCCCTGTCATTAGCTCTTTTGAACCCCCAAGTCAAAGCGGATAAAACTCCACCTTATCCCGCCACCTTTTTCTTTCTACTTGCACATCACAACTCCATCCCATCACCTTTTCCATCCCATCATCATCACCTCCCACTCAACCCCCACAATAAATGCCACCCCCTAGTGCTAGTTTTCAGAACCCACAAGTCAAATTGCACTTCCCGCCAAAATGATTAAAATGGCTATCTCACTCAAAACTCTCCCATTGGCTCTAGAGTGGTGGGATCGCTCCAAGAGGACACGTGGAATATTATTAGAGTATAAAAGGAGGAAGAAAGACAGAGAAGAAGCGAGCTTTGGTTTTTACCTTAGTTCACGTAGTGTAATTTTACAAGCTTTCTTTAAATTAAATGTCCTTTACTATTTTAATGTTGTTATGTTTCTTAAAATAGTGTAATGAAACTTAATATTCCAGTTTAAATTCAAGTCACTTTTAAATTTCCAAGTTTGCTTAATTTCCTTTAAATTTCAAGTCGTTTTAATTTCAAGTTATATAGTTGTTGTATGAGTTCTATAGCTCTCATAAGCTTCTGACAAAAGCTCATCAAGCTTTTAGATTCATTAAACAAGCTAGACCTTTTAAATTCAGAAAATACCAAAAAAAAAATCAAGAAAGTCAATGGAAATCATCTCATGGTCCAATAAGCGTTAGGGGTATAGGAATTAAGCCGGATGGTTTTACGGTTTCTAGCTTATTGATAAGCTAGAGTAGTTTTGGACCTTGGTACTCAATCTTAGCCTTGATCATGTGTGAGTTCTATTTTTACCATTTTTACCCATTCAACTTTTTGTTATTTTTCATGTTTTGATTTTCATGTTTTCCGTTTTTTGTGTTATTGTTTGATGTTATTATAGCATAATTTTAGTAGTTTGTTCATTGAGATTCACTTGTGCTTAAAATTGGAAATTACTCAGTTGGATTATAAATTTGACAAGTCTGTGTTCTTGCTTGAGTTCTTGAAGATTTATTGCTCAATTAGTCTTAAAATGTTATATTATAATGACTGGAATCTAGTTTAGACTCAAAATCATTTAAATCTTTGAAGTTCATGTGACAAGTGAAAGTTAAAGGGATGTTTGGATTTGCTGATAAAATAGAGTTCCAGTGTATGTCTGTGGTTATTTATACTTGCTTCATGTTACATTAATACTTAATAGCTCAGGCAAGTCATAATATTAAGTCCTTGTTTGTGTAAAAGTCAAATTTTCTTTTAATCTGCTTATGCGCTTAATCTTTATAGAATTAGATTGTGAGATTCATAGTATTAGCTTAAAACTTGTAAACATAGCTTAATATCATCTTATTATAGCTTATTATATCATATTCAGTCCATAAATTAAATCCTAAGTTCATTTTAGTCAAACTTTTATGTTCTTGTAAAAAGTCAATTTTTCAAAATAGTCGTTTTTGAATAAAATGTATAATTTTAGTGTGTGTTCAATTTTAAGATTTAGTCTATAAGCTTCTAGGATGTTAAAATTTTGCTGCTCATCTAAATAAGAAAAATATAATTTTAGTTTTAATTAGCTTTTTAATAGCTTATTTTCAGTCTTATTTTAGATACCTGTTCAAAAAACATGCCACTGCACTGACTTATCTTTGTCAAGATCATGAGCTTGCAAAAGCTTGTGGATTTGACCATAGCTTGTGCACCTTACTGTTTTATGTAGACCTTCTAGCCTTTTGTTCATATTCATTGCTTTTACTTATTCAAATATTTGCATAGCTTAATCACCTAAACCTTTTTGTCCCATTTCATCCACTTCAACGAAGGCAAAGTGAAGTGGAGTTGTTTCCATAAGCTTATAAAAAGTTCCTCACTAAGCTTGATGTTGTGAGCTTTGGCTTTTCATAAAGCTAAGCAACCATAATAGTTAGTTCAGTGTTAGTTGAGCTCTCATAAGCTTATTGGATAAGTCCTATAGGAGCTTGTATGTTTGCTCATTCAAAACAATGAACCTTATGCGTCCATTTGCACCATTACCTACAGCTCTATATAAGCCAATAAAAAGCTCATTAGTAATCTAGAGTTTGTGATATTAGTTTCTTTTGGAAGCTAATCCACTAGACTATAGGTTCCAGTGCTTAAATTCCATTTTGTAGCTTGTTAATAAGGGCGCATTAAGCTTTTGTTTGTCCCATTCTTAGTATTCGAGAAATCAGTGAAATATTAGCAACTTCATAAGCTTCTATTAAGCTAATCTGTGAACCTCACATGTTGATTTTTAGCTTTTTGGAAACCCAACCAACCCATCTTGCTATCTCAATTCTCATTTTGGTATTTCAAGCTTATTCTATCAGCTTAAATGGCCATTACAAATAGTAGCAGGTGTGTTTGGTTCTGTGTACTGTTAGAGCTTATGAGCTTATTACAAGCTTATAGGTGAATTCCAGTGCACATCATTGTTCATACTTGTCCATATTAATTGTAAAAACATACTTTTTACTTCCTTTTTCTGTGTGAAGCTCATTACAGGCTTTAGAAGCCTCAACTCCATCCAAGTTGAGCTGTCAAAAGCTCAACTGTCTAAACCATGGGCTTGCACTTTTGTGCTTAATTTCCTGTGTTTCCTTGTTCATATTTGGTCAAAACACATGTGTGCACATTTTCCTTTTCCTTTCTTTTGCTTAGTACAGCTTTTTCCAAGCTTATTTGTAGCTTGAGCTCCAATAGTTAAGCCAAAAGCTTCTTGTTGGACTCATAAGCTCTGATTTTGCTTATTTCTAGTTTGTAAAGTCTTGTTTTCAATTAACATGTATATTATCAGTATGTATTTAGATCCAGAAAATAGAAAAAACCAAAAAGAACCACTATAAGCTCAAGTGATAGCTTCTTTTTAAGAAGCTTATTGCCCATTAGCTTATTTTTTGCACATAAGCTATCATTTTTATACTTTTCCTAGCTTCTTTTATTTATTTTAGAATTTTGTAAAAAGTTTCAGATTTTTCTTTAATCATTTAGTATTTTTAATAAATCTATAATAGTTTTTAGTAATTAATATTAGTAAATAATTAATAATAAATAGAATAATTGTGTAAAAAATAAATTTTCAGTTTTAAAATAAGTTTTATAATATTTTAGATTTTTCTCAATCATAATTTTATTTTCCTAGCCTTATTTCATATTTTCTTCTATTTTAGGTTATTAATAAATAGTTAGAAATAGTTTTTAATTAATAATAATTAATTAAATAGTTGTAAAATTAATTTTCTTTTTCTAATAATTTTCTTTTAATATTAGGATTGTAAAAATATCATTTTCATATTTGTAGGTCTTTTATTTCTTTAAAACTCACGTTTTGTTTTTTATCGTTTACGTTTTAGTTAAACGTGCGTTTGTATATCTTTTAGATTTTTAGGTTTCGATTTATGCGTTTTAACAACATAGCTGTGTGAGCTATTACTATTCACATTCCTAGTGTTAGTCAATCAGAATCCTGTTTTTGTACATTCTATATCATTTCAGCATTTACAAGTCATTGTATGTGGATTGTCACGCCTCACCAGGACATAAACGATCCAAGGATATTTTTAATCCTTGGTAAACTTGTACATTCTCTCCCGGGCTGTCGCCCTTTTATCATCTGTTACGGTTGATTAGTGTGACGGAGAAATAAAAGATGGGTAGTCCGGGAGGAATCATGCAGTGATGAAGACAGAGTCAAGTACGTATCATTCACTTTCAAAATGTTGCTTTGAATTAGTGGAACAACTACATGAAATCCACTAGCATGGATTCTGCTTACGCAATGCCTTGGGAGGATTTCAAGGAATTGGTGCTCAAGAAGTATTACCCGCGTAATGAAGTGAAGAAGTTGGAAATTGAGTTTTGGAATCTCAAAGGTGCAGAATAACAACATGGTTGCTTACAACCTGATTTTAGGAATTGGCCTTTGATGTGTCGTTTAGTATAGGTCTATTTGTGAATTCAAGTTTTAATATTTATATTTAGCCGACTTAACCTATAACAAACACTAACGAGCAGTATACCCAATCAATGTAGCATAGTTGGTAGGTAGAGTGTTGATCACTAAGAGTAGAACGTTAACACTTAAATATCTACCAGTAATTTAATTCTAGAGTTAGTCTAATTAAACCTAACCTAACACAAGGGAATTTTCACCTTGAGAGGCACGCGATGTGTTGATTAAGTAAAACTAATAAAGGTGAAGACAACAAGAACACACGCGTACAGATAGAAAATAGATATAAGAGATCAAGCCGATAGTAAGGAAGATATGCTGCTTTAATCGTTTAGTTATATATGATGAGTACTAAATATGTACTTACTTTATGGCACTTTTGTGTAGCGTACTAAATTACCTAGATCTTTTGTAAGAGCCCCATCCGACTAACTAGAAATTCGTATTAATCTTTCCTTAATAATACTTAGTTTAAATTATTTATCCATTTCGAGCTTACATCAACAAAGCAAACGATGTTAATGAAGTAATTGTGGGAGGTATGGCGTAAAGAAAAAGTCACAATAAACAAGAGGTATTAATTCTTATACACCAAAAATTAAAGCCAAATAAAACATCATATAATCAATAATGCAAGTAGTATGTTTAATGCCAATCTAACGAAAGAAAGAGCACGCTAACCAAATGATTAAAGAGTATTACTATAATTAAGCGAATCTCCTATGTAATTCGCACTTGCGAGGACTTCTTACGCTCGAATTCGTTATTCATTTGTGTCTTGTAGTGCTTGGTCTTCTAATTTCGTAGGGTATATTGTGTCTTTCAAACGAGCAATGCGACCTCTATTTATAGTTTCGGAAACGCCATTGATCTGGCGTATCGGTTTACTCGATCGCCGTATCTAGGTAACTTCACGTGGGGTCCAAGATTATTATATTCTGGAATATTCACACACCGTCATAGGATACGGTGGGTCTTCAATGCTTATACTGGCATCACCTTTTGTCTTGGAATGTCTTTGTGAAGTCTTCAAGCTAATCAATCGCATCTCTTGGATGTCATGCGGCGTATCGGAGTAAAATAAGTCGATCTTTTATGTTGACCACGGTTTCATATACTGCTATGCGATGAAAAACCCATACATCATTATTCTTCAAATTCAGTAATGGTCTTCATATTCGTCTAAGTCTTGATGTACGACGTATCGTCTAGAATAATACGGTATCCACCTTGATTCAATAGACTTTTCCAACTTGACCCATTTTGCTCCATTTCGTCCAAAATAGCTAACGATGAGTGTGTAAATACTCATCATTTTGGTTATCTGACTGCAAAACACTTAAAATGCTCAGAAATGCATCAAAATACTGAAAATATCTCAAAGTTTCATTTTATATGTTTCAGATGCAAAATGTTTAAAATCGGATGAAAAATGAGCTAAGTTTGCATAATTGGCAGTTTCAGTCCCCCAAGTTTCAAAATTGTCAGAAATAGTCCTGAGCACTTATTTAAAGAAAAAGTCACCAAAGGTCCTTTTGAAATCATAAATTGTCATAATTAGTCCTTTGGTGAAAAATGTCAAAAGTTTTGAGAAATTACAATTTTAGTCCCTGAAATTTCAGAAATTGACAGAAAATATCCTTTGAGTTTCAGAAATGACAATTTTGGTCCCTTGATTATTGGATGATGGTAAGAAAGGCCCTTGGATTACATTTTCAGAAGTTACATGTATGGTCCCTGGATTTCTAGCTTTTACACCTTTGGTCCCTAAAATGCATCATGTTAACACTACTAATCCTAAATCAAATAACTAGCCCAAAGCCCAATCCAAACCCGGTCCAGTCCAATTCCCCAACCCGTTATCCATACCCACGTTTAAATAATAAAACCGCCCTTGTTTTTCCATCTCCTTCAACAACTGTGCAAAAACAACTCTCCTCGCAACCAACCACTTACACACACTCCTCTCCTTGTCCCTCCACCTCACCAACATCAAAATGCATTTATTGTTTTCCCCCCTTGCACTCAATCCCTTCCCGGTTGCATATCACTTTCCCGCCAAAAATATCATCTATGGCCAGAAATGACTCAACTCATCCAATGGTCCAGGATTCAATTGGGATTTGCTAAGAATTCATGTGGGAAGACTTTTGTATAAAAAGAGATGAAAGAGAAGCATGAGAGGAGTAGTCTTGAGTTAGTTTTTTTAGTTTTAGTTTTAGCTTTCTAAGTTTTAAAAACTCTGTTTTAGTTCCAGTTTAAGGTTCATTGTTAAATTGCACGATTGTTAAAGTTGTCCTAGATGTAATTTCAGTTTTAATGTTGTAATCTTATTCGAATTAATACAAGTTCAGAGTTCAACTTAGATTGCATTTGGTAATTTTCATTTGGTGTGGGTGAGTTGCTAATTCCTGTTAAGTATCACTCATTTAAGCTTATACAAGCTTAAGTGAGTTATTTGAGTCTTAGTTTCTTCTAATTGACTGCTTTTCTAAAAAGTCAAATAAAGTCAACATTAGTCAAAGGTTTGAGGTCAAAACAGGTTAATCTGATTTTTGAATTTCAGTTGTTACATGGTTAAGTTTTAAGTTTCATTGAAGTTTTTGAATTCAGTCTAAGTCAGCTGTCATCATGTTTTAGAAGTTAAAGTGCAATTTAGAAATTAAAGGGGTGTTTGGAATTGTTCTTATCTTTAGTTATAAATGATTTCTGTTTGTTCAATCTGAGTGTAATGAGTTTAAAATCTGTTTTTAGAACCTTAATAACCTTAGTTTTAAGTTTCCAAGTATAATTTTGAGATTTCAAGTGTTTTTACAAAACTGTCTTAACTATTCCAAAAGTAGTTTTTCTCAGTTTTAGTAAACAATTTCAATTCATTTTAACTTGTCATAAAAAATTTTAAAAATTAAAAATAGCAAGTTCACCAGCTCTTTTAACTCTCCACAAAATGGAAAAATTCAGAAAAATATTTTGAGGTGTCTGCCATTGGGTCAAAGTGGGTGGACTGGCCAACCCACTGTTCTGTGCACAGTGCATTTCTCCATTTTGAATTCTTTTTATCACTTATTTAATAAGTTTGAATCACTCATATTGGGTCGAGATAGGGGCAAAAGCAAGTGGGCTAGGTGGACTTCTTGTAGCCAAGCTCAGTCCTAACTCTCTTAATAGCTTATTCAAAATAAGCTCTAAAGTGAGCACCACGCCTGTCCTTTCTTTTACAACACCGGCCTTTTCCAGCTTATCTTGTGCTTATTAGTTGTTCCTTCTAGCTTATTTAGTATCCTCAGTTGCTTATTAGATCCCATAGGTTAGATTGCTTATTAGTGCTTATTGCTTGCTTATTTTGTCCTTTGTATGCTTAAGGTTCCCACTAGCATAGTTCATCCACAAACTGCTTATTTCCCATCATTATAGTAGTCCATTGTCAGTTCTCAACTTATTTCTAGTGTAGAAATTATTTTGTTAGCTTATTTATCATTCATGTATGCTTATTAATTATTTGTGCTTTAAGTCCGCTAAGCTTGTCTTTTGTTTACTACGTCAAGAAGCTGTTGGATATAAGCATCCTCTCAACTTATTCCAAGGTTTTATAAAGAAAGTTTTTACAAAAAGTTGTTGTTTCAAGGCCTTTGTTAAGTTCCAATAAGAAAATTTCCAAAAAAACAAAACAAGGTGGGGTGGGGCTCCGAACTTGAGACCTCCCACCCATTGAGTGATATGTTGTACCTATGACCAGCCCTTGGGACTTCTATTGGTTTTATATTGCAACATTTAGTACTTAAAGACCTTTGGCAGTTTTAAGCTTATTTTCTTAGCTTATTTGGTAGCTTATTTCCAAAACAACCCACTCGTTTTTGATTTTTCCTAGAATCAATAGCATTCAAAGTACTTTTAGTGAATTTTTTAGATTTTTCTAAAATAGTTTTGTATTTTTAAATAATTAATTAGTGTTATATAGTTTTTAATTCGTAATAAATAATTTAAGAGTAGAAAAATACCGGCTTTTTCCTAAAATTTTCTTTTGTCATATTGTAAGTAAGAAAATTGTTTTTACATTCGTAGGACTTTTATTTTATAAATTTTACGTTTTACTTGCTTTATCGTAATTTTTACATATAACGTCGTTTCATTCTAGGTCATGTTTTTAGGTAATTTAGGTTTACGTTTTAATTAAAATAGTTTATTTAAGTTATTTTATTTTATAAAATCAAGAAACATCATTGTAAAAATAGTGATAGCGTTTATTTAATATAATTTAGCTTTTTAATTTTCTTAATTTGTATTTAAGCCCCTGTAATTTATAAACTTTTCTTTTAGGTATAATTGTTCGTAATCACATCCCTTTTTCCGTTCAAATTCTCTCGATCACTATTCGTTTGATTATTCTCGCACAGCTCGTTGGGACATAACAACCCGGGGAAACACTATACTCCGGATCTTCATTGCATTCGTTCGATTGTTTTAAGTTTGTTACGGTTGACCGTTCACAAGTGGTCGGCTTGGTGATAAAACTTGACCGTCTGGGAGCGAACCAAATTGGCGCCCAGGAGTTCTAATTATCTTACGTTTATCAGATTAGTGATTTGAATATTCACTCCTTGTTCATACCATCTATATATGTTTATATTTTCTTATAAAAATCCCAAAATCCAAAACATTTTAAAATCGGTTTCCAACAAACACAAAACCCCAAAAAGATTTTCTTTCTTATTTTTACAAAATGTTTTTCAAAAATACCAAAAATATTTCTCTTTACCCTCTTACCCTTTTTGATTCTTTATCCCTTTACCCTCTATCCATTTGATTCTAACTTCTTCTATTCTCATGGAATCGTTTATTCCTTGTGTCGGTTGTGGTGAGCCTCTTTTTGGTTCACCATGTCGCCGTGTAATGCGTGTGTACAGTATGGTGGTAATGATATTCGAATGGGGTTGTTTGTTTTGTGGTTCGAGGAATTCATTTGATTATGATCCTAATCCGAACTCATTTAACCACCCTCAAACTTTTCCAATTACCCACCACGTTCTACTTATCTTCATATAACATTGTGAATTTTGTGGAGGTCATCACCAAGGATTTGAGTGTCAACCCGGAAACACGTTTGTCTATGAACAGTTTTCCCAAGTGATGCTCGTAACTTTGGTTATGACCAATATCTATATGATTCACCAATCCGAGCTCAACAGCTTTCTACCGTTGTGAAATTGTGGAGGTCCTCACGATAATTTTCAATGTCAACCGTGGAATCAAAATTACTATACTTCAGGTTTTGACAATTTCCAACCTCCACAGCACCATACGGTTCAAACTCCACCCCGAAATTGCCTAAAGAAATTTCCCAAGATTTTGAAACCGCAATGAAAAACTTGATGATATAATTCAAAACCTTAAGAATCAAGTGAGTGGTGAAAAACCACTGGAGAATTGCTAGCGGGGAAGAGCGAGAGGCTCGCAAATCTAGGGAAGAATTATTAGTCCTAGAGCATGCAAAATTCTAAAGCATGCTTCCCAATTTCTTAAGGCAAGTGTCTATATGATGATGACGAGGAGGGTTTTATCCTTTTAAAGATAATATTTCTCAACTCCCTCATCTGTTATCACACCCGATATTCCCACTCACTCTCCTGAACATGGGGACGAGCATCTTGACACTGTTCTCGAAAGGAATCTAAGAATTCATAAAGCCTAGTGTTGAGAACCTTGTCCCAATCCCGAGAGTCACAGGAACTTCTCGATCATATGTGTGATCCTCTTTCCCCTCTTGAGTGTTCAAAAGATCATTTTGAGACTTTCTCCAATTGTAGCGAAGATTGTGCATCATATGGGACATAGAGTATGTTGAGGCATCACTTCCACGTCGATGTTGATCATCTTCGAGGAGTTCATCGATGAACTCACTCTCACATCAATCCACTTTCATCGAAAGTGATGATAGTCTCTTTGATTTCAAAGCCGATCCGAGAGACCGAAAGTCTCTCTTGATAATGATCGCTCACTCACTTCTTATCCCAACACCCAATAGAGAATGTTGATCACTTTGTTCCCCGGCATTCAAAACAACTCTCACTAATCCTCTATTTGAATTCACTCTAAATTCACTTTAATTTCGAGAATCCACTCTTGATACTCGACCGAGGATAGTGATGAGCCCACAATGGAACAAGAGTTCACAATTTCACTTCTTGTGAATGATTCTTTTCATGAAGAGTTCTCCAGTGAACTCTCTCATGACATATCTCCTCCGGAACATGATCATTTCTATTTTGATCTTGAGGATGATATTGGCTCTGAGGAAGGTGTACTCTATCATACGAGTTTGCCTATTAATGATACTACCCTCACCCTTCCTCCCGATATGTCTACGTTTGAGGATGAAGAATGGATCCTGATTGTTATCAAAATCTTTCTTCCTTTCCTCAAATATCTTGTGATTTCTCTTCATCTTCACTCCTTCGGGAATGAAGACACTATCTTTGACCCCGGCATTTTCATATATCATTCTTGAGCCGGTTCTATGTATATCTCATCGGTGTGGAACTTTCACGTGCTTCAAATGTTTATACAAACATTTTGAATGAAAGTCCGATGGAGATTGTCTCTTCCACTTACTTCCCCATGAACAAATTAATTCGGTCGAGTCAAGCTAAATTCCTGAATCAAAAACAAGAGCATGCCATATGGGTTTTCACCTATATTTCTGACTTCTTTCTATCTTTCTACCACCCTAATGTGGGGGAGTTGCCCCACATGTTGTATATAAGTTTTCAATAAAAAAATAAAAAATAAAATAAAAATAATTGCCGTAATCTTTCTCTTTTACGTTCTATGTTTCGGCATAACCGCCGGTACTTTGAATATTGAGGGCAATATTCATTTCTAGTGTGGGGGGGAATTCTCACGAATTTAATCATGTATTATACCACCCAATTCCCCCATTTTTTTCCAATTTTTTTTTTTTTTTTTTTTTTTTGGAGTAAATGTTCTGCACTTACTCAGCTTATGGTTATCAGTCCACCATGTCTAATAAACAAAAGGATTGGCTAATCCAGAGCAAACGCTCTTGGTAAAGATTTCTCAAATCCATTGACGGCTTGCAATTTGCCCAAAATTGTATGGTATTCAAATTTCACCATATCTTTAATTAATGAAGAGTTGGCTAGCCCGCAAGTTTATGGCTTGTGGTAAAGGCAGTGGAAAACCATAATTGGTAATCGACTCACCAAAGATAATATTGATAATTTATCTAAGAGTTGGCTAGTCCAGAGCAAACGGCTTCGGGTAAAGACAAATCAAATCCGTTGGAAGCCGGTGGTTTGCTCAAAATCACATGGTTATCAGTGTACCATGGTTCTTACTTGAACTGAAACATTTGGCTACTCCGGAAGTAATGGCTTTTGGTAAAGAGATTCAAATCCATTAAGTTTTTCTCAAAAGATTGCTAGGGACTAGCAATAGTTTAGTGTGGGAGATTGATGAGTGTGTAAATACTCATCATTTTTGGTTAAATCTGAACTGCAAAACACTTAAAAATGCTCAGAAATGCATCAAAATACTGAAAATATCTCAAAGTTTCATTTTATATGTTTCAGATGCAAAATGTTTAAAATCAGATGAAAAATGAGCTAAGTTTGCATAATTGGCAGTTTCAGTCCCCAAGTTTCAAAATTGTCGAAATAGTCCTGAGCACTTATTTTAAAAGAAAAGTCACCAAAGGTCTTTTTGAAATCATAAATTGTCATAATTAGTCCTTTGGTGAAAAATGTCAAAAGTTTTGAGAAATTACAATTTTAGTCCCTGAAATTTCAGAAATTGATAAAAAAATATCCTTTGAGTTTCAGAAATGACAATTTTGGTCCCTTGATTATTGGATGATGGCAAGAAAGGCCCTTGGATTACATTTTCAGAAGTTACATGTATGGTCCCTGGATTTCCAGCTTTTACACCTTTGGTCCCTAAAATGCATCATGTTAACACTACTAATCCTAAATCAAATAACTAGCCCAAAGCCCAATCCAAACCCGGTCCAGTCCAATTCCCCAACCCGTTATCCATACCCACGTTTAAATAATAAAACCCGCCCCTTGTTTTTCCATCTCCTTCAACAACTGTCTGCAAAACAACTCTCCCTGCAACCAACCCTGCCACACACAAACTCCTCTCCTTGCCCCCTCCACCTCACCAACATCCAAAATGCATTTATTGTTTTCCCCCCTTGCACTCAATCCCTTCCCCAGTTGCATATCACTTTCCGCCAAAATATCATCTATGGCCGAAAATGACTCAACTCATCCAATGGTCCAGGATTCAAGTGGGATTTGCTAAGAAGTCATGTGGGAAGACTTTTGTATAAAAAGAGATGAAAGAGAAGCATGAGAGGAGTAGTCTTGAGTTAGTTTTTTTAGTTTTAGTTTTAGCTTTCTAAGTTTTAAAAACTCTGTTTTAGTTCCAGTTTAAGGTTCATTGTTAAATTGCACGATTGTTAAAGTTGTCCTAGATGTAATTTCAGTTTTAATGTTGTAATCTTATTCGAATTAATACAAGTTCAGAGTTCAACTTAGATTGCATTTGGTAATTTTCATTTGGTCGGGGTCAGCTTGCTAATTCCTGTAAGTATCACTCATTTAAGCTTATACAAGCTTAAGTGAGTTATTTGAGTCTTAGTTTCTTCTAATTGACTGCTTTTCTAAAAAGTCAAATAAAGTCAACATTAGTCAAAGGTTTGAGGTCAAAACAGGTTAATCTGATTTCTGAATTTCAGTTGTTACATGGTTAAGTTTTAAGTTTCATTGAAGTTTTTGAATTCAGTCTAAGTCAGCTGTCATCATGTTTTAGAAGTTAAAGTGCAATTTAGAAATTAAAGGGGTGTTTGGAATTGTTCTTATCTTTAGTTATAAATGATTTCTGTTTGTTCAATCTGAGTGTAATGAGTTTAAAATCTGTTTTTAGAACCTTAATAACCTTAGTTTTAAGTTTCCAAGTATAATTTTGAGATTTCAAGTGTTTTTACAAAACTGTCTTAACTATTCCAAAAGTAGTTTTTCTCAGTTTTAGTAAACAATTTCAATTCATTTTAACTTGTCATAAAAAATTTTAAAAATTAAAAATAGCAAGTTCACCAGCTCTTTTAACTCTCCACAAAATGGAAAAATTCAGAAAAATATTTTGAGGTGTCTGCCATTGGGTCAAAGTGGGTGGACTGGCCAACCCACTGTCGCGTATTACCAGTGCATTCTCCATTTTGAATTCTTTTTATCAGCCTTATTTAATGTCGAATCACTCATATTGGGTCGGAGATAGGGGCAAAAGCAAGTGGGCTAGGTGGACTTCTTGTAGCCGAAGCTCGGTCCTAATTCTCTTAATAGCTTATTCAAAATAAGCTCTAAAGTGAGCACCACAGCCCATCGCAACACCACAGAGCCTTTTCCAGCTTATCTTGTGCTTATTAGTTGTTCCTTCTAGCTTATTTAGTATCCTCAGTTGCTTATTAGATCCCATAGGTTAGATTGCTTATTAGTGCTTATTGCTTGCTTATTTTGTCCTTTGTATGCTTAAGGTTCCCCTAGCATAGTTCATCCACAAACTGCTTATTTCCCATCATTATAGTAGTCCATTGTCAGTTCTCAACTTATTTCTAGTGTAGAAATTATTTTGTTAGCTTATTTATCATTCATGTATGCTTATTAATTATTTGTGCTTTAAGTCGCCTTAAGCTTGTCTTTTGTTTACTGTCATGAATGTTGGATATAAGCAGTCCTCAACTGCTTATTCCAAGGTTTTTATAAGAGAAGTTTTTACAAAAAGTTGTTGTTTCAAGTCCTTTGTTAAGTTCCAATAAGAAAATTTCCAAAAAAAAATACAAGAAAAAGGTGGGAGGCATGCTCGAACTTGAGACCTCCCACCCATTGAGAGTGATATGTTGTACCAGATGACCAAATGCCCTTGGGACTTCTATTGGTTTTATATTGCAACATTTAGTACTTAAAGACCTTTGGCAGTTTTAAGCTTAAGCCCTTTCTTAGCTTATTTGGTAGCTTATTTCCAAAACAACCCACTTGTTTTGATTTTTCCTAGAATCAATAGCATTCAAAGTACTTTTAGTGAATTTTTCAGATTTTTCTAAAATAGTTTTGTATTTTTAAATAATTAATTAGTGTTATATAGTTTTAATTGTAATAAATAATTTAAGAGTTTCGAAAAATACCCGCTTTTTCCTAAAATTTTCTTTTGTCATATAGTAAGTAAGAAAATTGTTTTTACATTCGTAGGACTTTTATTTTATAAATTTTACGCTTTTACTTGCGACTGCGAATTTTTACATATAACATGCGTTTTCATTCTAGGTCACGTTTTTAGGTAATTTAGGTTTACGTTTTAATTAAAATAGTTTATTTAAGTTATTTTGTTTTATAAAATCAAGAAACATCATTGTAAAAATAGTGATAGCGTTTATTTAATATAATTTAGCTTTTTAATTTTCTTAATTTGTATTTAAGCCCCTGTAATTTATAAACTTTTCTTTTAGGTATAATTGTTCGTAATCACATCCGTTTTTCCGTTCAAATTCTCTCGATCACTATTCGTTTGATTATTCTCGCACAGCTCGTTGGGACATAACGACCTGGGGAAACACTATACTCTCCAGATCTTCATTGCATTCGTTTCCGGACTGTTTTAAGTTTGTTACGGTCGGCCATTCACAAGTGGTCGGCTTGAGTGATAAAACTTGACCGTCTGGGAGCCGAACCAAATTTTGGCGCCATGCGCGGAGTCAGTGCTAATTATCTTCCGTTTAGCAGATTAGTGATTTGAATATTCACTCCTTGTTCATACCATCTATATATGTTTATATTTTCTTATAAAATCCAAAATCCAAAAACATTTTAAAATCAGTTTCAACAAACACAAAACCCCAAAAAGATTTTCTTTCTTATTTTTACAAAATGTTTTTCAAAAATACCAAAAATATTTCTCTTTACCCTCTTACCCTTTTTGATTCTTTATCCCTTTACCCTCTATCCATTTGATTCTAACTTCTTCTATTCTCATGGAATCGTTTATTCCTTGTGTCGGTTGTGGGGAGCCTCTTTTTGGTTCACCATGTCGCCGTGTACGTGGTACAGTGTGGTAATGATATTCAGAATGGGAGTTGTTTGTTTTGTGGTTCGAGGAATTCATTTGATTATGATCCTAATCCGAACTCATTTAATCGACCCTCAAACTTTTCCAACTACCCACCACAGCCCGACTTATCTTCATATAACTGCTGTGAATTTTGTGGAGGTCCTCACCAAGGATTTGAGTGTCAATCCGAAAACACGTTTGTCTATGAACAGCTTTTCGGTAGATGCTCTTAACTTTGGTTATGACCAATATCCATATGATTCACCGATCCGTGCTCAACAGCTTTTATCTTGTTGTGAGAATTGTGGAGATCCTCACGATAATTTTCAATGTCAACCGTGGAATCAAAATTACTATACTTTCGGTTTTGACAATTTCCAACCTCCACAGCACCATACGGTTCAAACTCCACTTGAGCCGTTGCCTAAAGAAATTTCCCAAGATTTTGAAACCGCAATGAAAAAACTTGATGATATAATTCAAAACCTTAAGAATCAAGTGAGTGGTGAAAAAACCATGGGAGAATTGCTAGTCAGAAGCGAGAGGCTCGCAAATCAAGGGAAGAATTATTAGTCCTAGAGCATGCAGCTCTAAGGCGTTCCCAATTTCTTAAGGCGGCTCTATATGATGATGACGAGTAGGGTTTTTATCCTTTTAAAGATAATATTTCTCAACTCCCTCAGTCTGTTGTTATCACACCCGATATTCCCACTCACTCTCTGAAAATGGGGGACGAGCATCTTGACACTGTTCTCTAAAAGGAATCGGACGAAGTCATAAAGTCTAGTGTTGAGAACCTTGTCCCAATCCCGAGAGTCACAGGAACTTCTGCCATATGTGTGATTCTCTTTCTCCTCTTGAGTGTTCAAAAGATCATTTTGAGACTTTCTCCAATTGTAGCGAAGATTGTGCATCATATGGAGACATCGAGTATGTTGAGGCATCACTTCCACATGCGATGCTGATCATCTTTTTGAGGAGTTCACCGATGAACTCACTCACATCAATCCACTTTCATCGGAAAGTGATGATAGTCTCTTTGATTTCAAAGTCGATCGGGAGAGACCGAAAGTCTCCTTGATAATGATCGTTCACTCACTTCTTATCCCAATAGTCCAATAGAGAATGTTGATCACTTTGTTCCTGAAGCATTCAAAACAACTCTCACTAATCCTCTATTTGAATTAGACTCTGAATTCACTTTAATTTCTGAGAATCCACTCTTTGATACTCAGAATGAGGATAGTGATGAGCCCACAATGGAACAAGAGTTCACAATTTCACTTCTTGTGAATGATTCTTTTAATGAAGAGTTCTCCGGTGAACTCTCTCATGACATATCTCCTCCGGAACATGATCATTTCTATTTTGATCTTGAGGATGATATTGGCTCTGAGGAAGGTGTACTCTATCATACGAGTTTGCTTATTAATGATACTACCCTCACCCTTCCTCCCGATATGTCTACGTTTGAGGATGAAGAATGGATCCTGATTGTTATCAAAATCTTTCTTCCTTTCCTCAAATATCTTGTGATTTCTCTTCATCTTCACTCCTTCCGGGAATGAAGACACTATCTTTGACCCCGAATTTTCATATATCATTCTTGAGTAGGTTCTATGTATATCTCATCGTGTGGAACTTTCACGTTCTTCAAATGTTTATACAAACATTTTGAATGAAAGTCCGATGGAGATTGTCTCTTCCACTTACTTCCCCATGAACAAATTAATTCGGGTCGAGTCAAGCTAGCGACTCGGGAATCAAAAACAGTAACACACACCATATGGGTTTTCACCCATATTTCTGACTTCTTTCTATTTTCTACCACCCTAGTGTGGTGGAGTTGCCCCACATGTTGTATATAAGTTTTCAATAAAAATAATAAAAAATAATTGCCGTAATCTTTCTCTTTTACGTTCTATGTTTCGGCATAACCGCCGGTACTTTGAATATTGAGGGCAATATTCATTTCTAGTGTGGGGGAATTCTCACGAATTTTATCATGTATTATACCACCCAATTCCCCCATTTTTGGCCAAAATTTTTTTTTGGAGTAAAAGTTATGCACTTACTCAGCTTATGGTTATCAGTCCGCCATGTCTAATAGACAAAAGGATTGGCTAATCCAGAGCAAACGGCTCTTGGTAAAGATATCTCAAATCCATTGACGGCTTGCAATTTGCCCAAAATTGTATGGTATTCAACTCACCATATCTTTAATTAGTGAAGAGTTGGCTAGCCCGCAAGTTTATGGCTTGTGGTAAAGGCGATGGAAAACCATAATTGGAAATCGACTCACCAAAGATAATATTGATAATTTATCTAAGAGTTGGCTAGTCCAGAGGAAACGGCTTACGGTAAAGACAAATCAAATCCGTTGGAAGCCGGTGGTTTGCTCAAAATCACATGGTTATCAGTGTACCATGGTTCTTACTTGAACTGAAACATTTGGCTACTCCGGAAGTAATGGCTTTTGGTAAAGAGATTCAAATCCATTAAGTTTTTCTCAAAAGATTGCTAGGGACTAGCAATAGTTTAGTGTGGGAGATTGATAAGTGTGTAAATACTCATCATTTTTGGTTAAATCTGAACTGCAAAACACTTAAAAATGCTCAGAAATGCATCAAAATATCAAAATATCTCAAAGTTTCATTGTATATGTTTTATGCAAAATGTTTAAAATCGATGAAAAATGAGCTAAGTTTGCATAATTGGCGCTTCAATCCCCAAGTTTCAAAATTGTCGAAATAGTCCACTGAGCACTTATTTTAAAAGAAAAGTCACCAAAGGTCCTTTTGAAATCATAAATTGTCATAATTAGTCATTTGGTGAAAAATGTCAAAAGTTTTGAGAAATTACAATTTTAGTCCCCGAAATTTAAATTGATAAAAATATCCTTTGAGTTTCAGAAATGACAATTTTGGTCCCTTGATTATTGGATGATGGCAAGAAAGGCCCTTGGATTACGTTTTCAGAAGTTACATGTATGGTCCCTGGATTTCCAGCTTTTACACCTTTGGTCCCTAAAATGCATCATGTTAACACTACTAATCCTAAATCAAATAACTAGCCCAAAGCCCAATCCAAACCCGGTCCAGTCCAATTCCCCAACCCGTTATCCATACCCACGTTTAAATAATAAAACCCGCCCCTTGTTTTTCCATCTCCTTCAACAACTTGCTCAAAAACAACTCTCCCTGCAACCAACCCTGCCACACACAAACTCCTCTCCTTGTCCCCTCCACCTCACCAACATCCAAAATGCATTTATTGTTTTCCCCCCTTGCACTCAATCCCTTCCCCCAGTTGCATATCACTTTCCCACCAAAAATATCATCTATGGCCAGAAATGACTCAACTCATCCAATGGTCCAGGATTCAAGTGGGATTTGCTAAGAATTCATGTGGGAAGACTTTTGTATAAAAAGAGATGAAAGAGAAGCATGAGAGGAGTAGTCTTGAGTTAGTTTTTTTTTTAGTTTTAGTTTTAGCTTTCTAGTTTTAAAAACTCTGTTTTAGTTCCAGTTTAAGGTTCATTGTTAAATTGCACGATTGTTAAAGTTGTCCTAGATGTAATTTCAGTTTTAATGTTGTAATCTTATTCAATTAATACAAGTTCGAGTTCAACTTAGATTGCATTTGGTAATTTTCATTTGGTCGGGTCATTGCTAATTCCTGTTAAGTATCACTCATTTAAGCTTATACAAGCTTAAGTGAGTTATTTGAGTCTTAGTTTCTTCTAATTGACTCGCTTAAAAGTCAAATAAAGTCAACATTAGTCAAAGGTTTGAGGTCAAAACAAAGTTAATCTGATTTCTGAATTTCAGGTTGTTACATGGTTAAGTTTTAAGTTTCATTGAAGTTTTGAATTCAAATCTAAGTCATTTGTCATCATGTTTTAGAAGTTAAAGTGCAATTTAGAAATTAAAGGGGTGTTTGGAATTGTTCTTATCTTTAGTTATAAATGATTTCTGTTTGTTCAATCTGAGTGTAATGAGTTTAAAATCTGTTTTTAGAACCTTAATAACCTTAGTTTTAAGTTTCCAAGTATAATTTTGAGATTTCAAGTGTTTTTACAAAACTGTCTTAACTATTCCAAAAGTAGTTTTTCTCAGTTTTAGTAAACAATTTTAATTCATTTTAACTTGTCATAAAAATTTTAAAAATAAAAAATAGCAAGTTCACCAGCTCTTTTAACTCTCCACAAAATGGAAAAATTCAGAAAAATATTTTGAGGTGTCTGCCATTGGGTCAAAGTGGGTGGATGGCTAACCCATCGTTTCATTACGCTGCATTTCTCCATTTTGAATTTTTTATCAGGCTTATTTAATAAGTGAATCACCTCATATTGGGTCGAGAGATAGGGGCAAAAGCAAGTGGGCTAGGTGGACTTTTGTAGCCGAAGCTCAGTCCTAACTCTCTTAATAGCTTATTCAAAATAAGCTCTAAAGTGAGCACCCCCTCGTCTTCTTTGCAAAGAACACCACGCAGCCTTTTCCAGCTTATCTTGTGCTTATTAGTTGTTCCTTCTAGCTTATTTAGTATCCTCAGTTGCTTATTAGATCCCATAGGTTAGATTGCTTATTAGTGCTTATTGCTTGCTTATTTTGTCCTTTGTATGCTTAAGGTTCCCCTAGCATAGTTCTTACACAAACTGCTTATTTCCCATCATTATAGTAGTCCATTGTCAGTTCTCAACTTATTTCTAGTGTAGAAATTATTTTGTTAGCTTATTTATCATTCATGTATGCTTATTAATTATTTGTGCTTTAAGTCCGCTAAGCTTGTCTTTTGTTTACTTCGCGAATCGTTGGATATAAGGTCCTCAACCGCTATTCCAAGGTTTTATAGAGAAGTTTTTGCAAAAAGTTGTTGTTTCAAGTCCTTTGTTAAGTTCCAATAAGAAAATTTCCAAAAAAAAAATACAAGAGTTAAAAGGTGGGAGGCAGGCGAACTTGAGACCTCCCACCCATTGAGAGTGATATGTTGTACTGTGATGACCAAATGGGACTTCTATTGGTTTTATATTGCAACATTTAGTACTTAAAACCTTTGGCGCTTTTAAGCTTAAGCCCTTCTTAGCTTATTTGGTAGCTTATTTCCAAAACAACCCACTTTGCTTTCAGATTTTTCCTAGAATCAATAGCATTCAAAGTACTTTTAGTGAATTTTTCAGATTTTTCTAAAATAGTTTTGTATTTTTAAATAATTAATTAGTGTTATATAGTTTTTAATTCATAATAAATAATTTAAGAGTCTAAAAATACCGCTTTTTCCTAAAATTTTCTTTTGTCATATAGTAAGTAAGAAAATTGTTTTTACATTCAGAGGACTTTTATTTTATAAATTTTACGCTTTTACTTGCTCGCGTAATTTTACATATAACGCACGTTTTCATTCTAGGTCACGTTTTTAGGTAATTTAGGTTTACGTTTTAATTAAAATAGTTTATTTAAGTTATTTTGTTTTATAAAATCAAGAAACATCATTGTAAAAATAGTGATAGCGTTTATTTAATATAATTTAGCTTTTAATTTTCTTTAATTTGTATTTAAGCCCCTGTAATTTATAAACTTTTCTTTTAGGTATAATTGTTCGTAATCACATCCCTTTTTCCGTTAAAATTCTCTCGATCACTATTCGTTTGATTATTCTCGCGACGTACCGTTGGGACATAACGACCCGGGAAACACTATACTCTCGGATCTTCATTGCATTCGCTTTCCTGACCGTTGTTTTAAGTTTGTTACGGTCGGCCATTCACAAGTGGTCGGCTTGAGTGATAAAACTTGACCGTCTGGGAGCGAACCACTAACTTTCACCAAATGCTTGTTTTCAACTGAGAAATACAAAAGTAAACGATTAAGTACCAATTCTCAAAAAAAGTAATATAAAACAAGCAAATTCATAGGATAAATTATGCTAAAATATATTGTTATTTGATATAATCAAATATCCCACCACTTGAACTTTACTTGTCCTTAAGTAAACTCTAGATTTAACTTATGAAAATGTATCATAAATAATTGTCAAGGATGTTTTTATAATTAAGCATTCATTCGCTTTAATCTCAATTCTGAGAATCCAAACACCTCGCCAATTGCTCGGTCATGAGGAATATTATGTCATAAGCTCGTCAAGGATACACATCTCCACCGATAAAGCTAATGAGTAACAAGACTAAAGCGGTAAATAAGGTTAGTTGTGATAAGGTTATGCGTAGCTTTTGTTCAAACATCTCCTACACAAACTCAATAGATCGGCCATACTAATCCTTGATTTCTTGAGTAACGGATGGTCACTAGTGTGTATCTCGATCGTTGTGCACGTTATTTGCATAACGGATGGTCACCAAAACATACAATCAAGTTGTATTCAATTCCTCAAAAACTCGGATGGTCACTACCTTATTCATGTATTTGAAAATCTCACTAAGCTAAAGGGTAAGGATAAGGGAAACATATAATTGTTGTTAAAATAAAATCACAAAACAAATAGATTAAGTCCAAACAAAAATGAAGGAATGTGGTTAATTACTTCCCGACCTTCCATTGAAAAAGACACAAATCATAGACTAACTCACGCTTTAGTATATAAACTCACACTTTAATATGTAGACATGAATTAGACTCAATAATGACTCGATCAAATATTAAAACTTGGTTGGTGTTCCTGTTAATACAAATAAACCGTAAAAACGTTTATTAATATTTTGCGATCTCTTTGTGTTTTGTTGATAACAAATATAATGTTATCTTAAGTACAATTATAAGGATACATGCTATTTTTGTAAAGCATTTACATATAGCCATCTAAATCAAAAATGTTGTAATTAATCATTTGTTGTAATAGTTTATTAGGATGGGTAAAAATCACAACCCATGGATCATATCCATAACCTATGGTATTGACCCATACCCACAAGACTAGATACAATGTACTCATTAGATACATTGAATCTAAAAGAATACCCATGGACCAACCCATAACCCATGACCCATAACCAAAAAACCCATGGGCAAAGAGGAGCGTCCCACGGATCCCTTGGATTACACTAGACGGATCCCTTGTGGGAGGGATCCGTGGGATCCGGAACAAGATGGCGAATTTGCCTATAAATTGAGAGCCATTTCTTCATTCTAACTCACCCCTCTTCTTACTAATTCTCTCATATACTCTTATTATCTTCTAACAAAAGATCACTTGATCTAGAGAGTACTTCCTTCTTTCTTTCTTTAGTGATTCTCATATAGGTCCTTCTCTAAGGCGAGATCACGAGCATTCTACAAGTCATCCAAGCAAGGGGTCCTTGATTGATTTGTTCATCCACAAGATTTCTGTAGCAAATATCTTGTATTTGATATTTCACATATTCGTTGTGTAATAGTCGTGTTGGTTTGGTCCACCGTGTTACGGACTCGGTATTTAGCTTTGTACCGAAAAAAGGTGTAAGCAACGCTGTGAAGGCTTCTCCGCCAAGTTGAAGGAGTTTGTTGACATAGTGCTTGAACTCGAGTAGGTGACTCTTGGAGTGGAGTAGGGCAAGGAAGGTGTCCTTGTAGCCGAACCACTATAAATCAGTTGTGTCATTTCTATCCCTTTGCTTTACTTTATTTACTTGCTTTATCATTAGATCTATACTTTCTCTACATCCATACGATCTCACATATTATCGAATCTAAAGTTTTTGAAACTAACTTAAAATCGGCAAAACTATTCAACCCCCTTCTAGTTTTCCACAATTGGCATCAAGAGCTAAGTTTATAAAAGTTTTAAAGTAAACCGTATTTTAAAAACTTTTCGATCACTATAGGTTCTGAAAATTACAAGGAAGGGCAATCTATGCAACCACCACCACTACTTGAAACTAATGGTTTTATATATTGGAAAAATAGATTCGAAACGTATGTGAAGTCTAAAGATATTGATCTTTGGTACATTATTGTTGAAGGCGATTTTGAGGCTACCTCAAAAGATGATAAAGGAAATTTAGTTAACATACCTCATGATAAACTAAACGATGAAATGAAGAAAAAGCTTTCTAAAAATAGTGAAGCTAAAATGGTTTTGTATAATGCTTTACCCAAAAAGGAATTCGAAAGAATTTCTATGCTTAAAACCTCTAAAGAAATTTGGAATTCTTTAGTTGTAACTCATCAAGGTAATCAACAAGTTAAAAATAATAAAATTGATTTATTTGTTCAACAATATGAACAATTTTCAATATCGGATGAGGAAACTATAGATCATTCATTTGCTAATTTTAATACTATTATTACATCTTTACAAGCACTTGATGAATCTTTTTCTAGCCTTAACCATGTTAGGAGATATCTAAGGGCACTTCCAGCCAAGTGGAGATCCAAAGTGATGGCGATCGAAGAGTCAAAGGATTTGACAATCCTCACCATTGATGAACTCATAGGCAACTTAAAAGTCTACGAGCTTGTCCTTGCTAAAGACTCTGAAGCCTCAAAGGTGAAATAGAAACACAAATCTCTTGCCCTTAAAGCCAAAAAGGCTTCAAGCGATGAAGAGAACTCATCTTCGGATAGTGACGACGAGGAGTATGCTATGGCGGTAAGGGACTTTAAAAAGTTCTTTAGAAGGAAGGGAAGATACGCCAAACAACCGTATGACGACAAGAAAGGATTCGAAAAAGCAAAGAGGACAAGAAGCCAAGGGATGATTGTGCTTGTTTTAAATGTGGGGACCCAAACCACTTTATTAGTAAGTGTCCCAAACGGGATGATCAAAAGGCGTCGTGAGCTGCACGTGGGGAATGAGCGACGAGGAGGACGAAGAAATTTGTCTCATGGCAAATGACGAGGTATGTCACTAATACTATAGTAGCTCATCACTAGATGACGACTCATTGCATAATGAATATGACAAACTTTGCAATATTAGCTTAAAACTAATTAACAAAAACAAGCTTTTAAAAAGTCAAAACCAATGTTTAGATAAAGAAGTCTTAGAATTAAAAGCAAAATTGAAACGTCTAGAAAAGGGTAAAATAGCAAGTGGTGAATGTGAACTTTGCATTCAACTTCAAACACTAGTTGATCAACTAGATTCTAAAATTGCTAGAATGAGTACGAATACTTTAGATATGATATTAGACAGTGCTACAACCGGAAATAACCAAAAAGGATTAGGTATTCAACAACTTGATCCATCAACTAGTGAAAACAAAGAAACACAATTTGTTAAGGCACTAGAAAACCAAACCAACTGTTGTGGCGGATCCCACGGATCCCATAAAAGGAACCGGCTAGTGTACGTGCCAGGGATCCGTGAGGTCATTTGTAGCAAAAGTGGTAATAACATAACTTCTTCATCTAGAACTGATTTTGTTATCGTTAATAAGAAGAAACCAACTCATTTCACCACTAGACAACCACCTCCAAAATATAATCCTATTTTGCAAGAAACAAAGCTCCATCTTTTTCAAAACCTAATCCATCTAGGAGACCTAATAATGTTTACCCGAGAAGTAACCATCAAATGGGATGGAACCCAAATATGCAAAATGGTTTTCCTTTTCAAAACTTTGCTCCATGGAATGCATACTCACCTTATCCATACATGTCTAACATGAATGGAATGTTTAACACTAATGGACCCATGAACAAATGGGGACCAAACTTTGAGTTAATTGTTTTCTTAGGTGTGCTTAAAGGTCGACCTAGACCCGATGAATGGGTCAAGGATAGCGGGTGCACGAGGCACATGACCGGCAATAAAGATCTATTCTCCACATATGAATCCTTCAATGGAGGTAATGTGGTGTTTGGAAATAGCAAAGTAAAATCATCGGTAAAGGTACGATTTCTAACAAATCTCTAACCATTAACGATGTGTGTCACGTAGAAAACCTAAACTTTAACCTCTTAAGTATAGGACAAATATGTGATAAAAAGTGCAATGTACTTTTACCTAAAACCGTAGTAAGATATTAAAAAATGGCATAACCATAGGAAGAGGAATTAGGAAACATGGAGTCTATGTCATTAAAATCGGTAATGAACCTAAAGACAAACTATGTCTTACCTCTATGGATGATACTTGGACCTTATGGCATCGAAGATTGGGTCATGCCAATATGCGACTTCTTTAATCGCTATCATCCAAAGATCTAGTAAGAGATCTACCTAAGTTAAAATATGAACATCACTTTTGTGATGCTTGTAATGTAGGAAAACAAGTTCATTCTAGTCATAAAGCTAAAAACATGGTGTCTACAACTAAGTGTCTAGAATTACTACATATGGATTTATTTGGTCCATCCGCTATCCAAAGTTATGGAGGCAACTACTACACTTTGGTCATAGTGGATGATTACTCTAGGTACACATGGAAAAAATTCTTAAAGAACAAAATGGAAACATTTAATTATTTTGAAATATTAAGCAAGAAAATCCAAAGACAACTAGGAAGTCCTATAGTGTCTATTAGAACGGATCATGGTAGGGAATTCGATAATGAAGTGCAATTAATGGTATTACTCACAACTTCTCGGCTCCACGCACTCCACAATCGAATGGGGTAGTTGAAAGAAAGAATAGAACCCTACAAGAAATGAGTCGCACCATGCTTAATGAGCAATCCATACCTCAAAAGTTTTGGTGCAATGCCGTTGATACTTCAACGTACATACTCAATCGAGTCTTAATTAGACCAATCTTAGGTAAAACTCCATACGAGTTACTCCGAGGCAAAAAGCCTACGTTAGATCACTTTAGAGTCTTTGGTAGCAAATGTTTTATTCTTAACACTAAAGATTACCTTACAAAATTTGATCCTAAATCAACCGAAGGTATCTTTCTAGGTTACTCTCCAAATAGCAAAGCTTACGCCATATTAAACAAAGAAACAATGAAGGTAGAAGAGTCATTAAATATAAAATTTGATGAAAGTCCACCCAAACCCTCTCCACCTCTTGTCGATGACGAGATTGTAGAAAGTGAAGCTATAGTAATAAAGAAAAAGATAAATGAAGAAGAAGAACTTTTAAATGATGAAGTCATAAACATTAAAGAGTCTAAAGATCACCCCGTAGATAAGGTCATAGGAAAGCTAAACGAAATAACATTAAGGTCTAAAGTTCAAAACCAAAGTAGCTTATTTTGTTTTGTTTCAACCATAGAACCTAAGAATACACAAGAAGCCATAAAAGATGAAAGTTGGGTAATGGCTATGCAAGAAGAATTAAATCAATTTGTTTCTAATGATGTTTGGACACTTGTCCCTCCACCTAGTAATCAAACCATAATAGGAACCAAATGGGTTTATAAAAACAAATTAGATGCAAACGGAGTAGTGTCTAGAAACAAGGCTAGACTCGTTGCCCAAGGGTATAACCAACAAGAAGGAATAGACTTTGATGAGACCTATGCCCCCGTGGCTAGATTAGAGTCTATAAGAATACTTCTTGCGTATGCTTGTGCTAATGATCTAAAGCTTTATCAAATGGATGTCAAAAGTTCTTTTCTAAATGGTTTTATTAATGAAGAAGTATATGTAGCTCAACCTCCGGGCTTCATCGATTTTGAAAACCTAAACATGTGTATAAGTTAAGGAAAGCCCTTTACGGTCTTTAACAAGCTCCAAAAGCTTGGTACGATAGACTCAAGTCATTTTTAATTAAACACAACTATACCATGAGGTTAGTTGACAACACACTTTTTACTAAGAAAAGAGAGTCACATATAATCATAGTTCAAATATATGTAGATGATATTATATTCGGATCCACTTGTCAAGACATGTGTGATGATTTCTCTAAAATCATGCATGACGAGTTCGAGATGAGTATGATGGGAGAACTTAGTTTCTTTCTTGGTCTACAAATCAAACAAGTAGAAGATGGTATCTTCTTTAATCAATCTAAATACATAAAAGAGATGTTAAAGAAATTCTCTTAGAAGAGTCAAAACCAATTAGGACCCGACACCAAACTCACTAAAGATGAAGATGGAGAATCCGTAGATAATACTAAATATCGTGGCATGATTGGTAGTCTTCTCTACCTCACGGCTAGTAGGTCGGATATCATGTTTAGTGTTTGCTTATGTGCTAGGTTTCAAGAAGACCCTAAAACATCACACCTAGAAGCCGTAAAAAGAATATTTAGATATATTAAGGGTACAACACAATTAGGATTATGGTATCCTAAGGGCACGGGAGTAGAAACAATTGTATATGCAGATTCTGACCATGCAGGTGATTATGTTGACCGAAAAAGTACAAGTGGGTATGTACTTTTATGGGATGTTGTTTAACATCTTGGTTTTCAAAGAAACAAACGGCATTAGCAATATCAACAACCGGCCGAATCGCTCACGCAAAAGCATGCCAACAAGCACTATGGATGAAACAAGCGTTAGTTGACTACGACATTCATCTTAGTGACATAGCCATTCTATGTGACAACAAGGGTGCCATAGATTTAAGCAAGAATCTGGTATTACATTCTCGCACAAAGCATATAGAGATTCACCATCACTTCTTAAGAGACAATGTTCAAAAGGGGAACATCTCTATTGAGAAGGTAGCGTCCGAAGACAACATAGCCGACGTCCTCACCAAACCGTTGAAGCGGTAACAATTCAACCTACTTGGTCTCGGTCTCATGGAACAAACGTCATAATTTATTTTTTGACTCTACAAGCTATGTAAACACTAGCATTCTTCTTTCTGAGTCTAGGATCTCTATTTCACGCACAACTCACAAACAATACGGGAATTTTCAAAACCTAAGATAAGTTTTTTTTTCACTTATAACTCATTTTTTCTTATGGAAACCTCTTTTGGAATGTTTTCTAAGAATGATACTTCTTCCCGTATCAATTTCACAAAAGCAATTTCTCACGATTAGGACAAATCGCTTTTTTATTATTAATACAAAGTAAAAACCCATTTTCATTGCATCTCATGTCTTTTGAATGCTAAAGGGGACACGTAACTAATATGTGTTTTTGGGTACATTCATTTAAGCGGCAATGAATTAGGAGCATTGGTAGCACTAAATTATGTACTCAAGTACTAACTATGTGTTTTCGGGTTATCTCATATAATATTATGCTTTTCCACTTCTAGTTTATTTTTCTTTTCTTCTTAGGAGTCGAGATAACCGCAACTCCAAATAGTTTGCATATAGACACACACTAGGCAAAAATGTTTCCAAAAGGAAAATTTTGTGTCTGCTTGGATCACCAAACCTACGGATCCCAAATTTTCATGCTGGACGGATCCCTCAAGGGAAGGATCCGTGGGATCCGTGAGACAGAAGCTTTTTTACCTTTTATTTTTCTCATGATCACATGCCTTAAATTCATATCTAATCATTAGATTTTAATCCACATTTTGGGTCAAGCATTCATTACAATGCATTGTTTTTCTATATATATAACTCCCAAAATGCTTGCATAATTCATCTCATCTTCACAAACAAACAACACCATGTCATTCACAAGCTCTTACAACTTAGATGAATCACCTAGTACAAACAATTCTATTCATGAAACACAAACTTTTGTACTACCACCTTCCAAAATACCACAATCAAACTCTAGGATATCCGCACGGATTAGCATACGATCTTGTTGCTTAGCAAAATCATCATCAAATTGCTCATCACCATCAAATAACTCACCACAAGATGCTTCCATTATAACACCTCCTTCATCACCAACAAGTACAACAACTTCATCACCAAATCACTCATCACCTAAAGTCACTCTTTTGGAACTCCTTACGACTCCAACAAGATCTCAACAACCAAAACAAAAAAAATAGCCTTTTTGACACCTCCCACTTCTCCAAACACAATATTCAATGATCTTGAAACATCACCACCCTTAGCTCCCATTAAACTACAAGAACATCTAGGTTCTTTTCCACCACCACTTCCAACCATTCCGGACTTTGATCCATATTTTCCTATTTTTCCACCACATATTCCGAAACTCACAAATCAAAACAACCCGAAAAACTTCCGCACTCATTACCCACATCACTTACATTGTGAACATTGCCAATCCACTAGGAAAATTGCAATAGAAGTTAGGGAAGAAATGCGATTCATACTCAACCTCATCCTTGATCGCATCAATACCATTACTCATCCAAACCTCCATCCATAACCTTATGCAAGCATGGAAGGAATCATTATTACTATTTTCTATTTTAGTACTTTTCTTTTGAGTCATTTTCAAGAACAAGTCTTGTTCTTATCTTTACATGCTTGTAGGTGGTATAAATACCACTACACTTTGTTGTTTTATTACAAGGCCTTGTTTACATACCTTGGCTCCCAATCTTGATTCTCGTCAATCACAAGATTATTTAAGCATGTTACTAACCTTTCTCTTTGTAGGATTTTTTTAATTTTTCTTCACTTGACGCCCCAAACTAGGGGGAGCTACCGTCAAGGGGGAGTAAGCGATACGTGGACCATTTTTTTTCCACACTTTTATTTCTTCGAAGGGTTAACTTTTTGTTTCGACAAAAAGGGGAGAAGAAGTAAAACTTAGGGCTTTCAAAACATACATCTATTCTTAAGTTTTACTCATCATAACATTATGTTTTGTCATCAACAAAAGGGGAGAGATTGTTAATACAAATAAACCGTAAAAACGTTTATTAATATTTTGTGATCTCTTTGTGTTTTGTTGATAACAAATATAATGTTATCTTAAGTACAATTATAAGGATACATGTTATTTTTGTAAAGCATTTACATATAGTCATCTAATACAAAAATGTTGTAATTAATCATTTGTTGTAATAGTTTATTAGGATGGGTAAAAATCACAACCCGATCATATCCATAACCTATGGTATTGACCCATACCCACAAGACTAGATACAATGTACTCATTAGATACATTGAATCTAAAAGAATACCCATGGACCAACCCATAACCCATGACCTATGACCCATAACCAAAAAACCCATGGGCAAAGAGGAGCGTCCCACAGATCCCTAGGATTACACTAGACGGATCCCTTGTGGGAAGGATCCGTGGGATCCGGGGAACAGTGGCAGAATTTGCCTATAAATAGAGAGTCATTTCTTCATTATAACTCACCCCTCTTCTTACTAATTCTCTCATATACTCTCATTCTCTTCTAACAAAAGATCACTTGATCTTGAGAGTACTTCCTTCTTTCTTTCTTTAGTGATTCTCATATAGGTCCTTCTCTAAGGCGAGATCACGAGCATTCTACAAGTCATCCAAGAAATGGGTCCTTGATTGATTTGTTCCTCAAAGATTTCGTAGCAAAGATCTTGTGCTTGATATTTCACATATTTGTTGTGTAATAGTCGTGTTGGTTTGGTCCACCGTGTTACTGACTCGGTATTTAGCTTTGTACCGGAAAAGGTGTAAGCAACGTTGTGAAGGCTTCTCCGCCAAGTTGAAGGAGTTTGTTGACATAGTGCTTGAACTCTCGAGTAGGTGACTCGGGGAGTGGAGTAGGGCAAGGACGGTGTCCTTGTAGCCGAACCACTATAAATCGGTTGTGTTATTTCTATCCCTTTGCTTTACTTTATTTACTTGCTTTATCATTAGATCTATACTTTCTCTACATCCATACGGTCTCACATATTATCGAATCTAAAGTTTTTGAAACTAACTTAAAATCGGCAAAACTATTCAACCCCCCCCCTTCTAGTTTTCCACAGTTCCCATAACGACCAACTCCCTTGCAATCCATAAATATAGAACAACAAATAGTGGCGATATCTTCCCTAATACATAACTTACATCGTTGGTTTTATAACACGTATCAACTAATAATCAATTAGCGATAATATAACCGGTTAAGATTTTACAAACCGACATTATCTCTCTCTCTCTCTCTCTCTCTCTTCATTTTTTAAAGCCAAATAAAACTAATGGTGTAAAATTTGACCATATCACCATCATAATACATCTGGATAATTTTTTACATACTTTTCAATACTTCATATATGAAAATAATAGTGATAGTAGCAAACACACGAAAATAAAAAACTACTACTATCACATTGCCATTCGATGTGCAATTCCTAACCAATACGTAGACAAGATACACACCCATTCAAGATATGCAATTCCCGGCCTAACCATGATAAGAAATATACACAAAAACACATGAA
>OU343216.1:189249612-189273921 GCA_910596185.1 Chrysanthemum makinoi
ACGTATTTAGCCTACGTTTCCAGTTTTAACAGCGTTTACGCGACCCGTTAAACTTATCACTCATTTTTATGAGAAAATAATGAGTATATTGATGAGTTTAATCATTCCTATAAGTTTCATATTTTTACGACACCCGATTTTACGTTTCATGAATTAAATACTTACCGTTAGCGATTTTCGGAACCAAACTACACTCCGTAAAATCAAGATAATATCAAGAAATTCCAATCTTATCACCACCTCACCATATGAACGTGTAAAAACACATGTAGGGATGATATTTGATCATTCCTTAGATCATTACAAGTATACAACTTAACCATGGTTAGTTTTTAACCCAATATATAGTTAACTCCTAAATTTTCCCTATAAATACCAAGCTAAAAACTACATATTTCTTGCACCCTCCTCTCTTCATCTATAAAAGTCCTAAAACCCTAAGGCACTTATCTTATATTTTGTAAGAAAGTTAACTAGTTTTTGAAAGAAAACTAGTGTTTGATCTTCGTTCTTGGAAGTTTTCAAGAAAGAGTCGTTATAATCTTCAAATAACTTCAAGTCTCAAAAAAGACGTTGTTATAATCGTCTTTTCTTCTTCGGGTTCTCAAGAAGGCGTTGTTATAATCTTCTGATAGCCTTGGGTTTTCGAAGATTGCAAATTCTACGTCGAAGCTCCGCTAATATTTTATTTTTCCATAATACTCAAACATTCTATACTAAGGTAAGTATTATTTAAATACTTATAAACTTGGTTAGTTTGTTTATTGTATTTATAAACTCTTAATATATCATATAATCAAGTAATCAAAAATACATGTTTTACGTATTGAGCAGTACAACACTAGGGAACTTCATGTGAGGGGTTCATTTACTGCATGACCTCTGAATTATGATGACCTCTGAATTAAACGGATCGACGAGTTGCTGGATTTACGAATTAAAGTGTCCTAGCTCCTCGAACGTTCTTGCATGACCTCTGAATTATAATGGCCCGAACGGTAGTACGAGATATACAAACTAAAACCATTTCTATAAACAAACATACAAATACTACATCATGATCAATATAAGGACGTATATAGGCATGTTTATAATTTCGCGTCGTTATTCCGAACCTAAGAGTTGGCATCATATTCTAGGTTATACGTAGAGACTTTCAGGCTTATCAATCGATTCTGTTATACGTTCTGATATCATTTATTAAGGTGGGTTCGTAGCCCCACTTTTACTCGTTTAATTACTTTATAAACTCTTTGGGGGAGATACATGCTCAACTATTTTCATTTACTTTCACAAGTACTCTAAACTTTTAAGGATTATCGTGAGTCATAGCCCCTACTCTTTTAATACTTGGTTTACAAACTCTTTGGGGGAGATACATGCTCAACTACTTGCTTTTACTTTTACAAATACTCAAAACATTATACTTGATTGCATTATACATGATTGCATTATACTTGATTGCATTATACTTGATTGCGTTATACTTGATTGTGTTATACTTAAGTTTGAAAGTTTCCTCGTGAGCAACACTAAAGTCTCCCAACATAAATGGAGCAGTCCAATTCGAAAGTCTCCCAACATAAACGGAGCAGTTCTCGATCGAAAGTCTCCCAATATAAACGGAGCAGTCCAATTCGAAAGTCTCCCTTATCGACGGAGCAACACTAAGTGCAATAATCTGAAATATTATGACTGTATGTGTGCTTGACTATAAAATGTACTATATTTTAGCAATGGATTGTAAACACACAGGTTGCAGGTTTTGTATGGGCGGAGTTTGCAACTGAGTGGATTTACAATGCCTTTCCTTTGTGAACATTCTTAAAAGTCTTTACAATTCAACCAAACTCTATGAACTCACCAACCACTGTGTTGACACTTTTTAGCATGTTTATCTCAGGTCAATAAGACGATAGTTGTTGCATGGAACTTAGAGTCGCACGACATATTTTGGAGACTTACGCTTTTATCATTTACCATTCGAAACATTTTGTTAACATTTATATATTATACTTTGGGACCTCATTGTTTGTAACTCTGATTTCATTAATCGAATGGTAACTTTTTAAAACGTCTCATTTAGAGGTTGTTTTCTATAACTTGTACTTTGTATTATGAAGTAGCACCCCAATAACATAATCTTCCGCTGCGATATTTTGGGGGTGTTACATGTGTGACTCCTTTGTGCTAACAAAAATTATGCTTGGCCATTATCAGACAGAGATTCTTCAAGATATGTAGCAGGCACACGATTTGGAGAACAAGTCCCAAAAGATTACTCATATGGTCGGTCGTGGGGGAGCTGATTGTTCAACTTCGAAACTTTTCACATTCGAGAAATACAAGGGACAACGAAGAAACTTGTGGAAAACTAGAAGGGGGTTGAATAGTTTTACCAATTAAAACTTTGTTTTAAGCTATTTAGATCGACTTATGTCAATCTATTTTGATGTGTGTTGGATGTTGATAAACAAACATATAGAAATATAAATATGTAATGAAAAGATAAAGCGTAAGAAGCACAAAACCATAACGCGAGTATTTATAGTGGTTCGGCTACAAGGACACCTTCCTTGCCCTACTCCACTCCCCGAGTCACCTACTCGAGAGTTCGTAATCACTACACAACACCGACTCCTTATGGTGGAGAAACCTTCACAACGTTGCCTACTCTTTTTCCGGTACTAGGCTAACCACCGGGTCTTTCACCAAGGAGAACCAAACCTATCACAACGTCGCCTACCCTTTATCCGGTACTAGGCTAGATACCGAGTTCCATTACAATGGAGGAACTACTACCCAACACTACACAACGCCTAAACCCCAAAGGAGACTAACTCCTTATTACAACATCATCAAGGATATCAATATCCTTGGATCCAATACTAATCTATCTTGTACATCAAAACACACCATATCGAATGTACACCTTAGGCACCTTTCACTAATGCCCTTGACTTGACTTCTAGACAACCTCAATGCCTTTAGCCTTGACTTCCAAGCACTCTTCACTAGTGCTTCTAATATGGACGTTCGACACCTTTCACTAATGTCTTCGTCTTAACCCTTTAGACATCTTTCACTAATGTCTTCAACACTACACTTCTTATGAGAAAGAAGAGAACTATCAACAAGAGAAACTCAGTAATCTTGATGATAACGAAGCATGGCAACTCATGGACTTGAGCTTGCTCAGATTTAAAAGATGGTGATCTCGCCTTTAAGAAGAACCTAGAGAATCACACAAAAACAAAACTACATACATAGATAACTTGGATATGAGGTTAGAGAGTTTATAACTCAAAGAGAAAATATGTGAGAAAGGGGTAAGGAACAATGAAGAAATGGCTCACTATTTATAGAGAGAAACACTCGTTCCCGGATCCCACGGATCCCTCATTTGAGGATCCGTCCAGGTCATTAATAGCGGGATCCGTAGGATCCTTTTGCCCATGGGTTATGGGTCATGGGTCATGGGTTATGGGTCATGGATATCAAGTAGGTTCAATGTACCTTCAAGATGCAATGCATCTAGTCCATGGTTCATGGATTAAAACTATGGGCCATGGATTAAAACCATGGGTCATGGATATTATCCATATATGACATAAGCATGATGTCATGCAATGGGTTATGGGTCAAGTTCCATGGGTATGGGTCATGGACTTTGGGTTGTACCCAACTACATTCAATGTATTTGGTCAATGGGTCAAATACTTACGTTTCTACCTAATTGTATTACCCGTTATAATACATACTAATTATGTATATATTTGTCCAATATGTAAACACTAGTTGTACATATGTATTATTAAATTATAAAATCACTTATACTTGTTTTAGTGTTTTATGTGAAAACGTAAGTGTGCTAGAAAACTATTGGATCAAACCATTTACGTATTTTATTTGTTTCATTAAAACGATTTTACATTTGTTATCGACAAAACATTAGAAGATCGTAAGATATAAATAAACGTTTTTACGGATTATTTGTATTAACAAAACTTATAAGACTCCAGACTATTGATTTGCGTAAGGCGAAGGTGTTGATGAGGATGGTAAGTCAAATTCACGACAAGATTCTTAAGAAGATTGAGTTTCTTTGTGAGGCAGAGGTTTACGTGGGGGGTAGGTTGATGGAGGTTGGGTTGAGTTTCTTTTGTTTATGATGAACGTAGGTACTAAGTAGGGGTAGTGGACTTAGGGTTATTTTGTCGTTGTTTACCTCATTACTTGGCGATCCCGGGTGTTCTAGAGGAGAGTTTGTAATACCTGAATTTCTAAAATTCACAAAAAGACCAAAATACCCTTATGATCAAAAGTAAGAATAATTAATTTAAAAAGGATACCAAATAAGCTATGTAAATTCAGAAAATTTTTAAGAAATATCACGTATGATCCAAATAAATTTTGAATGACTTTGTAAAGTTAATTTTATATTTTATAATTTTATAAAATCATTTATGTATTTTATATATAATAGCCGAATATATTTTAAAATAATATAATTAATAAAAGCCCAATAAAAATTTATAAAAGTTAGATTCCATTTAATTTAAGTCCAATACATTATGAAGCCCACAAAAAAATTTGAAAATTATATATATACATAATATACGGTTTATTCCATTCCTAATACTCGGTTATACCTAAACCGACTCCAAAACCCTACAAAATTCGACTTCCAGTTTCCAAGGCCTGAAGCTATTTTTCTTGGACGAGTTTGAAGGTGAAGAAGGTGGGAAAAATCGTGTTCGAAGCTCTAAGGTGCTGTTTCAATCGTGGTTAGTTTTTAGGTTGATTAGGGTTTTACGTGGAGTTTTTGTGTTTATTTTGTTCTAACGACCCAAGCTCATCAAGGGTATGTTTCTAATGTTACATTCAGTCCTACAAGTCATATAGAACATGTAAAAATTGGCCATGCATAATTAACAAGTCACACGAAATTGTTTTGGATTAAAACCCTAAAAGCGAATAAACTAGCGAATGAGCTTATGATAATTTTAAGACCATGATTTGATTTTTCCAGAAGCTATTACATGTTATAAGACCTGAATAAAATACATATTTATGAATTCGAAGCTTGTGTGAATTGTTTGGGGTTTTATTATTAGATCAATGATGAAAAGGAAAGAAATAAAAAGGGACGATTAGGGTTTTTATAAACTAGGGTTTGCTTGTTATCATTAAGGGTAATAAATGAAGTAACAATGATGAGTTAATGATGGGTTAAACTTAGGTTTAGGGTTTATACTTGAATTTTGCATTATTCGGTTTTACATAAAAGTTTTGGGTTGGTTTTGTAAATTATGAAACTTAAAGGTTATTTTTGTAAACAGTAAAATAAAGGTACTAAACGTATAAAAATAAGTGTGGGGGTTAAACATGTAATTTTGGATATTTAGAGGGCCATTCGAATTATATTTAACTTAAAAGGGTATGTTTTGTAAATTCTAAAACCTTTGGGCCAAAATAGTAAAATCTGATAAAGTAAGGTTAGATTGTGAAATTAAAGATGTCAAGGGTGTAATTTGTAATTCTGAGTAATTATGGGTTCGACAAGTGTGAGTTGATTTTGTAGAGACACGCATGAGTTTGAGATAACTTCGGTTTGTTATCATTTACGTTTTAGGTCAAAGTGAGAAATCATTAAAAGAAGTAACATGTGAATTTAATGCGTATTTAGTAATATTTAAAGAGTATGGGAAACCCTAGAACCTAAATAGGAAGTTGGTTAATTAATGAGGAATACTCTAAAATGTTGTAATTCGTCTCGTCACTAAAATGGGTATATCCTGACAAATCTAAAAGTATTAATGCGATAAATCCGTTATAACATTAATGATGCTAATAAGTATTAAATAAATCATAATCCGTGTAGATTTGTTGAAGGAGACGCGACGTTACATCTTCACATTCCTACATTCGTTTGCTTTCCTCTCAATTGCTTTAAGGTACGGATATTCTGTCTTACTTTAAGACACTTGTGTTATCGCAGATATTACGACATTTTCATAAAGGTTCGTATGATGTTCTTTTCGTTCACTTTCCTATTATGTTTATTAGGATTCCCAATGCCATTGCTATGAACCCTTTCTCGACTTTGACTGTTGCTTATCTGAACTTATGTTTTATTGAATCATGCGATACCTGTTTTGAACTTTATGTTAGGAAGACTTTGATATGCATATTTGTTGAACCTTATGATATGAGTTATTTGATATGTTCTTTGCTGAACCTTGTGTTTGATTAAGACTTGTGTCATAATTGAAATTCGGTTTGACCTAAGTTAGTTTGACACCCGAGCCAAGTAATACCTAGTCATGGGGGTTCCATGTCCGTGTCAGTGATGCACCTCTGACATGACTCTAGGGCAGTAGAGTGAAGTTCTGCCACGTCCCTTATCTGTTATATGTTATGAGCTCAAGTTATATTATATTATCAATGTATGTCTGTGGGGCGTATGGATGCATCCTAGATCGATCCGTTATCCGATATGATTTGTTTAGGTGAATGATGTCGTGTGCAATACGCGTCTTCACAACTTCAGGGAGCTAGCTACTCCAAATTATTTTCTAAGATTATTTTTATATAGTTACGATGTTTTGATATGATATGTTCTGGGCTCGTGGTAGTTAACTAAATCTTTAATTGTTATTACTATGTTAAGTATTCTGATTTTTATTTGGTATGTTCAAATGCTTATGATTAAGTGCTGGGTTTGTTATATGTTCTTATACATGTGTATGCTTTTGTATGCTTATGTGATTGTCGTTTACTATGCTAGGTTATGATTAATATGTTTAAATGGGTTTTGTATGCTTTGTTATCGATATCATGATTAGTTTCTCGTTATGTGAATTCTTTGAACTGTGGGATGAATATGTTAGTGTGATAGTTAGTATTCTATAAACTTAATATGTATAGTTTGATTAGTTAATTTTGTGAACTTTGCTTATACATTGGTGTTTATTGCCTATGTGACCTGCCATGTTTGAACTCTGCTGATGTTAGGATTTGATCTTAGAACTGGTTTAGCTTATGATAGTTGTTTTGATAATTGCTAATGGATATGCTATGTTTTGTTTGGTCTATTTAAATTTAGTTTGTATACTATGTTCTTTTTGTTTGTGAGACTGCCATGTTTTGGACTGCTATTTCCGCTGCTGCTTTAATGTTTTAAGTGTGTTAAGTGAAGGTTAATTAATTTGTTGAATGTCATGTTTATTTTCTAGAAAGTGTTTCCGTTAGCCTTAGACTTTTCGTTTGGTTTATATGCAATCTATTTGCTTTTGATATGCTAAGTGTTTGGTTGATCTGTTGTGTTTGTGTTTGTGTCATTTGTGTGCTATGAGATGTTTAATTGTTATGTGGTTGTTTGGATTTCTGTATGTTTGATTTCCGCAGAATCCTAAAAGATCCCTCATTATTATTTTATTTTGATTTTGTCATTTGTATATTTTGTTTTATTTAGTTTTCGTTTTGTTATATCTGTTCACTGAGCTTTGTAAGCTCAGCCGCATTTTCTTTTCTTGCGGCAGGTATTTTAGCATTCAAGATGAGCTTATGGGATAGCGATCGGGTTGAGAGTAGAGACGAGAGCAAGTTTCAATTATAGAGATCTTAGATTTATTTTGAAGTTTAGTTATTTATGTTTTATCTTGAGTATTTTTGTAAGGCTTTCGCTATGGTATATTATTTAGAGTTCTGATATGAAACCGTATTGTGATATCTTTACCCTTGTCGGGTTGGGGTGTTACAATTTATGGTATCGAGACAGTGTTTAGGACCCTTAGAGCTTAGGCTATGACCTGTGAGGATTGGGTAGATTTAGGATTTCCTTCGCATACTTTCCTTGCGTTCCCTATCGCACTTAGACCTTGCTAATAGTTGATTGTTCTTTTAGATAGTGATTCCCGTCGCTCTAGTTCACCTGATAGGAACAATCAAGGACCTGCTAGACAACCTAAGGAGGAGACGAGGTGGGCCGTTGTTATTGCTACAGGCTGCAAGAGGTTTGGTAGAGTGAAGCGGACCAACAAGAGGGTACGAGTTCCGGCCTATATGTGGCGTGCGATCGAGGAGAAGCTGACCTTGAAGGACGTGGACGGAAAAATAGTTGAGGAGTACGAAACTAAGGTTGTTGACAACCAAGGTTTCACCACTAAGTATCATGATAGGTGTCCAAAGTTCGTTGAAGATGGAGGAGTGAGTTTGACTAGGAATCGTGATTTGTATGCTTTAAGTGGACCGTGTCTTGGGAAGAGGAGGAAAGGAATCGCGATTTATATAGAAACGATTTTGCTAGCCGCTTGTTACCGCAACACGAAGGAAATAAGAACGGATGGATAAGTGCGGAAGAAGAGGAGGAAGAAGAAGATGAGGAAGAATACGAGGTGGAGTCGGAATTGGAGTCTACGGCTACTAGTAGGTTTAATCCGACACAAGGATAGGAATTGGCGCTCCTGATTAGTTGCTCTTATGAGAAATATTTTGACCTTGGATTTTGGGTTAGGTTCTTTTGTTACATTAGATGATTGAATCTTGGATTTTGAGTTTTATTTTGGGAGCTCATCACATGACGATTTTGCAAATTTTGTTTGATTTATGGAAGTGAAACAAAATTTTGATAGTATAGTTCCTGTTCGTCGTTTTCTTTCTGATAGATTCGTTGAGTTTTCCATTAGTCCTTATATGTTTCGTCTGCTATTTATTCTCTTGATGATGTTGTTTTATTACCGCTTGATTATGTATGACCATTATGATGGTAAACTCGTGTGGACCGTCATAGTAGGTTGCTTGTTATCTATATTATCTCTATGTGGTGTGTTTTCTTGTGATATTAGTTATGTGTTTTTGACATGACCCGAGACCAACTATAGTGACAATAAGAACTTGTTATGTGATGCAAGTATTATGACGCTTGATCAACGTGATAATACCGAGATCATATAATTTGAACTTATTGAAATTATATGACGTCTGGGAAATGCCTGTGGTTGATATGTGTATGAGATTTGCCTTGTATCCGTTATTTGGTACTTTTCATATTGGGTTGAGACTCTGTACTTAACGGTGGGATTTACATCGATATCTGTTACATATAAGTTTTGTACCCTTGGGGTCCGAAATCGTTATGATCCGTGTAAACCTATAGATGTTATGCCTGCCTTAGATCTGTATGTCTCCACATACTCCTGCGATTAGTAAGACCGTTAGGATTCGTTTCATCTATACTATGATAGTTTTCTTATTTAGATACCTGTATAAGTCATAGTGTGTTTTTGATTTTCTACATCTCATCTTTTACTGTTAATACTTTATAAGTATATGATTAGCATTCGTCATATATTCCTTGAAGTTCCGAAATCCACATTTGTCGCCGTGCTGTCCCATCTTGTTCAATTTCGAGGACGAAATTTTATTTTAGAGGGGAAGAAATTGTAATACCTGAATTTCTAAAATTCACAAAAAGACCAAAATACCCTTATGATCAAAAGTAAGAATAATTAATTTAAAAAGGATACCAAATAAGCTATGTAAATTCAGAAAATTTTTAAGAAATATCACGTATGATCCAAATAAATTTTGAATGACTTTGTAAAGTTAATTTTATATTTTATAATTTTATAAAATCATTTATGTATTTTATATATAATAGCCGAATATATTTTAAAAGAATATAATTAATAAAAGCCCAATAAAAATTTATAAAAGTTAGATTCCATTTATTATAAGTCCATTACATTATGAAGCCCACAAGAAAATTTGAAAATTATATATATACATAATATACGGTTTATTCCATTCCTAATACTCGATTATACCTAAACCGACTCCAAAACCCTACAAAATTCGACTTCCAGTTTCCAAGGCCTGAAGCTATTTTTCTTGGACGAGTTTGAAGGTGAAGAAGGTGGGAAAAATCGTGTTCGAAGCTCTAAGGTGCTGTTTCAATCGTGGTTAGTTTTTAGGTTGATTAGGGTTTCCGGAGTGGAGTTTTTGTGTTTCTTTTGTTCTAACGACCCAAGCTCATCAAGGGTATGTTTCTAATGTTACATTCAGTCCTACAAGTCATATAGAACATGTAAAAATTGGCCATGCATAATTAACAAGTCACACGAAATTGTTTTGGATTAAAAACCCTAAAAACGAATAAACTAGCGAATGAGCTTATGATAATTTTTAAGACCATGATTTGATTTTTCCAGAAGCTATTACATGTTATAAGACCTGAATAAAATACATATTTATGAATTCGAAGCTTGTGTGAATTGTTTGGGGTTTTATTATTAGATCGCATATGAAAAAGGAAAGAAATAAAAAGGGACGATTAGGGTTTTTATAAACTAGGGTTTGCTTGTTATCATTAAGGGTAATAAATGAAGTAACAATGATGAGTTAATGATGGGTTAAACTTAGGTTTAGGGTTTATACTTGAATTATGCATTATTCGGTTTTACATAAAAGTTTTGGGTTGGTTTTGTAAATTATGAAACTTAAAGGTTATTTTTGTAAAAAGTAAAATAAAGGTACTAAACGTATAAAAATAAGTGTGGGGGTTAAACATGTAATTTTGGATATTTAGAGGGCCATTCAAATTGTATTTAACTTAAAAGGGTATGTTTTGTAAATTCTAAAACCTTTGGGCCAAAATAGTAAAATCTGATAAAGTAAGGTTAGATTGTGAAATTAAAGATGTCAAGGGTGTAATTTGTAATTCTGAGTAATTATGGGTTCGACAAGTGTGAGTTGATTTTGTAGAGACACGCATGAGTTTGAGATAACTTCGGTTTGTTATCATTTACGTTTTAGGTCAAAGTGAGAAATCATTAAAAGAAGTAACATGTGAATTTAATGCGTATTTAGTAATATTTAAAGAGTATGGGAAACCCTAGAACCTAAATAGGAAGTTGGTTAATTAATGAGGAATACTCTAAAATGTTGTAATTCCGTCTGTCACTAAAATGGGTATATTCTGACAAATCTAAAAGTATTAATGCGATAAATCCGTTATAACATTAATGATGCTAATAAGTATTAAATAAATCATAATCCGTGTAGATTTGTTGAAGGAGACGCGACGTTACATCTTCACATTCCTACATTCGTTTGCTTTCCTCTCAATTGCTTTAAGGTACGGATATTCTGTCTTACTTTAAGACACTTGTGTTATCGTACAGATATTCTGACCTTTTCAGAAAGGTTCGTATGATGTTCTTTTCGTTCACTTTCCTATTATGTTTATTAGGATTCCCAATGCCATTGCTATGAACCCTTTCCTGACTGTTTGACCTGTTGCTTATCTGAACTTATGTTTTATTGAATCATGCGATACCTGTTTTGAACTTTATGTTAGGAAGACTTTGATATGCATATTTGTTGAACCTTATGATATGAGTTATTTGATATGTTCTTTGCTGAACCTTGTGTTTGATTAAGACTTGTGTCATAATTGAAATTCGGTTTGACCTAAGTTAGTTTGACACCCGAGCCAAGTAATACCTAGTCATGGGGGTTCCATGTCCGTGTCAGTGATGCACCTCTGACATGACTCTAGGGCAGTAGAGTGAAGTTCTGCCACGTCCCTTATCTGTTATATGTTATGAGCTCAAGTTATATTATATTATCAATGTATGTCTGTGGGGCGTATGGATGCATCCTAGATCTGATCTGTTATCCGATATGATTTGTTTAGGTGAATGATGTCGTGTGCAATACGCATCTTCACAAAACTCTGGGAGCTAGCTACTTCAAATTATCTTCTAAGATTATTTTTATATAGTTACGATGTTTTGATATGATATGTTCTGGGCTCGTGGTAGTTAACTAAATCTTTAATTGTTATTACTATGTTAAGTATTCTGATTTTTATTTGGTATGTTCAAATGCTTATGATTAAGTGCTGGGTTTGTTATATGTTCTTATACATGTGTATGCTTTTGTATGCTTATGTGATTGTCGTTTACTATGCTAGGTTATGATTAATATGTTTAAATGGGTTTTGTATGCTGTTATCTGATATCATGATTAGTTTCTCGTTATGTGAATTCTTTGAACTGTGGGATGAATATGTTAGTGTGATAGTTAGTATTCTATAAACTTAATATGTATAGTTTGATTAGTTAATTTTGTGAACTTTGCTTATACATTGGTGTTTATTGCCTATGTGACCTGCCATGTTTGAACTCTGCTGATGTTAGGATTTGATCTTAGAACTGGTTTAGCTTATGATAGTTGTTTTGATAATTGCTAATGGATATGCTATGTTTTGTTTGGTCTATTTAAATTTAGTTTGTATACTATGTTCTTTTTGTTTGTGAGACTGCCATGTTTTGGACTGCTATTTCCGCTGCTGCTTTAATGTTTTAAGTGTGTTAAGTGAAGGTTAATTAATTTGTTGAATGTCATGTTTATTTTCTAGAAAGTGTTTCCGTTAGCCTTAGACTTTTCGTTTGGTTTATATGCAATCTATTTGCTTTTGATATGCTAAGTGTTTGGTTGATCTGTTGTGTTTGTGTTTGTGTCATTTGTGTGCTATGAGATGTTTAATTGTTATGTGGTTGTTTGGATTTCTGTATGTTTGATTTCCGCAGAATCCTAAAAGATCCCTCATTATTATTTTATTTTGATTTTGTCATTTGTATATTTTGTTTTATTTAGTTTTCGTTTTGTTATATCTGTTCACTGAGCTTTGTAAGCTCAGCCGCATTTTCTTTTCCTGCGGCAGGTATTTTAGCATTCAAGATGAGCTTATGGGATAGCTGATCTGGGTTGAGAGTAGAGACGAGAGCAAGTTTCGATTATAGAGATCTTAGATTTATTTTGAAGTTTAGTTATTTATGTTTTATCTTGAGTATTTTTGTAAGGCTTTCGCTATGGTATATTATTTAGAGTTCTGATATGAAACCGTATTGTGATATCTTTACCCTTGTCGGGTTGGGGTGTTACAGAGTTACAATTCATAGAATTAGAGAATTAGGCACCACCATATGACTAGAACATGGAATACAACGCATCAATTAGGCAAGGAAGTGACAATTCGACCGACCAATAAAAGATAACTAGGGAGTAGGAAAATCTAAGTGAACACATTTTTAATTATCATAAGAACACACTCCTACAATCCATAGCTTTTACTTTCACTTAGTTTAATTAGTTTTTAATTTAGTTTGTTTAGTTGTTTAATTGGTAAATTACCAAACCCCCACTCTTCAAACCTCGAGATTTTAATTGCTTTCATAAAAAATATAAAAAATACTAAAAAGAATCATCTTCACCTTACCTTTTCGTCATACATCTCTACTAGCATCTCTATTCTCCTAGAGAACGATCAATCCTCTAGGCTTACCCATACTACACTACAACGATTAGGTACACTGCCTAGTGGGTTGTAAAGGTTACTCGCGAAAAAGAAAGTCTTTCGACCCCGAACCACACATCAGGTACTTTTTGTAAAGTGTGTGCTTCATGTGTTTTTGTGTATATTTCTTATCATGGTTAGGCCGGGAATTGCATATCGCAATGGGTGTGTATCTTGTCTACGTATTGGTCGGGAATTGCACATCGCAATGGCAATGTGATAGTAGTAGTTTTTTATTTTCGTGTGTTTGCTACTATCACTATTATTTTCATATATGAAGTATTGAAAAGTATGTAAAAAATTATCCAGATGTATTATGATGGTGATATGGTGAAATTTTACACCGTTAGTTTTATTTGGCTTTAAAAAAATCGAAAAGAGAGAGAGAGAGAGAGAGAGAGAGAGAGAGATAATCGGTTTGTAAAATCTTAACCGAAGTTATATTATGCGCTAATTGATTATTCGTTGATACGTGTTATAAACCAACGATGTAAGTTATGTATTAGGGAAGATATCGCCACTATTTGTTGTTCTATATTTATGGATTGCAAGGGAGTTGGTCGTTATGGGAACTGTGGAAAACTAGAAGGGGGGGGTTGAATAGTTTTGCCGATTTTAAGTTAGTTTCAAAAACTTTAGATTCGATAATATGTGAGACCGTATGGATGTAGAGAAAGTATAGATCTAATGATAAAGCAAGTAAATAAAGTAAAGCAAAGGGATAGAAATAACACAACCGATTTATAGTGGTTCGGCTACAAGGACACCTTCCTTGCCCTACTCCACTCCCCGAGTCACCTACTCGAGAGTTCAAGCACTACGTCAACAAACTCCTTCAACTTGGCGGAGAAGCCTTCACAACGTTGCTTACACCTTTTTCCGGTACAAAGCTAAATACCGAGTCTGTAACACGGTGGACCAAACCAACACGACTATTACACAACAAATATGTGAAATATCAAATACAAGATATTTGCTACAAAAATATTGCGGAGGAACAAATCAATCAAGGACCCATTTCTTGGATGACTTGCAGAATGCTCGTGATCTCGCCTTAGAGAAGGACCTATATGAGAATCACTAAAGAAAGAAAGAAGGAAGTACTCTCAAGATCAAGTGATCTTTTGTTAGAAGAGAATGAGAGTATATGAGAGAATTTGTAAGAAGAGGGGTGAGTTATAATGAAGAAATGGCTCGGCAAATTCTGCCACTATTCCCCGGATCCCACGGATCCTTCCCACAAGGGATCCGTCTAGTGTAATCCTAGGGATCCGTGGGACGCTCCTCTTTGCCCATGGGTTTTTTTGTTATGGGTCATGGGTCATGGGTTATGGGTTGGTCCATGGGTATTCTTTTAGATTCAATGTATCTAATGAGTACATTGTATCTAGTCTTGTGGGTATGGGTCAATACCATAGGTTATGGATATGATCCATGGGTTGTGATTTTTACCCATCCTAATAAACTATTACAACAAATGATTAATTACAACATTTTTGTATTAGATGACTATATGTAAATGCTTTACAAAAATAACATGTATCCTTATAATTGTACTTAAGATAACATTATATTTGTTATCAACAAAACACAAAGAGATCGCAAAATATTAATAAACGTTTTACGGTTTATTTGTATTAACAATCTCCCCCTTTTTGTTGATGACAAAACATAATGTTATGATGAGTAAAACTTAAGAATAGATGTATGTTTTGAAAGCCCCTAAGTTTTACTTCTTCTCCCCTTTTTGTCGAAACAAAAAGTTAACCCTTCGAAGAAATAAAAGTGTGGAAAAAATGGTCCACGTATCGCTTACTCCCCCTTGACGGTAGCTCCCCCTAGTTTGGGGCGTCAAGTGAAGAAAAAAAAAATCCTACAAAGAGAAAGGTTAGTAATATGCTTAAATAATCTTGTGATTGACTAGGCCTTGTATGTAAACTAGGCCTTGTAATAAAACAACAAAGTGTAGTGGTATTTATACCACCTACAAGCATGTAAAGATAAGAACAAGACTTGTTCTTGAAAATGACTCAAAAGAAAAAGTACTAAAAATAGAAAATAGTAATAATGATTCCTTCAATGCTTGCATAAGGTTATGGATGGAGGTTTGGATGAGTAATGGTATTGATGCGATCAAGGATGAGGTTGAGTATGAATCGCATTTCTTCCCTAACTTCTATTGCAATTTCCCTAGTGGATTGGCAATGTTCACAATGTAAGTGATGTGGGTAATGAGTGCGAAGTTTTCGGGTTGTTTTGATTTGTGAGTTGCGGAATATGTGGTGGAAAAATAGGAAAATATGGATCAAAGTCCGGAATGGTTGGAAGTGGTGGTGGAAAAGAACCTAGATGTTCTTGTAGTTTAATGGGAGCTAAGGGTGGTGATGTTTCAATATCATTGAATATTGTGTTTGGAGAAGTGGGAGGTGTCAAAAAGGCTATTTCTTTTTGTTTTGGTTGTTGAGATCTTGTTGGAGTCGTAAGGAGTTCCAAAAGAGTGACTTTAGGTGATGAGTGATTTGGTGATGAAGTTGGTGTACTTGTTGGTGATGAAGGAGGTGCTATAATGGAAGCATCTTGTGGTGAGTTATTTGATGGTGATGAGCCATTTGATGATGGTTTTGCTAAGCAACAAGATCGTATGCTAATCCGTGCGGATATCCTAGAGTTTGATTGTGGTATTTTGGAAGGTGGTAGTACAAAAGTTTGTGTTTCATGAATAGAATTGTTTGTACTAGGTGATTCATCTAAGTTGTAAGAGCTTGTGAATGACATGGTGTTGTTTGTTTGTGAAGATGAGATGAATTATGCAAGCATTTTGGGAGTTATATATATAGAAAAACAATGCATTGTAATGAATGGTTGACCCAAAATGTGGATTAAAATTTAATGATTAGATATGAATTTAAGGCATGTGATCATGAGAAAAATAAAAGGTAAAAACAGCTTCTGTCTCACGGATCCTTCCCTTGAGGGATCCGTCCAGCATGAAAGCTGGGATCCGTGGGTCTGGTGATCCAGGCAGCACAAAATTTTCCTTTTGGAAACATTTTTGCCTAGTGTGTGTCTATATGCAAACTATTTGGAGTTGCGGTTATCTCGACTCCTAAGAAGAAAAGAAAAATAAACTAGAAGTGGATAGCATAATATAATGTGAGATAACCCGAAAACACATAGTTAGTACTTGAGTACATAATTTAGTGATACCAATGCTCCTAATTCATTGTCGCTTAAATGAATGTACCCGAAAACACATATTAGTTATGTGTCCCCTTTAGCATTCAAAAGACATGAGATGCAATGAAAACGGGTTTTTTACTTTGTATTAATAATGAAAAAGCGATGTGTGCTAATCGTGAGAAATTGCTTTTGTGAAATTGATACGGGAAGAAGTATCATTTTTAGAAAACATTCCAAAAGACGTTTCCATAAGAAAAAAATGAGTTATAAGTGAAAAACTTATCTTGGGTTTTGAAAATTCCCGTATTGATTGTGAGTTGTGCGTGAAATAGAGATCTTAGACTCAGAAATAAGAAGGCTAGTGTTTACATACCTTGTAGAGGAAAAAAAATAAATTATGACGTTTGTTCCATGAGATCAAGACCAAGACGAAGTAGGTTGAATTGTTCCCGCTTCAACGGTTTGGTGAGGACGTCGGCTATATTGTCTTCGGACGCTACCTTCTCAATAGAGATGTTCCCCTTTTGAACATTGTCTCTTAAGAAGTGATGACGAATCTCTATATGCTTTGTGCGAGAATGTAATACCGGATTCTTGCTTAAATCTATGGCACCCTTGTTGTCACATAGAATTGCTATGTCACTAAGATGAATGTCGTAGTCAACTAACGCTTGTTTCATCCATAGTGCTTGTTGGCATGCTTTGCCGGCGAGACGTATTCGCCGGTTGTTGATATTGTTAATGCCGTTTGTTTCTTTGAAAACCAAGATGTTAAACAACATCCCATAAAAGTACATACCCCACTTGTACTTTTTCGGTCAACATAATCACCTACATGGTCAGAATCTGCATATACAATTGTTTCTACTCCCGTGCCCTTAGGATACCATAATCCTAATTGTGTTGTACCCTTAATATATCTTAATATTCTTTTTACGGCTTCTAGGTGTGATGTTTTAGGGTCTTCTTGAAACCTAGCACATAAGCAAACACTAAACATGATATCCGACCTACTAGCCGTGAGGTAGAGAAGACTACCAATCATGCCACGATATTTAGTATTATCTACGGATTCTCCGTCTTCATCTTTAGTGAGTTTGGTGTCGGGTCCTAATCGGTTTTGACTCTTCTAATCCGAATTTCTTTAACATCTCTTTTATGTATTTAGATTGATTAAAGAAGATACCATCTTCTACTTGTTTGATTTGTAGACCAAGAAAGAAACTAAGTTCTCCCATCATACTCATCTCGAACTCGTCATGCATGATTTTAGAGAATTCATCACACATGTCTTGACAAGTGGATCCGAATATAATATCATCTACATATATTTGAACTATGATTATATGTGACTCTCTTTTCTTAGTAAAAAGTGTGTTGTTAACTAACCCCATGGTATAGTTGTGTTTAATTAAAAATGACTTGAGTCTATCATACCAAGCTTTTGGAGCTTGTTATGGGTCATGGGTCATGGGTTATGGGTTGGTCCATGGGTATTCTTTTAGATTCAATGTATCTAATGAGTACATTGTATCTAGTCTTGTGGGTATGGGTCAATACCATAGGTTATGGATATGATCCATGGGTTGTGATTTTTACCCATCCTAATAAACTATTACAACAAATGATTAATTACAACATTTTTGTATTAGATGGCTATATGTAAATGCTTTACAAAAATAACATGTATCCTTATAATTGTACTTAAGATAACATTATATTTGTTATCAACAAAACACAAAGAGATCGCAAAATATTAATAAACGTTTTTACGGTTTATTTGTAGTAACAGGAACACCAACCAAGTTTTAATATTTGATCGAGTCATTATTGAGTCTAATTCATGTCTACATATTAAAGTGTGAGTTTATATACTAAAGCGTGAGTTAGTCTATGATTTGTGTCTTTTTCAATGGAAGGTCGGGAAGTAATTAACCACATTGCTTCATTTTTGTTTGGACTTAATCTATTTGTTTTGTGATTTTATTTTAACAACAATTATATGTTTCCCTTATCCTTACCCTTTAGCTTAGTGAGATTTTCAAATACATGAATAAGGTAGTGACCATCCGAGTATTTGAGGAATTGAATAACGCGCCAACGATCTGGTGTATGTTTTGGTGACCATCCGTTATGCAAATAACGTGCCTGCGATCCGAGATACACACTAGTGACCATCCGTTACTCAAGAAATCAAGGATTCGTGCCAGCGATCTATTGAGTTTGTGTAGGAGATGTTTGAACAAAAGCTATGCATAACCTTATCACAACTAACCGAATTTACCGCTTTAGACTTGTTACTCCTTATCTTTAGTGGTGGAGATGTGTATCCTTGACGAGCTTATGACATAATATTCCTCATGATTGAGCAATTGAGCGAGGTGTTTGGTTCTGCAATTGAGATTAAACGAATGAATGCTTAATTATAAAAACATCCTTGACAATTATTTATGATACATTTTCATAAGTTAAATCTAGAGTTTACTTAAGGACAAGTAAAGTTCAAGTGGTGGGATATTTGATTATATCAAATAACAATATATTTTAGCATAATTTATCCTATGAATTTGCTTGTTTTATATTACTTTTTTTGAGAATTGGTACTTAATCGTTTACTTTTGTATTTCCTAGTTGAAAACAAGCATTTGGTGAAAGTTAGCTATTTTGGACGTAAAATGGAGCAAAATGGGTCAAGTTGGAAAAGTCTATTGAACTGAAGGTAGATACGCCGTATTATTCTAGACAGATACGTCGTACATCAAGACTTAGACGAATATGAAGACCATTACCTGAATTTGAAGAATACGATGTATGGGTTTTCCGCATACGCCGTATATGAAACCGTGGTCAACATAAAAGATCTGACTTATTTTACTCCAGATACGCCGCATGACATCCAAGAGATGCGACGTATTAGCTTGAAGACTTCACCAAGACATTCCAAGATTACGAAAAGGTGATGCGCCGTATAAGCATTGAAGACCCACCGTATCCTATGACGGTGTGTGAATATTCCAGAATATAATAATCTTGGACCCCACGTGAAGTTACCTAGATACGGCGTATCGAGTAAACTGATACGCCGTATCAATGGCGTTTCCAGAAACTATAAATAGAGGTCGACTGATCTCGTTTGAAAGACACAATATACCCTACGAAATTAGAAGACCAAGCACTACAAGACACAACAGAATAACGAATTCAGAAGCGTAAGAAGTCCTCGCAAGTGCGTAATTACATAGGGAGATTCGCTTAATTATAGTAATACTCTTTAATCATTTGGTTAGCATGCTCTTTCTTTCATTAGATTGGCATTAAACATACTACTTGCATTATTGATTATATGATGTTTTATTTGGCTTTAATTTTTGGTGTATAAGAATTAATACCTCTTGTTTATTGTGACTTGTTTTATACCACCATACGCCTCCCACAATTACTTCATTAACATCGTTTGCTTTGTTGATGTAAGCTCGAAATGGATAAATAATTTAAACTAAGTATTATTAAGGAAAGATTAATACGGATTTCTAGTTGGTCGTGACAGGGCTCTTACAAAAGATCTAGGTAATTTAGTACGCTACACAACAAGCAGCCATAAAGTAAGTACATATTTAGTACTCATCATATATAACTAAACGATTAGCGAGCATATCTTCCTTACTATCGGCTTGACCTCTTATTGCTATCTATTTTCTATCTGTGTACGTGTGTGTCTTGTTGTCTTCACCTTTTATTAGTTTTACTTAATCAACACATCGTGCCAGTCTCTCAGGCTGAAAATCCCCTTGTGTTAGGTTAGGTTTAATTAGACTAACTCTAGAATTAAATTACTGGTAGATATTTAAGTGTTAACGTTCTACTCTTAGTGATCAACACTCTACCTACCAACTATGCTACATTGATTGGGTATACTGCTCGTTAGTGTTTGTTATAGGTTAAGTCGGCTAAATATAAATATTAAAACTTGAATTCACAAATAGACCTATACTAAACGACACATCAAAGGCCAATTCCTAAAATCGTTGGTTGTAAGCAACCATGTTGTTATTCTGCACCTTTGAGATTCCAAAACTCAATTTCCAACTTCTTCACTTCATTACGCGGGTAATACTTCTTGAGCACCAATTCCTTGAAATCCTCCCAAGGCATTGCGTAAGCAGAATCCATGCTAGTGGATTTCATGTAGTTGTTCCACTAATTCAAAGCAACATTTTGAAAGTGAATGATACGTACTTGACTCTGTCTTCATCACTGCAACTACTGATTCGAAACGCGATTTCTAGCTTCTCAATCCACCTGGTTAGACCTACAACTCCCTCTGTACCTCCGAAACCACCAATCATGATCTTTCGGAAGGTACAGCCGCGGGTGTTGGTAGCTGGTCTTGATGTTCCAGTATTAGTGGTTGAGTTGTTTGCTGCGGCCAGCGCGCAGCAGTCACATGCTCGTTGACTAGTTGGTCTAGCATGGCTGGATTAATGACATGTGGGTTACCTGCGACCCTGGCTGGGGCAACATTTTTAACGATTTGGCCACGCACTGTCCTTGCTGGCATAGCAGTGTCAGCAGGCTGACCACGTATGACCCTGGTTGACTTTCTTCTTGGTGCCATTGATATGCATCACAAGAAAAGGATGACGACAAGTGAGATTTTGAGTATAGTAGGTGAGTATCACACGAGACTATATAACATCGCAGATAGAATATAAGAACCAAGTCAACCAGAGAGGGAAGGAACAATCGAATAGAAAGCCAAGCTTGTTATATATGGTAAATCGAATAAGAGTACACAAAATTACAAGCATTGGAATAAGTCCATCACTAACTGATATCTCATCAGTTTAGTGAAATACATCATCTAATACAACACTACATTAAGCTTGATCACACTCAAGGCACAATTGCTCAAATGCTTACGTCATCCTTCCTATAGCAGCCTCCAAATGATCAACACGTCCCCGTATCTCGTGGTTCTCCCTCAACAGTTCACCAATCATGGACTCTGCAGCTGTGATCCGCTGCCACTGAGTACGAGCGGTGTCTCGAGCAATCCACAGTGTCCTCTCAAGATCCTCTACTCTACCTTGAATCCTGGTCTGACCTCTGCCTAAACCACGAACCTTAGAGTCCATTAAAAAAGGAAATAAGAACCCAAAAACACGAGAAAAAAATATAAAAACTTACTTGAAAAAATTAACAAATCCAAACTAATAATTCACTCAACCAATTCCGCCCTTGAGCTATTCAATTCCTGTAAAAACCCAAAAACAAATTTAGGGTTTCATTTTGCATAATACAAAATAATGCAGAAGTTAATTGACGGGAAAAAAATTAAAACAACCAAATCCAAAAAACTGAGAGTGGCGTGTGTGTATTTTCGATTGTTATTTGTGTGTGTTTTGAGGAGATACAGCTCAGATTGTTATTTTTGTATGTGTTTTGCAGAGACACATGGAAGAAGATAAAAGATCGTGTTTGTTTGGTGGAGTGTTTATTCATGAGACACATTTCTTTTTATTTGGCTTATCAACGTTCCCCATATCACTGCTTGGTCTGGGCCTAAGCACCTTTAACAAGCAAAAAAAAAGGGCTCACAACAATGTACCAACTTTAATTATTTTTTATTGGACATATTAAAGAAAACCACCGACCTAGTGTTTTAGTATATACTAGCAGGGTACCCGCGCGTTGCAGTGACGGGTATCCTGAAGTAAAAGTTTCCAGTGAATCATGTATTTTAGTTTATTATATTTTTTTGACAATAAATTTACGGATATCAAGAATTTTTTTTAACCCGTGCCTGTTCGGGCTCGAGCCCGTTTGGGCTCAACCCCGTTTGGCCCGTGCCCATTTGAGCTCGATCCCGTTTGGCCCATGCCCGTTCGGGCTCGACCCCGTTTGGACCGTACCCGTTCGGGCTCGGGCTCATTTGGCCCGTTGCCCGTTCGGGCTTGAATATTTGTATAATGTGCTTTATTATTTGTATTATTGACATTTAATGCAGAAATTGTGTTTAAGTTGGTTGTACAATATGCTTAATAATTTGTATTTCTTGTGTAAGAGGTGTTTTATTAACTACATTAATTTTATTTATTGACCAGTTAATTAATTGACTATGATAAATATCTTGACCACATTAATATTGCTTTGTCTTTTGTACATTAAGCTTTAAGACTTGTAAGTGTGAAAATTAAGATTGATGAGAAAGACCATTAATAGTGCATTGTGTATTGTACAATAAGCTTTGTATTTTGTAAGTCTTAATTTTAAAAACATGAGGAGAAAGATTCATTCCTCTATTATAAGTAGTATAGATATACGTAGTATATAGAGAAATGATTTGCACACTCACACTTTTGATTGAGACACTCAAATTTATGCATTACATATTTGTACAATGCTTACAGTATACTTTAACTGCTTGTACAGTTGAGTGTCCCAATTAAAATTATAAGTGTCCCAATCATCTCTCATATATATAATACTCTCCGCGTCTCAAATTATAAGTCCATTTTGACTTTTTCAAAGTCTTTTTACTTCAACTTTGACCTTAAATAATTTTTTTCGTGTTATATAATACTTGATAAAAAGTATACCAATAAAAACGCATTTAAAACACACGTCCATTTATATATTTTGCATCAAGTATTATATAATACGAAAAAAAATATTTAAGATTAAAGTTGAAATAAAAAAGACTTTGAAAAAACCAAAATAGACTTATAATTTAGGACGGAGGAGTATTAAATAATGGACAACAATACTGTTAACAAACAAATTAGCATACGTGTTATCTAAAACGCTTCGTCGCAATTCGCTGCATCCCAAAGCCTTCTGTTCATCACACTAATAATGCAAACTTGCAAAGTGACATCTAATGTTTGACCAAATTAGCAAATAAAATGGCAAGTGGATACGTGGTGGTGACAGGTGCATATGTGGCATGACATGCAGCAGACACGTTCAACGTTGTGCCACGTTTCTATACTCAAAATTCCGTTTTATAGTCTTTCATTCTTTCTGCATGCAAAGCGAACTTTATTAACCGAAGAACAAAAGAAAAGATACACCATGCCTGGTCTAACCATCGGTGACAACCTTCCAAACTTGAAAGTTGAAACAACTCATGGAACTATCAATTTACATGACTATGTTCAAGACTCCTTCACCATCATCTTTTCTCACCCTGGTTCATTTCATTTCTATATTCATTAAGTTTCGAGTTAACTAATATATATATGTATGTAACACGTTTATATGTTTCAATTGTTTTATTTATAGGTGATTTCACCCCAGTTTGCACGACTGAGCTTGGAGCTATGGCTGCATATGCTGAAAAATTTAATCAAAGAGGTGTGAAGCTCTTAGGTTTATCATGTGATGATGTTGAATCTCACAAGGAGTGGATCAAAGATATCGAAGCCTACAACGTATGTATAGTAACCAACAAATAATGCATGCATACTTATTAGCTGATCAATGATATATTCATGCTAAACGATGCAGGGTGGTAAAAAGGTGACTTATCCAATTGCTGCTGACCCAAATAGAGAGATCATAAAACAGCTTAATATGGTTGATCCAGATGAGAAGGACTCTTCCGGACAGATAGTCCCCTCACGTGCCTTGCACATTGTTGGCCCTGATAAGAAGGTTGTTATATATTTGTACTTGCACATGTATCTAAAATTATATGCATGTTACTCTAAAAAATTATTAGTAATTGATTTATTGATTGTTTGTGTAGATAAAGTTGAGTT
>OU343216.1:189274021-189367015 GCA_910596185.1 Chrysanthemum makinoi
TCGAATGTGTGCCCTGTTAGTGGACGATTTAAGTCTGCCTATCTTAGTAGTTCACCATTAGCATTCCACATGCTTATACACACACAATAAGCATGTCCTCATGCTTACGCATACCCCATAAGCATTTCCATATGCTTATGCACACCCAGAAAGCATGTCCTCATGATTTCGCACGAACTATACCTTTCACAGAGTGTGGAGTCCTAAACCTTAGATCTATAACACTTAGCTTATATTAAGTAGTTGCCCTGGATAGTTCCAAAACAACAAAGAGAAAACTTTGTACGAATACACACAAATATGAGAAATCTACTTGAGTATACTTAGAAGATGAAAGTAAACAAACGAACACAAACGTGATAACCAATACTTCAACATTACTAATCAATAATACGGACACTCTCAAAGTATCAAAATTACGCAATTTACTTGCGTAATCTCACCACTCGATTTAGAACTTGCACATTAGTAGTGGCCGTGGGAATGATTTGGGAATGTAGAGGAAATGGTGCTATTATAACTAAGTAAGGGAGTCACGAACAAGACTGTAGAAAACTAGAAGGGGGGTTGAATAGTTTTACCAATTTAAAACTTCCTTTTAAATAATTAGATCGACTTATGTCAATCTATTTGGTTGTTTATGTTGGACATTGATAGATAGATATATAAGCGTGTAATGAAAGATAAAGAGTAAGAAGCACATAACCACGACACGAGTATTTATAGTGGTTTGGCTACAAGGACACCTTCCTTGCCCTACTCCACTCCCCGAGTCACCTACTAGAGAGTTCGTAAACACTACACGACACCAATCTCCTTATGGCGGAGAAGCCTTCACAACGTCGCCTACTCTTTTTCTGGTACTAGGCTAACCACCGGGTTCTTTCACTCCAAGGTGAACCACACCTATCACAACGTCGCCTACCCTTTATTAGGTACTAGGCTAAGCACCTAGTTCCATTACTATGGAGGAACTACTACCCAACACAACACAACACCTAATCTCAAGGAGATCCACTCCTTGTTACAACACCATCAAGGATATCACGATCCTTGGAAATATACTAATACTTATAAGTATAACGATGCACCTCATCGATTATAAGACCTAGGCATTCTTCCCTAATTCCACTTGATTTGATTCTTAGGCATCCTTCACTAATGCCTTTGACACAACGCTTGGCACCTTTCACTAATGCCTTCATCTTAACACCTTTAGCATTCTTCACTAATGCTTTTGACACAGACGTTAAGCACCCTTCACTAATGCTTTCGTCTTGACTCTTTCAGCATCCTTCACTAATGCCTTCAACACAACATCTACGGAGGAAGAAAGAACTATCAACAAGAGAACCTCAGTTGTCTTGATGATGACGAAGCATGGCAACTCATGGACTTGAGCTTGCTTGACTTCAAGAAGTGGTGATCTCGCCTCTAAGAGGAACCTAGAGAATCACACAAAAACAAAAGACAAACTACATAGAAAGATCCCATAGGATCAGTGGTTAGAGAGGTACAATACTTGGAGTAAGTATGTGTGAAAGTGGTGAGCCAAAAGGAAGAAATGGCTCACTATTTATAGAGGAGAAAACTTACTGTTCCCCGGATCCCACGGATCCCTCCCACAAGGGATCCGGCTAGCGTAAAGCTAGGGATCCGTGGGACGCTCCTCTTTACCCATGGGTATTTTGGTTATGGGTAATGGGTCATGGGTCATGGGTCATGGGTTTCTTATTAGATACAATGTATCTCATGAGTTCAATGTACCTAGTCAAATGGTTTAGATAAAACCATGGGTTATGGGTCAATACCATTTGTTAGTTTTTACATATTTTAGTATATACTAGTTAAGTATATATTTACCCAAATATGTAAACACTAGTTGTTGTACATATGTATTACTAAATCATAAAATCACTTATACTTGTTTTAGTGTTTTATGTGAAAACGTAAGTGTGTTAGAAAACTATTGGCTCAAACAGTTTACGTATTTTATTTGTTTCGTTAAAATGATTTTACGTTTGTTATCGACAAAACATTAGAAGATCGTAAAATATAAATAAACGTTTTAGGCTTATTTGTATTAACAATATCCCCCTTTTGTTGATGACAAAACATAAAATTATTTTAAGGAAAAACTAAAATTCGTAAAAGTTCGAATTGGAGTTTTTACTCTCTTCTCCCCCTTTTTGTCGAAACAAAAAGAGCGTCGAAAAGAAACTAACACAAAGTTTTAAGAAAAACATGTAAAAAAGATGTAAAGTGAGTAAGTGACGGGAATGGTTCTCGTCTTAACTCCCCCTTGATGAGTCCATCCCTTTGTGAGGGCGTCAAGTACATAAAGATAAGTAAGCTAATGTTTTACAATTATGTTTGCAAATGGTTCGTCCTTGTGACGAAAATGCTCCACCTTGAAGATTGCTACTTTGCAATGGGGTGTCATGAAGAGTAATCCAAATAAGGGTCAAGTTGCAAAATGGATTTGCAATGTATGGTTTGACACAAAGCTCCCCCTAGCTTTATGGTGTCAAAATCTTCATGTGTATTTTGAAAATCTACAAAATAAAGGTTAGAACACAAGATTATAGTGCATAATTTCCTGCAAATAAGACTCAAGTTAGTAGAAAATTATTCTTCTGTACCACGGATCCCACGGTTCCCTTTGTGGAGGGATCCGTCTAGGCATTTTGGAGGATCGTGCTTGATTCTTCAAATGAAGATATGCCAAACAATGCTAATAATGAGATGAGATATGTATATAATTAGCAAGCATAAACACAAAGTAATATGGCATATAAGTAATCATTCAATAAAACCAAGAGATAATCAAACAAATCTCTAAAACTAAGAGAATGATCTAGCCATACATTTTCTTCTAATAAGTTACTAAAGCCTAGAATGCAACAAAGTGCTTTCGACCTCAACCACACATCGTCTTTTTGTAGGATGAGTAGACTTGTTGATTTGGTCCAATCTTTCAAGAAGATGATTAAACATGAAGTGTCACTCATTTTGTTCTTCTTGAACAAGTCCTTGGGTGATTAGACAATTTTTAGAAAGCTTTTTCTAAAATTCACCAGTTAGTTTATTATGAGGTATGTTAACTAAATTTCCTTTATCATCAAGTTTTGATTTGGTAGCCTCAAAATAAGCCTTCAACAAGAGAGAGAGAGAGAGAGAATGTACCAAGAGATCAATATCTTTAGAAATCTTCACCGGGTTATACGTTTGCCTAATATATTTTATACGTGTTATAAAACCATCCATAGTTTTAAGTAGTGGTGAGTAGTTGCATTTGCATTTCACTATTTGATTGCCCTTCTTTGTAAGGGAGTTTCGTTGGGAACTGTGGAAAACTAGAAGGGGGTTGAATAGTTTTTAAGATTTTAAGTTAGTTTTAAAAACTTTAGATTCGATAATATGTGAGATCGTATGGATGTAGAGAAAGTATAGATCTAATGATAAAGCAAGTAAATAAAGTAAAGCAAGGGATAGAAATGACACAACCGATTTATAGTGGTTCGGCTACAAGGACACCTTCCTTGCCTACTCCACTCCCCGAGTCACCTACTCGAGAGTTCAAGCACTATGTCAACAAACTCCTTCAACTTGGCGGAGAAGCCTTCAGAACGTTGCTTACACCTTTTTCTGGTACAAAGCTAAATACCGAGTCCGTAACACGGTGGACCAAACCAACACGACTATTACACAACAAATATGTGAAATATCAAATACAAGATCTTTGCTACAGAAATCTTGCGGAGGAACAAATCAATCAAGGACCCCTTGCTTGGATGACTTGTAGAATGCTCGTGATCTCGCCTTAGAGAAGGACCTATATGAGAATCACTAAAGAAAGAAAGAAGGAAGTACTCTCTAGATCAAGTGATCTTTTGTTAGAAGAGAATGAGAGTATATGAGAGAATTAGTAAGAAGAGGGTGAGTTAGAATGAAGAAATGGCTCTCTATTTATAGGAAAAACTTGCCACTGTTCCCCGGATCCCATGGATCCCTCCCACAAGGGATCCGTCTAGTGTAATCCTAGGGATCCGTGGGACGCTCCTCTTTGCCCATGGGTTTTTTGGTTATGGGTCATGGGTCATGGGTTATGGGTTGGTCCATGGGTATTCTTTTAGATTCAATGTATCTAATGAGTACATTGTATCTAGTCTTATGGGTATGGGTCAATACCATGGGTTATGGATATGATCCATGGGTTGTGATTTTTACCCATCCTAATAAACTATTACAACAAATGATTAATTACAACATTTTTGTATTAGATGGCTATATGTAAATGCTTTACAAAAATAACATGTATCCTTATAATTGTACTTAAGATAACATTATATTTGTTATCAACAAAACACAAAGAGAGCCAAATATTAATAAACGTTTTTACGGTTTATTTGTATTAACAATCTCCCCTTTTTGTTGATGACAAAACATAATGTTATGATGAGTAAAACTTAAGAATAGATGTATGTTTTGAAAGCCCTAAGTTTTACTTCTTCTCCCCTTTTTGTCGAAACAAAAAGTTAACCCATCGAAGAAATAAAAGTGTGGAAAAATGGTCCCGACTCCCCTTGTGTAGCTCCCCTAGTTTGGGGCGTCAAGTGAAGAAAAAATAAAAATCCTACAAAGAGAAAGGTTAGTAACATGCTTAAATAATCTTGTGATTGACGAGAATCAAGATTGGGAGCCAAGGTATGTAAACAAGGCCTTGTAATAAAACAACAAAGTGTAGTGGTATTTATGCCACCTACAAGCATGTAAAAATAAGAACAAGACTTGTTCTTGAAAATGACTTCAAAAGAAAAAGTACTAAAAATAGAAAATAGTAGTATTGATTCCGTCCATGCTTGCATAAGGTTATGGATGGAGGTTTGGATGAGTAATGGTATTGATGCGATCAAGGATGAGGTTGAGTATGAATCGCATTTCTTCCCTAACTTCTATTGCAATTTCCCTAGTGGATTGGCAATGTTCACAATGTAAGTGATGTGGGTAATGAGTGCGGAAGTTTTTCGGGTTGTTTTGATTTGTGAGTTGCGGAATATGTGGTGGAAAAATAGGAAAATACGGATCAAAGTCCGGAATGGTTGGAAGTGGTGGTGGAAAAGAACCTAGATGTTCTTGTAGTTTAATGGGAGCTAAGGGTGGTGATGTTTCAAGATCATTGAATATTGTGTTTGGAGAAGTTGGAGGTGTCAAAAAGGCTATTTCTTTTTGTTTTGGTTGTTGAGATCTTGTTGGAGTCGTAAGGAGTTCCAAAAGAGTGACTTTAGGTGATGAGTGATTTGTTGGTGTTGTACTTGTTGGTGATGAGGGAGGTGCTATAATGGAAGCATCTTGTGGTGAGTTATTTGATGGTGATGAGCCATTTGATGATGTTTTTGCTAAGAAACAAGATCGGATGCTAATCCGTGCGGATATCCTAGAGTTTGATTGTGGTATTTTGGAGGGTGGAAGTACAAAGGTTTGGGTTTCATGAAGATGATTGTTTGTACTAGGTGATTCATCTAAGTTGTAAGATCTTTTGGATGACATGGTGTTGTTTGTTTGTGAAGATGAGATGATTATGCAAGCATTTTGGGAGTTCTATATATAGAAAAACAAAGCATTGTAATGAATGCTTGACCCAAAATATGGATTAAAATCTAATGATTAGATATGAATTTAAGGCATGTGATCATGAGAACACAAGCATTAAAGAACATACTCCAAAAAATAAAACAAATGTTGGAGTTTTCATCCAAAGTGAGAAAAATAGAAGATAAAAAATAGCTTATGTCTCACGGATCCCACGGATCCTTCCCTTGAGGGATCCGTCCAGCATGAAAGATGGGATCCGTGGGTGCGGTGATCGAGCAGACACAAAATTTTCCTTTTTGGAAACATTTTGCCTAGTGTGTGTCTATATGCAAACTATTTGGAGTTACGGTTATCTCGACTCCTAAGAAGAAAAAGAAAAATAAACTAGAAGTGGAAAAGCATATTATGTGAGATAACCCGAAAACACATAGTGCTTGAGTACATAATTTAGTGCTAATTCATTCATTGTTCGCTTAAATGAATGTATCTGAAAACACATATTAGTTATGTGTCCCCTTTAGCATTCAAAAGACATGAGATGCAATGAAAATGGGTTTTTACTTTGTATTAATAATGAAAAGCGATTTGTCCTAATCGTGAGAAATTGCTTTTGTGAAATTGATACGGAAGAAGTATCATTATTTTTAAAACATTCCAAAGAGGTTTCCATAAGAAAAATGAGTTATAAGTGGAAAACTCATATTGGGTTTTGAAAATTCCCGTATTGTTTGTGAGTTGTGCGTGAAATAGAGATCCTAGACTCAAAAATAAGAAGTCTAGTGTTTACATACCTTGTAGAGTAAAAATAAATTATGACGTTTGTTCCATGAGACCAAGACCAAGACGAAGTAGGTTGAATTGTTCCCTCTTCAACGGTTTGGTGAGGACGTCGGCTATGTTGTCTTCCGATGCTACCTTCTCAATAGAGATGTTCCCTTTTGAACATTGTCTCTTAAGAAGTGATGACGAATCTCTATATGCTTTGTGCGAGAATGTAATACCGAATTCTTGCTTAAATCTATGGCACCTTTGTTGTCACATAGAATGGCTATGTCACTAAGATGAATGTCGTAGTCAACTAACGCTTGTTTCATCCATAGTGCTTGTTGGCATGCTTTGCCGCGAGACGTATTCGCTTCGGTTGTTGATATTGCTAATGCGTTTGTTTCTTTGAAAACCAAGATGTTAAACAACATCCCATAAAAGTACATACCCCACTTGTACTTTTCGTCAACATAACCTACATGGTCAATCTGCATATACAATTGTTTCTACTCCGTGCCCTTAGGATACCATAATCCTAATTGTGTGTTTAATATATCTAAATATTCTTTTTACGGCTTCTAGGTGTGATGTTTTAGGGTCTTCTTGAAACCTAGCACATAAGCAAACACTAAACATGATATCCAACCTACTAGCCGTGAGGTAGAGAAGACTACCTATCATGCCACGATATTTAGTATTATCTACGGATTCTCCATCTTCATCTTTAGTGAGTTTGGTGTCGGGTCCTAATTGGTTTTGACTCTTCTAATCCGAATTTCTTTAACATCTCTTTTATGTATTTAGATTGATTAAAGAAGATACCATCTTCTACTTGTTTGATTTGTAGACAAGAAAGAAACTAAGTTCTCCCATCATACTCATCTCGAACTCGTCATGCATGATTTTAGAGAAATCATCACACATGTCTTGACAAGTGGATCCGAATATAATATCATCTACATATATTTGAACTATGATTATATGTGACTCTCTTTTCTTAGTAAAAGTGTGTTGTCAACTAACCCCATGGTATAGTTGTGTTTAATTAAAAATGACTTGAGTCTATCATACCAAGCTTTTGGAGCTTGTTTAAGACCGTAAAGGGCTTTCTTTAACTTATACACATGTTTAGGTTTTTCAAAATCGATGAAGCCCGGAGGTTGAGCTACATATACTTCTTCATTAATAAAACCATTTAGAAAAGAACTTTTGACATCCATTTGATAAAGCTTTAGTTCATTAGCACAAGCATACGCAAGAAGTATTCTTATAGACTCTAATCTAGCCACGGGGCATAGGTCTCATCAAAGTCTATTCCTTTTTGTTGGTTATACCCTTGGGCAACGAGTATAGCCTTGTTTCTAGACACTACTCCGTTTGCATCTAATTTGTTTTATAAACCCATTTGGTTCCTATTATGGTTTGATTACTAGGTGGAGGGACAAGTGTCCAAACATCATTAGAAACAAATTGATTTAATTCTTCTTGCATAGCCATTACCCAACTTTCATCTTTTATGGCTTCTTGTGTATTCTTAGGTTCTATGGTTGAAACAAAACAAAATAAGCTACTTTGGTTTTGAACTTGAGACCTTAATGTTATTTCGTTTGGCTTTCCTATGACCTTATCTACGGGGTGATCTTTAGACTCTTTAATGTTTATGACTTCATCATTTAAAAGTTCTTCTTCTTCATTTATCTTTTTCTTTATTACTATAGCTTCATTTTCTACAATCTCGTCATCGACAAGAGGTGGATAGGGTTTGGGTAGACTTTCATCAAATTTTATATTTGATGACTCTTCTACCTTCATTGTTTCTTTGTTTAATATGACGTAAGCTTTGCTATTTGGAGAGTAACCTAGAAAGATACCTTCGGTTGATTTAGGATCAAATTTTGTAAGGTAATCTTTAGTGTTAAGAATAAAACATTTGCTACCAAAGACTCTAAAGTGATCTAACGTAGGCTTTTTGCCTCGGAGTAACTCGTATGGAGTTTTACCTAAGATTGGTCTAATTAAGACTCGATTGAGTATGTACGCTTGAAGTATCAACGGAATTGCACCAAAACTTTTGAGGTATGGATTGCTCATTAAGCATGGTGCGACTCATTTCTTGTAGGGTTCTATTCTTTCTTTCAACTTCCCATTCGATTGTGGAGTTTGGCAGAAGTTGTGAGTAATACCATTAGCGTCACAAAAGCTCCAAATTGCACTTCATTATCGAATTCCCTACCATGATCCGTCCTAATAGACACTATAGGACTTCCTAGTTGTCTTTGGATTTTCTTGCTTAATATTTCAAAATAATTAAACGTTTCCATTTTGTTCTTTAAGAATTTTGTCCATGTGTACCTAGAGTAATCATCAATTATGACCAAAGTGTAGTAATTGCCTCCATAACTTTGGATAGCGGATGGACCAAATAAATCCATATGTTGTAATTCTAGGCACTTAGTTGTAGACACCATGTTTTTAGCTTTATGACTAGAATGAACTTGTTTTCCTACATTACAAGCATCACAAAAGTGATGTTCATATTTTAACTTAGGTAGATCTCTTACTAGATCTTTGGATGATAGCGATTAAAGAAGTCGATATTGCATGACCCAATCTTCGATGCCATAAGGTCGAAGTATCATCCATAGAGGTAAGACATAGTTTGTCTTTAGGTTCATTACCATTTTAATGACATAGACTCCATGTTTCCTAATTCCTCTTCCTATGGTTATGCCATTTTTTAATATCTTACTACTGCGGTAAAGTACAAGTACACTTTTTATCACATATTTGTCCTATACTTAAGAGGTTAAAGTTTAGGTTTTCTATATGACACACATCGTTAATGGTTAGAGATTTGTTAGAAATCGTACCTTTACCGATGATTTTACTTTTGCTATTTCCAAACACCACATTACCTCCATTGATGGATTCATATGTGGAGAATAGATCTTTATTGCCGGTCATGTGCCTCGTGCACCCGCTATCCTTGACCCATTCATCCGGTCTAGGTCCACCTTTAAGCACACCTAAGAAAACAATTAACTCAAAAGTTTGGTCCCCATTTGTTCATAGGTCCATTAGTGTTAAACATTCCATTCATGTTAGACATGTATGGATAAGGTGAGTATGCATTCCATGGAGCAAAGTTTTGAAAAGGAAAACCATTTTGCATATTTGGGTTCCATCCCATTTGATGGTTACTTCTCGGGTAAACATTATTAGGTCTCCTAGATGGATTAGGCTTTGAAAAAGACGGAGCCTTGTTTCTTGCGAAAATAGGATTATATTTTGGAGGTGGTTGTCTAGTGGTGAAATGAGTTGGTTTCTTCTTATTAACGATAACAAAATCAGTTCTAGATGAAGAAGCTACGTTATTACCACTTTTTGCTACAACAGACCTACGAATCTCTGGCTGTACACTAGCCGGTTCCCTTTTTATGGGATCCGTGGGATCCGCCACAACAGTGGCTGGTTTTTCTAGTGCCTTAACAAATTGTGTTTCTTTGTTTTCACTAGTTGATGGATCAAGTTGTTGAATACTTAAACCTTTTTGGTTGTTTCCGGTTTTAACACTATCTAATATCATATCTAAAGTATTCGTACTCATTCTAGCAATTTTAGAATCTAGTTGATCAACTAGTGTTTGAAGTTGAATGCAAAGTTCACATTCACCACTTGCTATTTTACCCTTTTCTAGACGTTTCAATTTTGCTTTTAATTCTATGACTTCTTTATCTAAACGTTGGTTTTGACTTTTTAAAAGCTTGTTTTTGTTAATTAGTTTTAAGCTAATATTGCATAGTTTGTCATATTCATTATGCAATGAGTCGTCATCTAGTGATGAGCTACTATAGTATTCGTGACATACCTCGTCATTTGCCATGAGACAAATTTCTTCGTCCTCCTCGTTGCTCATTCCCCACGTGCCGCTCACGAATGCCTTTTGATCATCCCGTTTGGGACACTTACTAATAAAGTGGTTTGGGTCCCCACATTTAAAACAAGCACGATCATCCCTTGGCTTCTCGTCCTCTTTGCTTTTCCGGAATCCTTTCTTGTCGTCATACGGTTGTTTGACGTATCTTCCCTTCCTTCTAAAGAACTTTTAAAGTCCCTTACCGCCATAGCATACTCCTCGTCGTCACTATCCGAGATGAGTTCTCTTCATCGATTGAAGCCTTTTTGGCTTTAAGGGCAAGAGATTTGTGTTTCTCTTTCACCTTTGAGGCTTCGAAATCTTTAGCAAGGACAAGCTCGTAGACTTTTAAGTTGCCTATGAGTTCATCAAGGTGAGGATTGTCAAATCTTTTGACTCTTCGATCGCCATCACCTTGGATCTCCACTTGGATGGAAGTGCCCTTAGATATCTCCTAACATGGTTAAGGCTAGAGAAAGATTCATCAAGTGCTTGTAAAGATGTAATAATAGTATTAAAATTAGCAAATGAATGATCTATAGTTTCCTCATCCGATATTGAAAATTGTTCATATTGTTGAACAAATAAATCAATTTTATTATTTTTAACTTGTTGATTACCTTGATGAGTTACAACTAAAGAATTCCAAATTTCTTTAGAGGTTTTAAGCATAGAAATTCTTTCGAATTTCTTTTTGGGTAAAGCATTATACAAAACCATTTTAGCTTCACTATTTTAGAAAGCTTTTTCTTCATTTCATCGTTTAGTTTACCATGAGGTATGTTAACTAAATTTCCTTTATCATCTTTTGAGGTAGCCTCAAAATCGCCTTCAACAATAATGTACCAAAGATCAATATCTTTAGACTTCACATACGTTTCGAATCTATTTTTCCAATATATAAAACCATTAGTTTCAAGTAGTGGTGGTCGTTGCATAGACAGAACCCATAGTGATCGAAAAGTTTTTAAAATACGGTTTACTTTAAAACTTTTATAAACTTAGCTCTTGATGCCAATTGTGGAAAACTAGAAGGGGGGTTGAATAGTTTTGCCGATTTTAAGTTAGTTTCAAAAACTTTAGATTCGATAATATGTGAGATCGTATGGATGTAGAGAAAGTATAGATCTAATGATAAAGCAAGTAAATAAAGTAAAGCAAAGGGATAGAAATGACACAACCGATTTATAGTGGTTCGGCTACAAGGACACCTTCCTTGCCCTACTCCACTCCCGAGTCACCTACTTGAGAGTTCAAGCACTATGTCAACAAACTCCTTCAACTTGGCGGAGAAGCCTTCACAACGTTGCTTACACCTTTTCTGGTACAAAGCTAAATACCGAGTCCGTAACACGGTGGACCAAACCAACACGACTATTACACAACAAATATGTGAAATATCAAATACAAGATCTTTTCTACAGAAATCTTGTGGAGGAACAAATCAATCAAGGACCCCTTGCTTGGATGACTTGTAGAATGCTCGTGATCTCGCCTTAGAGAAGGACCTATATGAGAATCACTAAAGAAAGAAAGAAGAACAACTCTCTAGATCAAGTGATCTTTTGTTAGAAGAGAATGAGAGTATATGAGAGAATTAGTAAGAAGAGGGGTGAGTTAGAATGAAGAAATGGCTCTCTATTTATAGGCAACCTGCCACCCTCCCTTCCCGGATCCCACGGATCCCTCCCACAAGGGATCCGTCTAGTGTAATCCTAGGGATCCGTGGGGCTCTCTCTTGCCCATGGGTTTTTTGGTTATGGGTCATGGGTTATGGGTTGGTCCATGGGTATTCTTTTAGATTCAATGTATCTAATGAGTACATTGTATCTAGTCTTGTGGGTATGGGTCAATACCATAGGTTATGGATATGATCCATGGGTTGTGATTTTACCCATCCTAATAAACTATTACAACAAATGATTTATTACAACATTTTGTATTTAAATGGCTATATGTAAATGCTTTACAAAAATAGCATGTATCCTTATAATTGTACTTAAGATAACATTATATTTGTTATCAACAAAACACAAAGAGATCGCAAAATATTAATAAACGCTTTTACGGTTTATTTGTATTAACAACACACCAACCAAGTTTTAATATTTGATCGAGTCATTATTGAGTCTAATTCATGTCTACATATTAAAGTGTGAGTTTATATACTAAAGCGTGAGTTAGTCTATGATTTGTGTCTTTTTTTCAATGGAAGGTCGGAAGTAATTAACCATTCCTTCATTTTGTTTGGACTTAATCTATTTGTTTTGTGATTTTATTTTAACAACAATTATATGTTTCCCTTATCCTTACCCTTTAGCTTAGTGAGATTTTCAAATACATGAATAAGGTAGTGACCATCCGAGTTTTTGAGGAATTGAATAACGCGCCAACGATCTGGTGTATGTTTTGGTGACCATCCGTTATGCAAATAACGTGCCAACGATCCGAGATACACACTAGTGACCATCCGTTACTCAAGAAATCAAGGATTAGTTGCCGGTGATCTATTGAGTTTGTGTAGGAGATGTTTGAACAAAAGCTATGCATAACCTTATCACAACTAACCGAATTTACCGCTTTAGACTTGTTACTCTTTATCTTTAGTGGTGGAGATGTGTATCCTTGACGAGCTTATGACATAATATTCCTCATGGTGAGCAATTGGCGAGGTGTTTGGTTCTGCAATTGAGATTAAACGAATGAATGCTTAATTATAAAAACATCCTTGACAATTATTTATGATACATTTTCATAAGTTAAATCTAGAGTTTACTTAAGGACAAGTAAAGTTCAAGTGGTGGGATATTTGATTATATCAAATAACAATATATTTTAGCATAATTTATCCTATGAATTTGCTTGTTTTATATTACTTTTTTTGAGAATTGGTACTTAATCGTTTACTTTTGTATTTCTCAGTTGAAAACAAGCATTTGGTGAAAGTTAGTGGTTCGCTCCCAGACGGTCAAGTTTTATCACTCAAGCCGACCACTTGTGAATGGCCGACCGTAACAAACTTAAAACAGTCCGGAAACGAATGCAATGAAGATCTGGAGAGTATAGTGTTTCCCCGGGTCGTTATGTCCCAACGAGCTGTGCGAGAATAATCAAACGAATAGTGATCGAGAGAATTTTAACGGAAAAAGGGATGTGATTACGAACAATTATACCTAAAAGAAAAGTTTATAAATTACAGGGGCTTAAATACAAATTAAGAAAATTAAAAAGCTAAATTATATTAAATAAACGCTATCACTATTTTTACAATGATGTTTCTTGATTTTATAAAACAAAATAACTTAAATAAACTATTTTAATTAAAACGTAAACCTAAATTACCTAAAAACGTGACCTAGAATGAAAACGTTACGTATGTAAAATTACCGAGTCGCAAGTAAAACGTAAAATTTATAAAATAAAAGTCCTCTGAATGTAAAACAATTTTCTTACATACTATATGACAAAAGAAAATTTTAGGAAAAAGCCGGGTATTTTTTCGACTCTTAAATTATTTATTATGAATTAAAAACTATATAACACTAATTAATTATTTAAAAATACAAAACTATTTTAGAAAAATCTGAAAAATTCACTAAAAGTACTTTGAATGCTATTGATTCTAGGAAAAATCTGAAAACAGTGGGTTGTTTTGGAAATAAGCTACCAAATAAGCTAAGAAAGGGCTTAAGCTTAAAACTGCCAAAGGTTTTTAAGTACTAAATGTTGCAATATAAAACCAATAGAAGTCCCAAGGGTATTTGGTCATCAGGTACAACATATCACTCTCAATGGGTGGGAGGTCTCAGGTTCGAGCCTGCCTCCCACCTTTTTGCTCTTTTAAATTTTTTTTTTTTTTGGAAATTTTCTTATTGGAACTTAACAAAGGACTTGAAACAACAACTTTTTGCAAAAACTTCTCTTATAAAACCTTGGAATAAGCGGTTGAGGACTGCTTATATCCAGATTCTTGACAGTAAACAAAAGACAAGCTTAGGCAGACTTAAAGCACAAATAATTAATAAGCATACATGAATGATAAATAAGCTAACAAAATAATTTCTACACTAGAAATAAGTTGAGAACTGACAATGGACTACTATAATGATGGGAAATAAGCAGTTTGTGGATGAACTATGCTAGGGGGAACCTTAAGCATACAAAGGACAAAATAAGCAAGCAATAAGCACTAATAAGCAATCTAACCTATGGGATCTAATAAGCAACTGAGGATACTAAATAAGCTAGAAGGAACAACTAATAAGCACAAGATAAGCTGGAAAAGGCTGCTGTGGTGTTGCAGCGATTGGACAGGGCGATTGCTCACTTTAGAAACTTATTTTGAATAAGCTATTAAGAGAGTTAGGACCTGAGCTTCTGGCTACAAGAAGTCCACCTAGCCCACTTGCTTTTGCCCCTATCTCTGACCCAATATGAGCTGATTCAGCTTATTAAATAAGCTGATAAAAAGAATGCAAAATGGAGAAATGCACTGTGCACAGAACAGTGGGTTGGCCAGTCCACCCACTTTGACCCAATGGCAGACACCTCAAAATATTTTTCTGAATTTTTCCATTTTGTGGAGAGTTAAAAGGTTGAGTGACACTATTTTTAATTTTTAAAATTTTTTATGACAAGTTAAAATGAATTAAAATTGTTTACTAAAACTGAGAAAAACTACTTTTGGAATAGTTAAGACAGTTTTGTAAAAACACTTGAAATCTCAAAATTATACTTGGAAACTTAAAACTAAGGTTATTAAGGTTCTAAAAACAGATTTTAAACTCATTACACTCAGATTGAACAAACAGAAATCATTTATAACTAAAGATAAGAACAATTCCAAACACCCCTTTAATTTCTAAATTGCACTTTAACTTCTAAAACATGATGACAGTGACTTAGGTGATTCAAAACTTCAATGAAACTTAAAACTTAACCATGTAACAAATGAAATTCAGAAATCAGTTAACTGTTTGACCTCAAACCTTTGACTAATGTTGACTTTATTTGACTTTTTAGAAAAGCAGTCAATTAGAAGAAACTAAGACTCAAATAACTCACTTAAGCTTGTATAAGCAAATGAGTATAACGAGGAATTAAGCTGACCCACTGACCAAATGAAAATTACCAAATGCAATCTAAGTTGAACTCTAGACTTGTATTAATTGAATAAGATTACAACATTAAAACTGAAATTACATCTAGGACAACTTTAACAATCGTGCAATTTAACAATGAACCTTAAACTGGAACTAAAACGAGTTTTAAAACTTAGAAAGCTAAAACTAAAACTAAAAAAACTAACTCAAGACTACTCCTCTCATGCTTCTCTTTCATCTCTTTTTATACAAAAGTCTTCCCACATGAATTCTTAGCAAATCCCACTTGAATCCTGGACCATTGGATGAGTTGAGTCATTTCTGGCCATAGATGATATTTTTGGCGGGAAAGTGATATGCAACTGGGGGAAGGGATTGAGTGCAAGGGGGGAAAACAATAAATGCATTTTGGATGTTGGTGAGGTGGAGGGGGCAAGGAGAGGAGTTTGTGTGTGGCAGGGTTGGTTGCAGGGAGAGTTGTTTTGCAGACAGTTGTTGAAGGAGATGGAAAAACAAGGGGCGGGTTTTATTATTTAAACGTGGGTATGGATAACGGGTTGGGGAATTGGACTGGACCGGGTTTGGATTGGGCTTTGGGCTAGTTATTTGATTTAGGATTAGTAGTGTTAACATGATGCATTTTAGGGACCAAAGGTGTAAAAGCTGGAAATCCAGGGACCATACATGTAACTTCTGAAAATGTAATCCAAGGGCCTTTCTTGCCATCATCCAATAATCAAGGGACCAAAATTGTCATTTCTGAAACTCAAAGGATATTTTTTATCAATTTGAAATTTAGGGGACTAAAATTGTAATTTCTCAAAACTTTTGACATTTTTCACCAAATGACTAATTATGACAATTTATGATTTCAAAAGGACCTTTGGTGACTTTTCTTTTAAAATAAGTGCTCAGGGACTATTTGACAATTTTGAAACTTGGGGGACTGAACGCCAATTATGCAAACTTAGCTCATTTTTCATCTGATTTTAAACATTTTGCATCTGAAACATATACAATGAAACTTTGAGATATTTTCAGTATTTTGATGCATTTCTGAGCATTTTTAAGTGTTTTCGTTCAGATTTAACCAAAAATGATGAGTATTTACACACTTATCAATCTCCCACACTAAACTATTGCTAGTCCCTAGCAATCTTTTGAGAAAAACTTAATGGATTTGAATCTCTTTACCAAAAGCCATTACTTCTGGAGTAGCCAAATGTTTCAGTTCAAGTAAGAACCATGGTACACCGATAACCATGTGATTTTGAGCAAACCACCAGCTTCCAACGGATTTGATTTGTCTTTACCAGAAGCCGTTTCCTCTGGACTAGCCAACTCTTAGATAAATTATCAATATTATCTTTGGTGAGTCGATTACCAATTATGGTTTTTCCACTGCCTTTACCACAAGCCATAAACTTGCGGGCTAGCCAACTCTTCACTAATTAAAGATATGGTGTGCTGAATACCATACAATTTTGGGCAAATTGCAAGCCGTCAATGGATTTGAGATATCTTTACCAAGAGCCGTTTGCTCTTGGATTAGCCAATCCTTTTGTTTTTTTAGACATGGCGGACTGATAACCATAAAATGAGTAAGTGCATAACTTTTACTCCAAAAATTTGGCCAAAATGGGGGAATTGGGTGGTATAATACATGATTAAATTATTAGAATTCCCCACACTAGAAATGAATATTGCCCTCAATATTCAAAGTACCGGGTTATGCGAAACATAGAACGTAAAAGAGAAAGATTCGGACAATTATTTTTTTATTATTTTTATTGAAAACTTATATACAACATGTGGGGCAACTACCCCACCTAGGTTGTAGAAAGATAGAAAGAAGTGAGAAATATGGGTGAAAACCCATATGGCATGCTCTTGTTTTTGATTCCGAGTCGCTAGCTTGACTCGACCCCGAATTAATTTGTTCATGGGGAGTAAGTGGAAGAGACAATCTCCATCGGACTTTCATTCAAGATGTTTGTATAAACATTTGAAGCGCGTGAAAGTTCCACACCGATGAGATATACATAGAACCGGCTCAAAAATGATATATGAAAATTCGGGGGTCAAAGATAGTGTCTTCATTCGAAGAGTGAAGATGAAGAGAAATCACAAGATATTTGAGGAAAGGAAGAAAGATTTTGATAACAATCAGGATCCATTCTTCATCCTCAAACGTAGACATATCGGGAGGAAGGGTGAGGGTAGTATCATTAATAGGCAAACTCGTATGATAGAGTACACCTTCCTCCGAGCCAATATCATCCTCAAGATCAAAATAGAAATGATCATGTTCCGGAGGAGATATGTCATGAGAGAGTTCACCGGAGAACTCTTCATTAAAAGAATCATTCACAAGAAGTGAAATTGTGAACTCTTGTTCCATTGTGGGCTCATCACTATCCTCGGTCTGAGTATCAAAGAGTGGATTCTCAGAAATTAAAGTGAATTCAGAGTCGAATTCAAATAGAGGATTAGTGAGAGTTGTTTGAATGCCGGGAACAAAGTGATTAACATTCTCTATTGGACTATTGGGATAAGAAGTGAGTGAACGATCATTATCAAGGAGACTTTCAGTCTCTCCCAGATCAGCTTTGAAATCAAAGAGACTATCATCACTTTCCGATGAAAGTGGATTGATGTGAGTGAGTTCATCGGTGAACTCCTCAAGAAGATGATCATCATCAGACTGTGGAAGTGATGCCTCAACATACTCGATGTCTCCATATGATGCACAATCTTCGCTACAATTGGAGAAAGTCTCAAAATGATCTTTTGAACACTCAAGAGGGGAAAGAGAATCACACATATGAGCAGAAGTTCCCTGTGACTCTCTCGGGATTGGGACAAGGTTCTCAACACTAGGCTTTATGAATTCGTCCGATTCCTTTTCAGGAACAGTGTCAAGATGCTCGTCCCCATGTTCAGAGAGTGAGTGGGAATATGGGGTGTGATAACAACGGTGAGGGAGTTGAGAAATATTATCTTTAAAAGGATAAAAACCCTACTCGTCATCATCATATAGAGCTGCCTTAAGAAATTGGGAACGCCTTAGAGCGGCATGCTCTAGGACTAATAATTCTTCCCTAGATTTGCGAGCCTCTCGCTCTTCGGCTAGCAATTCTCCCATGGTTTTTCACCACTCACTTGATTCTTAAGGTTTTGAATTATATCATCAAGTTTTTCATTGCGGTTTCAAAATCTTGGGAAATTTCTTTAGTAGCGGCTCAGGTGGAGTTTGAACCGTATGGTGCTGTGGAGGTTGGAAATTGTCAAAACCGAAAGTATAGTAATTTTGATTCCACGGTTGACATTGAAAATTATCGTGAGGACCTCCACAATTCTCACAACAGTAAAACTGTTGAGCCTGGATCGGTGAATCATATGGATATTGGTCATAACCAAAGTTCGAGCATCACCGAACTGTTCATAGACAAACGTGTTTACGGATTGACACTCAAATCCTTGGTGAGGACCTCCACAAAATTCACAGCAGTTATATGAAGATAAGTCGGGCGTGGTGGGTAATGGAAAAGTTTGAGGGATCGTTAAATGAGTTCGGATTAGGATCATAATCAAATGAATTCCTCGAACCACAAAACAAACAACTCCCATTCTGAATATCATTACCACACTGTACACCGTACACGCGACATGGTGAACCAAAAGAGGCTCCCCACAACAGGAATAAAGATTCCATGAGAAGAAAAAGTTAGAATCAAATGGATAGAGGGTAAAGGGATAAAGAATCAAAAAGGGTAAGAGGGTAAAGAATAATATTTTTGGTATTTTTGAAAAACATTTTGTAAAAATAAGAAAGAAAATCTTTTGGGTTTTGTGTTTTTTGAAACTGATTTTAAAATATTTTTGGATTTTTGGATTTTTATAAGAAAATATAAACATATATAGATGGTATGAACAAGGAGTGAATATTCAAATCACTAATCAGCTAAACGTAAGATAATTAGCCAGCCCCCGGCAGCGGCGCCAAAAATTTGGTTCGCTCCCAGACGGTCAAGTTTTATCACTCAAGCCGACCACTTGTGAATGGCCGACCGTAACAAACTTAAAACAGTCCGGAAACGAATGCAATGAAGATCTGGAGAGTATAGTGTTTCCCCAGGTCGTTATGTCCCAGCGAGCTGTGCGAGAATAATCAAACGAATAGTGATCGAGAGAATTTGAACGGAAAAACGGATGTGATTACGAACAATTATACCTAAAAGAAAAGTTTATAAATTACAGGGGCTTAAATACAAATTAAGAAAATTAAAAAGCTAAATTATATTAAATAAACGCTATCACTATTTTTACAATGATGTTTCTTGATTTTATAAAACAAAATAACTTAAATAAACTATTTTAATTAAAACGTAAACCTAAATTACCTAAAAACGTGACCTAGAATGAAAACGCGCGTTATATGTAAAAATTACCTTGAGTCATAAGTAAACGTAAAATTTATGAAATAAAAGACCTAAGAATGTAAAAACAATTTTCTTACTTACTATATGACAAAAATTTTAGGAAAAACCAGGTATTTTTCGACTCTTAAATTATTTATTACAGATTAAAACTATATAACACTAATTAATTATTTAAAAATACAAAACTATTTTAGAAAAATCTGAAAAATTCACTAAAAGTACTTTGAATGCTATTGATTCTAGGAAAAATCTGAAAACTTGTGGTTGTTTTGGAAATAAGCTACCAAATAAGCTAAGAAAGGGCTTAAGCTTAAAACTGCCAAAGGTCTTTAAGTACTAAATGTTGCAATATAAAACCAATAGAAGTCCCAAGGGCGCTGGTCATACAGGTACAACATATCACTCTCAATGGGTGGGAGGTCTCAAGTTCGAACTGCCTCCCACCTTTACTCTTGTATTTTTTTTTTTTTGGAAATTTTCTTATTGGAACTTAACAAAGGACTTGAAACAACAACTTTTTGTAAAAACTTCTCTTATAAAACCTTGGAATAGCGGTTGAGGACTGCTTATATCCAACATTCTTGACAGTAAACAAAAGACAAGCTTAAATGAGACTTAAAGCACAAATAATTAATAAGCATACATGAATGATAAATAAGCTAACAAAATAATTTCTACACTAGAAATAAGTTGAGAACTGACAATGGACTACTATAATGATGGGAAATAAGCAGTTTGTGGATGAACTATGCTAGGGGGAACCTTAAGCATACAAAGGACAAAATAAGCAAGCAATAAGCACTAATAAGCAATCTAACCTATGGGATCTAATAAGCAACTGAGGATACTAAATAAGCTAGAAGGAACAACTAATAAGCACAAGATAAGCTGGAAAAGGCTGCTGTGAATTGTTTCAGTGATTAGACTGAGGGCTTGAGTGCTCACTTTAGAGCTTATTTTGAATAAGCTATTAAGAGAGTTAGGACCTGAGCTTCTGGCTACAAGAAGTCCACCTAGCCCACTTGCTTTTGCCCCTATCTCTGACCCAATATGAGCTGATTCAGCTTATTAAATAAGCTGATAAAAAGAATGCAAAATGGAGAAATGCACTGTGCACAGAACAGTGGGTTGGCCAGTCCACCCACTTTGACCCAATGGCAGACACCTCAAAATATTTTTCTGAATTTTTCCATTTTGTGGAGAGTTAAAAGAGCTGGTGAACTTGCTATTTTTAATTTTTAAAATTTTTTATGACAAGTTAAAATGAATTAAAATTGTTTACTAAAACTGAGAAAAACTACTTTTGGAATAGTTAAGACAGTTTTGTAAAAACACTTGAAATCTCAAAATTATACTTGGAAACTTAAAACTAAGGTTATTAAGGTTCTAAAAACAGATTTTAAACTCATTACACTCAGATTGAACAAACAGAAATCATTTATAACTAAAGATAAGAACAATTCCAAACACCCCTTTAATTTCTAAATTGCACTTTAACTTCTAAAACATGATGACAGCTGACTTAGACTGAATTCAAAAACTTCAATGAAACTTAAAACTTAACCATGTAACAACTGAAATTCAAAAATCAGATTAACCTGTTTTGACCTCAAACCTTTGACTAATGTTGACTTTATTTGACTTTTTAGAAAAGCAGTCAATTAGAAGAAACTAAGACTCAAATAACTCACTTAAGCTTGTATAAGCTTAAATGAGTGATATATGAATTAGCAACTGACCCCTGACCAAATGAAAATTACCAAATGCAATCTAAGTTGAACTCTGAACTTGTATTAATTCGAATAAGATTACAACATTAAGCGAAATTACATCTAGGACAACTTTAACAATCGTGCAATTTAACAATGAACCTTAAACTGGAACTAAAACAGAGTTTTTAAAACTTAGAAAGCTAAAACTAAAACTAAAAAAACTAACTCAAGACTACTCCTCTCATGCTTCTCTTTCATCTCTTTTTATACAAAAGTCTTCCCACATGAATTCTTAGCAAATCCCACTTGAATCCTGGACCATTGGATGAGTTGAGTCATTTCTGGCCATAGATGATATTTTTGGCGGGAAAGTGATATGCAACTGGGGAAGGGATTGAGTGCAAGGGGGGAAAACAATAAATGCATTTTGGATGTTGGTGAGGTGGAGGGGACAAGGAGAGGAGTTTGTGTGTGGCAGGGTTGGTTGCAGGGAGAGTTGTTTTGCAGACAGTTGTTGAAGGAGATGGAAAAACAAGGGGCGGGTTTTATTATTTAAACGTGGGTATGGATAACGGGTTGGGGAATTGGACTGGACCGGGTTTGGATTGGGCTTTGGGCTAGTTATTTGATTTAGGATTAGTAGTGTTAACATGATGCATTTTAGGGACCAAAGGTGTAAAAGCTGGAAATCGGGGACCATACATGTAACTTCTGAAAATGTAATCCAAGGGACTTTCTTGCCATCATCCAATAATCAAGGGACCAAAATTGTCATTTCTGAAACTCAAGGATATTTTTATCAATTTCTGAAATTTCAGGGACTAAAATTGTAATTTCTCAAAACTTTTGACATTTTTCACCAAAGGACTAATTATGACAATTTATGATTTCAAAAGGACCTTTGGTGACTTTTCTTTTAAATAAGTGCTCAGGGACTATTTCTGACAATTTTTGAAACTTGGGGACTGAAACTGCCAATTATGCAAACTTAGCTCATTTTTCATCTGATTTTAAACATTTTGCATCTGAAACATATAAAATGAAACTTTGAGATATTTTCAGTATTTTGATGCATTTCTGAGCATTTTTAAGTGTTTTGCAGTTCAGATTTAACCAAAAATGATGAGTATTACACTCATCAATCTCCACACTAAACTATTGCTAGTCCCTAGCAATATTTTGAGAAGACTTAATGGATTTGAATCTCTTTACCAAAAGCCATTACTTCTGGAGTAGCCAAATGTTTCAGTTCAAGTAAGAACCATGGTACACGGATAACCATGTGATTTTGAGCAAACCACCAGCTTCCAACGGTTTGATTTGTCTTTACCAGAAGCCGTTTGCTCTGGACTAGCCAACTCTTAGATAAATTATCAATATTATCTTTGGTGAGCTGATTACCAATTATGGTTTTTCCACTGCCTTTACCACAAGCCATAAACTTGCGGGCTAGCCAACTCTTCACTAATTAAAGATATGGTGAGTTGAATACCATACAATTTTGGGCAAATTGCAAGCCGTCAACGGATTTGAGATATCTTTACCAAGAGCCGTTTGCTCTTGGATTAGCCAATCCTTTTGTTTATTAGACATGGTGGACTGATAACCATAATGAGTAAGTGCGAACATTTACTCCAAAAATTGGAAAAAAATGGGGGAATTGGGTGGTATAATACATGATTAAATTCGTGAGAATTCCCCCCCACACTAGAAATGAATATTGCCCTCAATATTCAAAGTACCGGCGGTTATGCCGAAACATAGAACGTAAAAGAGAAAGATTACGGCAATTATTTTTTTTTATTATTTTTTTTATTGAAAACTTATATACAACATGTGGGGCAACTCCCCCACATTAGGGTGGTAGAAAGATAGAAAGAAGTCAGAAATATAGGTGAAAACCCATATGGCATGCTACTGTTTTTGATTCCCGAGTCGCTAGCTTGACTCGACCCCGAATTAATTTGTTCATGGGGAAGTAAGTGGAAGAGACAATCTCCATCGGACTTTCATTCAAAATGTTTGTATAAACATTTGAAGCACGTGAAAGTTCCACACCGATGAGATATACATAGAACCGGCTCAAGAATGATATATGAAAATGCTGGGGTCAAAGATAGTGTCTTCATTCCCGAAGGAGTGAAGATGAAGAGAAATCACAAGATATTTGAGGAAAGGAAGAAAGATTTTGATAACAATCGAGATCCATTCTTCATCCTCAAATGTAGACATATCGGGAGGAAGGGTGAGGTTAGTATCATTAATAGGCAAACTCGTATGATAGAGTACACCTTCCTCCGAGCTAATATCATCCTCAAGATCAAAATAGAAATGATCATGTTCGAGGAGGAGTATGTCATGAGAGAGTTCACCGGAGAACTCTTCATGAAAAGAATCATTCACATAAAGTGAAATTGTGAACTCTTGTTCCATTGTGGGCTCATCACTATCCTCGGTCTGAGTATCAAAGAGTGGATTCTCAGAAATTAAAGTGAATTTAGAGTCGAATTCAAATAGAGGATTAGTGAGAGTTGTTTTGAATGCTTCAGGAACAAAGTGATCAACATTCTCTATTGGACTGTTGGGATAAGAAGTGAGTGAACGATCATTATCAAGGAGACTTTCATCTCTCCCAGATCAGCTTTGAAATCAAAGAGACTATCATCACTTTCCGATGAAAGTGGATTGATGTGAGTGAGTTCATCGGTGAACTCCTCAAGAAGATGATCAGCATCAGACTGTGGAAGTGATGCCTCAACATACTCTATGTCTCCATATGATGCACAATCTTCGCTACAATTGGAGAAAGTCTCAAAATGATCTTTTGAACACTCAAGAGGAGAAAGAGAATCACACATGATCGAAGTTCCTGTGACTCTCTTGGGATTGGGACAAAGTTCTCAACACTAGACTTTATGAATTCTTCCGATTCCTTTTCGAGAACAGTGTCAAGATGCTCGTCCCCATGTTCAGAGAGTGAGTGGAATATCGGGTGTGATAACAACAGGCTGGGGAGTTGAGAAATATTATCTTTAAAGGATAAAAACCCTCCTCGTCATCATCATATGAGCGCCTTAAGAAATTGGGAACGCCTTAGAACTGCATGCTCTAGGACTAATAATTCTTCCCTAGATTTGCGAGCCTCTCGCTCTTCGGCTTAATTCTCCGTGGTTTTTCACCACTCACTTGATTCTTAAGGTTTTGAATTATATCATCAAGTTTTTCATTGCGGTTTCAAAATCTTGGGAAATTTCTTTGGCAACGGCTCGGTGGAGTTTGAACCGTATGGTCTTTGTGGAGGTTGGAAATTGTCAAAAACGGAAGTATAGTAATTTTGATTCCACGGTTGACATTGAAAATTATCGTGAGGACCTCCACAATTCTCACAACAGTAAAACTGTTGAGCATGGATTGGTGAATCATATGGATATTGGTCATAACCAAAGTTCGAGCATCAGGAAAACTGTTCATAGACAAACGTGTTTTCGGATTGACACTCAAATCCTTGGTGAGGACCTCCACAAAATTCACAACAGTTATATGAAGATAAGTCGGGCTGTGGTGGGTAATTGGAAAAGTTTGAGGGGCCGTTAAATGAGTTCTGATTAGGATCATAATCAAATGAATTCCTCGAACCACAAAACAAACAACTCCCATTCCGAATATCATTACCACACTGTACACACGTACACCAGCGACATGGTGACCCAAAAAGAGGCTCACCACAACCGACACAAGGAATAAACGATTCCATGAGAATAGAAGAAGTTAGAATCAAATGGATAGAGGGTAAAGGGATAAAGAATCAAAAAGGGTAAGAGGGTAAAGAGAAATATTTTTGGTATTTTTGAAAAACATTTTGTAAAATAGAAAGAAAATCTTTTTGGGTTTTGTGTTTGTTGTGATTTTTAAAATGTTTTTGGATTTTGGGATTTTTATAAGAAAATATAAACATATATAGATGGTATGAACAAGGAGTGAATATTCAAATCACTAATCTGCTAAACGTAAGATAATTAGAACAGCTCCTCGGCAGCGGCGCCAAAATTTGGTTCGCTCCCAGACGGTCAAGTTTTATCACTCAAGCCGACCACTTGTGAACGGCCGACCGTAACAAACTTAAAACAGTCCGGAAACGAATGCAATGAAGATCTGGAGAGTATAGTGTTTCCCCGGGTTGTTATGTCCCAACGAGCTGTGCGAGAATAATCAAACGAATAGTGATCGAGAGAATTTGAACGGAAAAAGGGATGTGATTACGAACAATTATACCTAAAAGAAAAGTTTATAAATTACAGGGGCTTAAATACAAATTAAGAAAATTAAAAAGCTAAATTATATTAAATAAACGCTATCACTATTTTTACAATGATGTTTCTTGATTTTATAAAATAAAATAACTTAAATAAACTATTTTAATTAAAACGTAAACCTAAATTACCTAAAAACGTGACCTAGAATGAAGCAACGTTATATATGTAAAAAATGCGAGTGCGCAAGTAAAACGTAAAATTTATAAAATAAAAGTCCCTACGATGTAAAACAATTTTCTTACTTACAATATGACAAAAGAAAATTTTAGGAAAAAGCCGGGTATTTTTAGACTCTTAAATTATGAATTAAATACTATATAACACTAATTAATTATTTAAAAATACAAAACTATTTTAGAAAAATCTGAAAAATTCACTAAAAGTACTTTGAATGCTATTGATTCTAGGAAAAATCTGAAACGATGGGTTGTTTTGGAAATAAGCTACCAAATAAGCTAAGAAGGGCAAGCTTAACTGCCAAAGGTCTTTAAGTACTAAATGTTGCAATATAAAACCAATAGAAGTCCCAAGGGCGCTGGTCATACAGGTACAACATATCACTCTCAATGGGTGGGAGGTCTCAAGTTCGAGCCTTGCCTCCCACCTTTTTACTCTTGTATTTTTTTTTGGAAATTTTCTTGTGGAACTTAACAAAGGACTTGAAACAACAACTTTTTGTAAAACTTCTCTTATAAAACCTTGGAATAGCGGTTGAGGACTGCTTATATCCAACAGTTCGCGACAAAGTAAACAAAAGACAAGCTTAGGCAGACTTAAAGCACAAATAATTAATAAGCATACATGAATGATAAATAAGCTAACAAAATAATTTCTACACTAGAAATAAGTTGAGAACTGACAATGGACTACTATAATGATGGGAAATAAGCAGTTTGTGGATGAACTATGCTAGGGGGAACCTTAAGCATACAAAGGACAAAATAAGCAAGCAATAAGCACTAATAAGCAATCTAACCTATGGGATCTAATAAGCAACTGAGGATACTAAATAAGCTAGAAGGAACAACTAATAAGCACAAGATAAGCTGGAAAAGGCTGCGTGGTGTTGCAGCAGATTAGACGAGGGCCGAGGTGCTCACTTTAGAGCTTATTTTGAATAAGCTATTAAGAGAGTTAGGACCTGAGCTTCTGGCTACAAGAAGTCCACCTAGCCCACTTGCTTTTGCCCCTATCTCTGACCCAATATGAGCTGATTCAGCTTATTAAATAAGCTGATAAAAAGAATTCAAAATGGAGAAATGCACTTACACGAGCGATTAGGTTGGCGATCCACCCACTTTGACCCAATGGCAGACACCTCAAAATATTTTTCTGAATTTTTCCATTTTGTGGAGAGTTAAAAGAGCTGGTGAACTTGCTATTTTTTATTTTTAAAATTTTTTATGACAAGTTAAAATGAATTGAAATTGTTTACTAAAACTGAGAAAAACTACTTTTGGAATAGTTAAGACAGTTTTGTAAAAACACTTGAAATCTCAAAATTATACTTGGAAACTTAAAACTAAGGTTATTAAGGTTCTAAAAACAGATTTTAAACTCATTACACTCAGATTGAACAAACAGAAATCATTTATAACTAAAGATAAGAACAATTCCAAACACCCCTTTAATTTCTAAATTGCACTTTAACTTCTAAAACATGATGACAGCTGACTTAGACTGAATTCAAAAACTTCAATGAAACTTAAAACTTAACCATGTAACAACTGAAATCCAGAATTCAGATTAACTTGTTTTGACTTCAAACCTTTGACTAATGTTGACTTTATTTGACTTTTTAAGCGGAGTCAATTAGAAGAAACTAAGACTCAAATAACTCACTTAAGCTTGTATAAGCTTAAATGAGTGATCTACTGAGGAATTAGCAACTACGACCCACGACCAAATGAAAATTACCAAATGCAATCTAAGTTGAACTCTGAACTTGTATTAATTCGAATAAGATTACAACATTAAAACTGAAATTACATCTAGGACAACTTTAACAATCGTGCAATTTAACAATGAACCTTAAACTGGAACTAAAACGAGTTTTAAAACTTAGAAAGCTAAAACTAAAACTAAAAAAACTAACTCAAGACTACTCCTCTCATGCTTCTCTTTCATCTCTTTTTATACAAAAGTCTTCCCACATGAATTCTTAGCAAATCCTTACTTGAATCCTGGACCATTGGATGAGTTGAGTCATTTCTGCCATAGATGATATTTTTGGCGGAAAGTGATATGCAAGCTGGGAAGGGATTGAGTGCAAGGGGGGAAAACAATAAATGCATTTTGGATGTTGGTGAGGTGGAGGGGGCAAGGAGAGGAGTTTGTGTGTGTGCGGGTTGGTTTTCGCGTGGAGAGTTGTTTTGCGCAGTTGTTGAAGGAGATGGAAAAACAAGGGGCGGGTTTTATTATTTAAACGTGGGTATGGATAACGGGTTGGGGAATTATTGGACCGGACCGGTTTGGATTGGGCTTTGGGCTAGTTATTTGATTTAGGATTAGTAGTGTTAACATGATGCATTTTAGGGACCAAAGGTGTAAAAGCTAGAAATCCAGGGACCATACATGTAACTTCTGAAAATGTAATCCAAGGGCCTTTCTTACCATCATCCAATAATCAAGGGACCAAAATTGTCATTTCTGAAACTCAAAGGATATTTTCTCATCAATTTCTCGGAAATTTCAGGGACTAAAATTGTAATTTCTCAAAACTTTTGACATTTTTCACCAAAGGACTAATTATGACAATTTATGATTTCAAAAGGACCTTTGGTGACTTTTCTTTAAATAAGTGCTCGGGACTATTTCTCGACAATTTTGAAACTTGGGGACCTGAAACGCCAATTATGCAAACTTAGCTCATTTTTCATCGATTTTAAACATTTTGCATCTGAAACATATAAAATGAAACTTTGAGATATTTTCAGTATTTTGATGCATTTCTGAGCATTTTTAAGTGTTTTGCAGTTCAGATTTAACCAAAAATGATGAGTATTTACACACTCATCAGTTAGCTATTTTGGACGTAAAATGGAGCAAAATGGGTCAAGTTGGAAAAGTCTATTGAACTGAAGGTGGATACGCCGTATTATTCTAGACAGATACGTCGTACATCAAGACTTAGACGAATATGAAGACCATTACCTGAATTTGAAGAATACGATGTATGGGTTTTCCGCATACGCCGTATATGAAACCGTGGTCAACATAAAAGATCTGACTTATTTTACTCCGTGATACGCCGCATGACATCCAAGAGATGCGACGTATTAGCTTGAAGACTTCACTAAGACATTCCAAGATTACGAAAGGTGATGCGCCAGTATAAGCATTGAAGACCCACCGTATCCTATGACGGTGTGTGAATATTCCAGAATATAATAATCTTGGACCCCACGTGAAGTTACCTAGATACGGCGTATCGAGTAAACTGATACGCCGTATCAATGGCGTTTCCAGAAACTATAAATAGAGGTCGACTGCTCTCGTTTGAAAGACACAATATACCCTACGAAATTAGAAGACCAAGCACTACAAGACACAACAGAATAACGAATTCAGAAGCGTAAGAAGTCCTCGCAAGTGCGTAATTACATAGGGAGATTCGCTTAATTATAGTAATACTCTTTAATCATTTGGTTAGCGTGCTCTTTCTTTCGTTAGATTGGCATTAAACATACTACTTGCATTATTGATTATATGATGTTTTATTTGGCTTTAATTTTTGGTGTATAAGAATTAATACCTCTTGTTTATTGTGACTTGTTTGCGCCGCCATACGCCTCCCACAATTACTTCATTAACATCGTTTGCTTTGTTGATGTAAGCTCGAAATGGATAAATAATTTAAACTAAGTATTATTAAGGAAAGATTAATACGAATTTCTAGTTAGTCGTGACAGGGCTCTTACAAAAGATCTAGGTAATTTAGTACGCTACACAACAAGCAGCCATAAAGTAAGTACATATTTAGTACTCATCATATATAACTAAACGATTAGCGAGCATATCTTCCTTACTATCGGCTTGATCTCTTATTGCTATCTATTTTCTATCTGTGTACGTGTGTGTCTTGTTGTCTTCACCTTTTATTAGTTTTACTTAATCAACACATCGTGCCAGTCTCTCAGGCTGAAAATTCCCTTGTGTTAGGTTAGGTTTAATTAGACTAACTCTAGAATTAAATTACTGGTAGATATTTAAGTGTTAACGTTCTACTCTTAGTGATCAACACTCTACCTACCAACTATGCTACATTGATTGGGTATACTGCTCGTTAGTGTTTGTTATAGGTTAAGTCGGCTAAATATAAATATTAAAACTTGAATTCACAAATAGACCTATACTAAACGACACATCAAAGGCCAATTCCTAAAATCGTTGGTTGTAAGCAACCATGTTGTTATTCTGCACCTTTGAGATTCCAAAACTCAATTTCCAACTTCTTCACTTCATTACGCGGGTAATACTTCTTGAGCACCAATTCCTTGAAATCCTCCCAAGGCATTGCGTAAGCAGAATCCATGCTAGTGGATTTCATGTAGTTGTTCCACTAATTCAAAGCAACATTTTGAAAGTGAATGATACGTACTTGACTCTGTCTTCATCATCAAAGCATGATTCCTCCCGGACTACCCATCTTTTATTTCTCCGTCACACTAATCAACCGTAACAGATGATAAAAGGGCGACAGCCCGGGAGAGAATGTACAAGTTTACCAAGGATTAAAAATATCCTTGGATCGTTTATGTCCTGGTGAGGCGTGACAATCCACATACAATGACTTGTAAATGCTGAAATGATATAGAATGTACAAAAACAGGAATCTGATTGACTAACACTAGGAATGTGAATAGTAATAGCTCTGTCACAGCTATGTTGTTAAAAACGTACAATCAGAAACCTAAAAATCTAAAAGATATACAAACGTACGTTTAACTAAAACGTAAACGTATAAAAACAAAACGTGAGTTTTAAAGAAATAAAAGGCCTACAAATATGAAAATGACATTTTTACAATCCTAATAATAAAAGAAAATTATTAGAAAAAGAAAATTATTTTTACAACTATTTAATTAATTATTATTAATTAAAAACTATTTCTAACTATTTATTAATAACCTAAAATAGAAGAAAATATGAAATAAGGCTAGGAAAATAAAATTATGATTGAGAAAAATCTAAAATATTATAAAACTTATTTTAAAACTGAAAATTTATTTTTTACACAATTATTCTATTTATTATTAATTATTTACTAATATTAATTACTAAAAACTATTATAGATTTATTAAAAATACTAAATGATTAAAGAAAAATCTGAAACTTTTTACAAAATTCTAAAATAAATAAAAGAAGCTAGGAAAAGTATAAAAATGATAGCTTATGTGCAAAAAATAAGCTAATGGGCAATAAGCTTCTTAAAAAGAAGCTATCACTTGAGCTTATAGTGGTTCTTTTGGTTTTTCTATTTTCGGATCTAAATACATACTGATAATATACATGTTAATTGAAAACAAGACTTTACAAACTAGAAATAAGCAAAATCAGAGCTTATGAGTCCAACAGTAAGCTTTTGGCTTAACTATTGGAGCTCAAGCTACAAATAAGCTTGGAAAAAGCTGTACTAAGCAAAAGAAAGGAAAAGGAAAATGTGCACACATGTGTTTTGACCAAATATGAACAAGGAAACACAGGAAATTAAGCACAAAAGTGCAAGCCCATGGTTTAGACAGTTGAGCTTTTGACGTTCTCAACTTGGATGGAGTTGAGGCTTCTAAAGCCTGTAATGAGCTTCACACAGAAAAAGGAAGTAAAAAGTATGTTTTTACAATTAATATGGACAAGTATGAACAATGATGTGCACTGGAATTCACCTATAAGCTTGTAATAAGCTCATAAGCTCTAACAGTACACAGAACCAAACACACCTGCTACTATTTGTAATGGCCATTTAAGCTGATAGAATAAGCTTGAAATACCAAAATGAGAATTGAGATAGCAAGATGGGTTGGTTGGGTTTCCAAAAAGCTAAAAATCAACATGTGAGGTTCACAGATTAGCTTAATAGAAGCTTATGAAGTTGCTAATATTTCAATCGATTTCTCAGTGAATACTAAGAATTGGGACAAACAAAAAGCTTAATGCAGCCCTTATTAACAAGCTACAAAATGGAATTTAAGCACTGGAACCTATAGTCTAGTGGATTAGCTTCCAAAAGAAACTAATATCACAAACTCTAGATTACTAATGAGCTTTTTATTGGCTTATATAGAGCTGTAGGTAATGGTGCAAATGGACTGCATAAGCAGTTCATTGTTTTGAATGAGCAAACATACAAGCTCCTATAGGACTTATCCAATAAGCTTATGAGAGCTCAACTAACACTGAACTAACTATTATGGTTGCTTAGCTTTATGAAAAGCCAAAGCTCACAACATCAAGCTTAGTGAGGAACTTTTTATAAGCTTATGGAAACAACTCCACTTCACTGTTTGCTTCAGTGAAGTGGATGAGATGGGACAAAAAGGTTTAGGTGATTAAGCTATGCAAATAAGCTGAATAAGTAAAAACAAGCATGAATATGAACAAAAGGCTAGAAGGTCTACATAAAACAGTAAGGTGCACAAGCTATGGTCAAATCCACAAGCTTTTGCAAGCTCATGATCTTGACATAAGATAAGTGCAGGGTGCGTGGCATGTTTTTGAACAGTATCTAAAATAAGACTGAAAATAAGCTATTAAAAAGCTAATTAAAACTAAAATTATATTTTTCTTATTTAGATGAGCAGCAAAATTTTAACATCCTAGAAGCTTATAGACTAAATCTTAAAATTGAACACACACTAAAATTATACATTTTATTCAAAAACGACTATTTTGAAAAATTGACTTTTTACAAGAACATAAAAGTTTGACTAAAATGAACTTAGGATTTAATTTATGGACTGAATATGATATAATAAGCTATAATAAGATGATATTAAGCTATGTTTACAAGTTTTAAGCTAATACTATGAATCTCACAATCTAATTCTATAACAGTTAACTGCATAAGCAGATTAAAAGAAAATTTGACTTTTACACAAACAAGGACTTAATATTATGACTTGCCTGAGCTATTAAGTATTAATGTAACATGAAGCAAGTATAAATAACCACAGACATACACTGGAACTCTATTTTATCAGCAAATCCAAACATCCCTTTAACTTTCACTTGTCACATGAACTTCAAAGATTTAAATGATTTTGAGTCTAAACTAGATTCCAGTCATTATAATATAACATTTTAAGACTAATTGAGCAATAAATCTTCAAGAACTCAAGCAAGAACACAGACTTGTCAAATTTATAATCCAACTGAGTAATTTCCAATTTTAAGCACAAGTGAATCTCAATGAACAAACTACTAAAATTATGCTATAATAACATCAAACAATAACACAAAACAGAAAACATGAAAATCAAAACATGAAAAATAACAAAACAGTGAATGGGTAAAAATGGTAAAAATAGAACTCACACATGATCAAGGCTAAGATTGAGTACCAAGGTCCAAAAACTACTCCTAGCTTACTGTCAATAAGCTAAAAACCAGAAATCCATCCAGCTTAGCTTCCATTTCCCCAGAACTGCTTATTGGACCATGAGATGATTTCCATTGACTTTCTTGATTTTTTTTTTTGGTATTTTCTGAATTTAAAAGGTCTAGCTTGTTTAATGAATCTAAAAGCTTGATGAGCTTTTGTCAGAAGCTTATGAGAGCTATAGAACTCATACAACAACTATATAACTTGAAATTAAAACGACTTGAAATTTAAAGGAAATTAAGCAAACTTGGAAATTTAAAAGTGACTTGAATTTAAACTGGAATATTAAGTTTCATTACACTATTTTAAGAAACATAACAACATTAAAATAGTAAAGGACATTTAATTTAAAGAAAGCTTGTAAAATTACACTACGTGAACTAAGGTAAAAACCAAAGTTGGTTTCTTCTCTGTCTTTCTTCCTCCTTTTATACTCTAATAATATTCCACGTGTCCTCTTGAGCAGATCCCACCACTTCTGAGAGCCAATGGGAGAGTTTTGAGTGAGATAGCCATTTTAATCATTTTGGCGGGAAGTGCAATTTGACTTGTGGGTTCTGAAAACTAGCACTAGGGGGGGTGGCATTTATTGTGGGGGGTTGAGTGGGGAGGTGATGATGATGGGATGGAAAAGGTGATGGGATGGAGCAGGTGATGTTGCAGGCAACAGCTGGGGAAGAAGAAAGAAGGAGGTGGCGGGATAAGGTGGAGTTTTATCTCGCTTTTGACTTGGGGGTTCAAAAGAGCTAATGACAGGGCTAGGCGGGGGGTCCAAAATGGTGTAAAGTGGCGAGTCAAATGCGCTTTTGACAAGTCTAGGTTAGGCTAATTTGACAAGGACTAATATTGCAAATCTGAAATCTTGAAGGACCAAGCCTGCCATTTTTCCAAAGTTCTCACAAGGGTTGATTTTGACAAACTTTAATAGTGCAAGGACCAAACTTGCCATTTTCCCATTTTCAAAGGACTAATTTTGCCAAATTCCAAAGTTCAGGGACCTAAGTTGTAAATTTGTAATTTTAAGTTTCAAGGATCAATTTTGACAACTTAGGAATCCCTAGGGACTCAAAATGATATTTTTCTTTATTTAGATTTACCAGGGACTGTTTTTGACAACTTTTCAAACTTGGGGACCAAACCGCCAATTATGCAAACTTGATACGTTTTTCACAGATTTTGATATTTTTGCATTTAAAACACATAAAACACTTATTTGTGATATTTTTATCATTTTGATACATTTCTGAGTGTTTTCAGATGTTTTTGCAGTTTAAATGGTACAAAAATGATGAGTATTTAGACACTCATCACTGCAACTACTGATTCGAAACACAATTTCTAGCTTCTCAATCCACCTGGTTAGACCTACAACTCCCTCTGTACCTCCGAAACCACCAATCATGATCTTTCGGAAGGTACAGCCGCGGGTGTTGGTAGCTGGTCTTGATGTTCCAGTATTAGTGGTTGAGTTGTTTGCTGCGGCCAGCGCTGCAGTCACATGCTCGTTGACTAGTTGGTCTAGCATGGCTGGATTAATGACATGTGGGTTACCTGCGACCCTGGTTGGGGCAACATTTTTAGCGATTTGGCCACGCATGCCCTTGTCGGCATAGCAGGTCGCAGGCTGACAATGCTATGACCCTGGTTGACTTTCTTCTTGGTGCCATTGATATGCATCACAAGAAAAGGATGACGACAAGTGAGATTTTGAGTATAGTAGGTGAGTATCACACGAGACTATATAACATCGCAGATAGAATATAAGAACCAAGTCAACCAGAGAGGGAAGGAACAATCGAATAGAAAGCCAAGCTTGTTATATATGGTAAATCGAATAAGAGTACACAAAATTACAAGCATTGGAATAAGTCAATCACCTATGTAGTTATCTCGGTCGAAAATCACGTATTGTTCAAGGACCGATATTTGAAATATCGGTTATCACGGTGAGATATCGGTGAGATATCGGTTTTTTATATTATCTAGAATATTAACTATATATATAAATACTTCCTACTTTCCCACTCTCTCATTTTCACTCTCTTCACTCTCTCACTACAAAACACACACACACATATTCCTCCTTTCTCTCTCTATATTTTCCGGCCAACCCATTAGGGTTCCGGCGTTCATTTCCGGCCAACTTTCCGGCGAACTCCAACATTTACACCACCTATCCTAGATGATAGATCAAGGTCTCATGGTTCTATTTTCATGCCACACGCGTTTTGAAACACCTTAACGCGCCCTAGATCGAGTTTTTAAGATTCGGAGATTAGGGTTTTCACCTTATAACGAATCATTAAAGGTTGTTCAAGTGGGTTTTTTAATTGGGTTCTCATTTATTGGGGTTTCTCTACAGATCTGAAAGTCAAAAAAAAAAAAAGTCAACATATCGCCATATCGTTCATATCGCCGATTTCAAAATATCGCCCAAATATCGCGAAATATCGCCGATATTATCGGATCCGATATTTTGGGGCGATATTTTGAACCGATATTTTTTTTAGGGGCGATATACGAGATCTCGATGATATATCGGCGATATATCGGCCGAGATAACTACATAGTCCATCACTAACTGATATCTCATCAGTTTAGTGAAATACATCATCTAATACAACACTACATTAAGCTTGATCACACTCAAGGCACAATTGCTCAAATGCTTACGTCATCCTTCCTATAGCAGCCTCCAAATGATCAACACGTCCCCGTATCTCATGGTTCTCCCTCAACAGTTCACCAATCATGGACTCTGCAGCTGTGATCCGCTGCCACTGAGTACGAGCGGTGTCTCGAGCAATCCACAGTGTCCTCTCAAGATCCTCTACTCTACCTTGAATCCTGGTCTGACCTCTGCCTAAACCACGAACCTTAGAGTCCATTAAAAAAGGAAATAAGAACCCAAAAAACACAGCAGAAAAAAAATATAAAAACTTACTTGAAAAAATTAACAAATCCAAACTAATAATTCACTCAACCAATTCCGCCATTGAGCTATTCAATTCCTGTAAAAACCCAAAAACAAATTTAGGGTTTCATTTTGCATAATACAAAATAATGCAGAAGTTAATTGACTGGAAAAAAATTAAAACAACCAAATCCAAAAAACTGAGAGTGGCGTGTGTGTATTTTCGATTGTTATTTGTGTGTGTTTTGAGGAGATACAGCTCAGATTGTTATTTTTGTATGTGTTTTGCAGAGACACATGGAAAAAGATAAAAGATCGTGTTTGTTTGGTGGAGTGTTTATTCATGAGACACATTTCTTTTTATTTGGCTTATCAACGTTCCCCATATCATTGCTTGGTCTGGGCCTAAGCACCTTTAACAAGCAAAAAAAAAGGGCTCACAACAATGTACCAACTTTAATTATTTTTTATTGGACATATTAAAGAAAACCACTGAGCTAGTGTTTTAGTATATACTAGCAGGTACCGGCTGCGGTTGACGGGTATCCAAGTAAAAGTTTCCAAAGTGAATCATGTATTTTAGTTTATTATATATTTTTTTTTTGACAATAAATTTACGGATATCAAGAATTTTTTAACCGCGTGCTTCGGGCTCGAGCCCGTTGGGCTCAACCCCGCTTGGCCCGTGCCCATTTGAGCTCGACCCGTTTGGCCCATGCCCGCTCGGCTCGACCCGCTTGGGACCGTACCCGTTCGGGCTCGGCTCATTTGGCCCGTCTGCCTCGGCTTGAATATTTGTATAATGTGCTTTATTATTTGTATTAGTGACATTTAATGCAGAAATTGTGTTTAAGTTGGTTGTACAATATGTTTAATAATTTGTATTTCTTGTGTAAGAGGTGTTTTAATAACTACATTAATTTTATTTATTGACCAGTTAATTAATTGACTATGATAAATATCTTGACCACATTAATATTGCTTTGTATTTTGTACATTAAGCTTTAAGACTTGTAAGTGTGAAAATTAAGATTGATGAGAAAGACCATTAATAGTGCATTGTGTATTGTACAATAAGCTTTGTATTTTGTAAGTCTTAATTTTAAAAACATGAGGAGAGAGATTCATTCCTCTATTATAAGTAGTATAGATATACGTAGTATATAGAGAAATGATTTGCATACTCACACTTTTGATTGGGACACTCAAATTTATGCATTACATATTTGTACAATGCTTACAGTATACTTTAACTGTTTGTACAGTTGAGTGTCCCAATTAAAATTATAAGTGTCCCAATCATCTCTCATATATATAATACTCTCCCCGTCCCAAATTATAAGTCCATTTTGACTTTTTCAAAGTCTTTTTACTTCAACTTTGACCTTAAATAATTTTTTTCGTGTTATATAATACTTGATAAAAGGTATACCAATAAAAACGCATTTAAAACACAAGTCCATTTATATATTTTGCATCAAGTATTATATAATACGAAAAAAAATATTTAAGATCAAAGTTGAAATAAAAAAGACTTTGAAAAAACCAAAATAGACTTATAATTTAAGACGGAGGAGTATTAAATAATGGACAACAATACTGTTAACAAACAAATTAGCATACGTGTTATCTAAAACGCTTCGTCGCAATTCGCTGCATCCCAAAGCCTTCTGTTCATCACACTAATAATAATGCAAACTTGCAAAGTGACATCTAATGTTTGACCAAATTAGCAAATAAAATGGCAAGTGGATACGTGGTGGTGACAGGTGCATATGTGGCATGACATGCAGCAGACACGTTCAACGTTGTGCCACGTTTCTATACTCAAAATTCCGTTTTATAGTCTTTCATTCTTTCTGCACGCAAAGCGAACTTTATTAACCGAAGAACAAAAGAAAAGATACACCATGCCTGGTCTAACCATCGGTGACAACCTTCCAAACTTGAAAGTTGAAACAACTCATGGAACTATCAATTTACATGACTATGTTCAAGACTCCTTCACCATCATCTTTTCTCACCCTGGTTCATTTCATTTCTATATTCATTAAGTTTCGAGTTAACTAATATATATATGTATGTAACACGTTTATATTGTTTCAATTGTTTTATTTATAGGTGATTTCACCCCAGTTTGCACGACTGAGCTTGGAGCTATGGCTGCATATGCTGAAAAATTTAATCAAAGAGGTGTGAAGCTCTTAGGTTTATCGTGTGATGATGTTGAATCTCACAAGGAGTGGATCAAAGATATCGAAGCCTACAACGTATGTATAGTAACCAACAAATAATGCATGCATACTTATTAGCTGATCAATGATATATTCATGCTAAACGATGCAGGGTGGTAAAAAGGTGACTTATCCAATTGCTGCTGACTCAAATAGAGAGATCATAAAACAGCTTAATATGGTTGATCCAGATGAGAAAGACTCTTCGGGACAGATAGTCCCCTCACGTGCCTTGCACATTGTTGGCCCTGATAAGAAGGTTGTTATAAATTTGTACTTGCACATGAATCTAAAATTATAGGCATGTTACTTAAAAAATTATTAGTAATTGATATATGGATTCTTTGTGTAGATAAAGTTGAGTTTTCTGTATCCTGCAAGTACGGGAAGGAACATGGATGAAGTGGTGAGGGCTTTGGATTCTTTGCTAAAGGCTTCGAAGCATAAAATCGCGACACCGGCTAATTGGAAGGAGGGTGATGCTGTGGTGATTGCTCCAAGTGTGTCTAATGAAGAAGCTAAAAAGATGTTCAAGAATGGTTTCGAGACAGCTGATCTTCCATCGAAGAAAGATTATTTGCGTTTTACTCATGTTTGATGAGTTTGCAACTAGTTTAATGTGTCTATATTATACGTAGACAGGCGGGGATACTTTTGTCCAGCTAGTGCTGGATGTGTGTTTTCTACTTTCCTGTTCTGTCATCATATTACATGTTTATGGTCGGATATATATGCATTTTGTCTTTACCTATATATAGTATTGCTGATCTCGACTAAAATATTGAATCTCTGAACTTCCTATTACATCTCTAAATTGGATTTCAAAACGATCAAGACACCTAGAAGGAAGCTGGTCAATATATCTATGGAATTTAGAGTAGTAAATAAGTCGGTGTGATGAAATTTGTTGGTTTTGGTTGGTGACTCAAGTGGCTTGGAGGATGTTTTAACCACTTGTGTTTTGACAATTTTGTTTGTTCATTTAGATATATCTTCATGCAGGACGAGCGTATGGATTTGCATAAACCACATGGAAGAACCAGGCATAAGGATCTGGCCAAAACCACATGGATGAAACCATGTAATTTACTCCTGATAAAATTATTGGGGATATGCCTTTTTTTGTTGGCCTCAATGATACGGATCTATGGTCTTAACGTAAAATCACAAATATACTAAATAAAGCAATGATTAAATGAAACGTAAATGTGTTTTGTATTAATCGGTCATCATCTTGTTCTTACAGAAAATGTTACAATATATACGGAATGAAAAGGTATGAATGAACCATTATGTCGGTTCATTGAAATGACAGTTATTTCATAACTGTCATATAACTGTTTTATAACTGCTAAGTTGACTTTCTCTTTTTGTTGACTTTCGTTGACCGGGTCATGATGGTTGTGATGGGTGGGTCGATGGTGATTACCCAATATTCTCTCCCTTAATCACAATCGTCTTGTTGCAGATCTTTGACTCCAATTAGTTGTCTCATTGTAAGGAATCTGATTTTTGGTAATGCCTTTGTCAGTATGTCAGCCTTCTGAAATTCTCCACTTATGAATTCGACTTGTACATCTTCTCTTTCGACGCATTCTCTTATAAAGTGGTATTTGATATCGATGTGTTTACTTCTTCCGTGAAATACGGGATTCTTCATTAGTTCGATGGCAGACTTGTTGTCGACCAGTATTGTAACTTTTTCTTCTTGCGTGTGCGTAAGCATGCTAAGTAATCTCTTCAACCATAATGCTTGTGTTGCTGCTGCTGTTGCTGCAATAAATTCAGATTCACATGATGATAGAGCAACCGTGGCTTGCTTTTGTGTACTCCAGCTGATTGGTGATTCACCGTAGTAGAAGATAATTCCAGTAGTGCCTTTGCCTTCTTGAGTGTTGACTCCGTAGTCAGCTGCCGTAAGATAACCTTGTATCTAGTTTCCTCCGTTGTGCTTGTAGGTGATCCCATAGTCTTTTGTTCCTTTAATATAGCGTAGTACTTGCCTTATAGCTTTCATGTGGTGTTCCTTTGGTTCTTGCATAAAACGACTAAGTAATCCAACGGAATAACTTAAGTCGGGTCTTGTATGTAGCAAATATCGTAAGCATCCAATCAAGCTTCTGTATTCAGTTGAGTTGACCGTTGTTTCATCAGTGTTCTTTGTTAGTCTTGTTCCTGGATCCATAGGTATTAAAGTTTCGTTGCAGTCTAGCATTCCAACTTCCTTTAGGATCTTGCTTGCGTAAGTGGATTGCTTTATTGATATGTCACCTTTAGTTTGTGTGACTTCAATTCCTAATGTGACAACCCGTACTTTCAGGTCATTTCTTGACACAATTTATGCCTCATTATTTCAACATTTATTGTAAACTTGGTTTACTTGTTCCAAATTCGCGTAACCTTTATGGTTTAGCGGCGAATTCATGATCATAACATCACGTACATTTCATATGGACTAAGATTAGTCTACATTTCATTGACATCATTTGCATCATGATAATTCATTCATGACATTTCATTTCACATTTATCGCGTAATTTTTATATTTAATAAACGTTATCGCGTGAGTTATTATTTTAAATATTTAATCCGTTACTTTCAAAAATGATCCCGACATATTTTTATACTTACATTGGTTTATATAAACTATATTTTGAGTTTTCCTAATGTTTTAAATTTATTTGGTACACAAATCGTTAAAGTTAAATTATTACGACACTTTTCTTAAAAAAACTACTCGATAATTTTTATCACTCAAATTTCACAAGGATAGTATTTTTACAATTTTTATTATCTCATCACATTCTATTTTGATCTATTAAAAATTTACTTGTACCTAAAAGTTACCATTTACCTTTAATTATACATTTTTCCTACACATTACTTACACTTTTCTTGAAATTGTTACAAGTAAATATTGTATACAAGTAAAAAGAAAAAAAAAATATAATTGAGATACAATCCCCCAAAAATCCGGTCATGAGGGAGTGTATGCATTTAATGTGGTAACATTTTTCTCTTATATAGATCCATACTCCATCTAAAATCATTTCACTCATTTTCACAATTCAACAAAAAATTCTAGAGTTAGTAAGTTTTTTTTTCTTCTCTCTTGTTCTTCTCCATCCTAAACCGGTCACATAAGGAGTTCATCAAGGGATCATTAATTTTTCAAGATCAAGCATATATACAATCTAGTTTATACTCTTTATTAGGTTTTGAAATAAAAACCAAGAGTATTTAGGCTTAACCTTGTTACTTGCACCTCATCATACTCACTTGTAAGCATGTTTCTTTCATTTTCATGTTTCCTTTTCATTTCATATGAATCTTTTCATTTTTGGAGCAACATGCAAGACATATGTGATTTATACCATTTTTACATGATTTTAGAGTATATATATATATATATATTAAGGTCATCCTATAATTATCCCCTTGATATATGTTGGTCTTGATGATGTCTAGGAACCCATGACACCCTAAGAAGGTGTATGGTAGGATTAGATTAGCTTTGGAGTTGATTTGAAGGGATTGGAATAGGTTTGGTACGATAAAAACTATTTTCGACAAGTATAAAATATGTTCTGTCCTTGTTTTGATTTTCTGGAAAATCCGACTATAGTCACGACTTTTTGGCCTTGATATTTAGAAAATATACTTTAAAACGAATCCGTGGCCGCTTGAACGGATTAAAACGGACTTATAACGAAGGAGGAATGAATTTTTCAAGTTGACGACGAAATATATATTTTTCAGAAAATTTCAGCAACATGTTTTTGTTTATTTCGAGTCAAAAACGAGCCTTAAGCTTCACAAATTATTTCGACTTATCAAAAATATATTAGTATACTTTGATACGAAGCTAAGGACGTATTATACGTAGAAAACGGATTTGAAACGACAAATATATGCACGTTTTCATAAAATTGCCGTAACTATTATTTTCTGAAAAACTATATTATTTTTACGATACAAGTGTTACGGTAGCTGAAACGACCATGTTGGAGGCTGTTTTTAACCATGATGCAAAACTTTTTGGAACGAAATGTCTTCTAGTAAAATCAAGTTCACCGGGCATATTTTTCAAAACGACAAGCCGTTTGTATGGCGAATTTGTAGTAAACTATTTACGGATGTTCAAACTTGGCCGAAACTCATTTTTCTGCACAACAATTAGCCAAAACCACCATCTTTAACCCTTATTATCTTTATGTTCGAGACCTTTTGGACGAAAACTCCTGAACTGAAACTTTTAGATATCGATACAAACTTTCCAAAACAGTCGAGTTCGTTCTCTAACGATCGACGTACACTATTTTACGACTAGTTTTCCAAAGTTATTTTTGTTAATTTCATGAAAATTCCGACGACATTGTTTTACGACGAAAAGTGATAATTTCACCAAAAATCATTATAAAACCATTATAGGATGACATTTTGACGTAAATACTTGTAAAGTGATTTTTGATTGTTCAAGACGTCAAACGAGTATTGTTCGACGACAAGTATTATTTTCAAAACCCGTAAATGGTATAAATAACATCTGAAATGCATGCATAACATTACATTGTAACTCATTACGTATCATATCATTCATAATAGGTCAAGATTTGCGTATCACACTACATCTCGGTGTACTCACTTTTGTCTTCGCATCATTCCACCAAGTGAGTTTCATAGCCCCTACTTTTATACGTTTTGAATTACTTTTGGGGGAGATACATGCTCAACTATTTTCATTTACTATCATAAGTACTCTAAACTTTTAAGGATTACCGTGAGTTCCATAGCCCCACTTTTCTTGTTTTAATGCTTTCATAACTGTTTTGGGGGAGATACATGCTCGACTATTTTTATTACATTCATGACTATTTGCAAATTATATGTTTATCTAAACTAAATGCTAGTCATGCGAAGTAACATTATTGCCATACTTAGAATTTCTATTTCATATATTCATTGGTCTAATGGTCTTGGTATATTCATTGAGCTAATGGTCTTGGTATATTCATTGGTCTAATGGTCTTGGTATATTCATTGAGCTAATGGTCTTGGTATATTCATTGGTCTAATGGTCTTGGTATATTCATTGAGTTAATGGTCTTGGTATATTCATTGGTCTAATGGTCTTGGTATATTCATTGAGCTAATGGTCTTGGTATATTCATTGGTCTAACGGTCTTGGTATATTCATGGACTAACGGTCTTGGAACGATTTGAACAACACTCATATTCATTTGACGATTTCTGTTTGAACATAAACTATACATATTCTGGCAGTGGGTTGTGAACACACAGGTTGCAAGTTTTGTATGGGCGGGACTTGGAACTGAGTGGATTTACAATGCCTTTGCTTCATAAACGATTTGAACCACACTCATATTTGTTATATCAAGTAACTATTGATACATTTAGTTATGCACTATTTTGTGAATTCATCTGACGATGTGTGCTTGAACATAAACTATATACATTTTGGCAGTGGGTTGTGAACACACAGGTTGCAAGTTTTGTATGGGCGGACTTGGAACTGAGTGGATTTACAATGCCTTTGCTACATAAACGATTTTGAAAGTCTTTACATTTCAACGATTTACAATGCCTTTGCTGCATAAACGATTTAGAAAGGCTTTACATTTCAACTCAAACTCTATGAACTCACTCAACCTTTGTGTTGACACTTTTAGCATGTTTTATCTCAGGTATCTAAGGCATTCACTTCATGGCATGCATTTGGACACATCATGGAGTCGTGGTGACGACGCGTCTCACTTGGGTTTTACGCACTTTAAAACATCGTTTGAATTGTAACAAATTTATTTCCGCACAAGTTGATTTTCATTTGGGACCTACTTTGTAAACTCTGATTGTTTTATTAAATCAAACGATGTTCTTTTCAAACGACACTTTAGGTCGTTCAATATAACTGTGATTGTGATGCTATGACAGTCAATCCCCAGGAATTCCATTCCGCTGCAAAATAGGTAATTTGGGGGTGTGACAGATTGGCATCAGAGCTTCGGTTATAGAGAACTAGGTTGCATCATTGACCCTAGACTATAACTACATCATCATAGCATCTCATCATTTCATCACAAGTGCATGTTCACTTTGCATACGATTTATACGTACATTTTTCGAGTTATTTACTTTCATTTCAAATCGATTGTCACATGGATGCCCTTAAATACCCATCCCATTATCCTTTCCTCATACTCCAATGTGGGGAATGCCCTGTCATTCCCTATCACAATTTTTACATCAGTTGACTCAACACCAAACAACATATGAGTTGATTAGTCCAAGCATTGCATAGTTACTCCTAAATTATACATAGCCTGATCACCTATGTCTAATTCAGGAAGAATCATGCAATGAAGGGAGTAGTAGGCTTATATGTGTAAGCAATTCCGTAATCGAGCCAAATTTTCAAAAGATTTTCTTCAAACCACTTGTTTCCAGTTTGATCCGCGTGGCAGTTCTTGTTTGATGAGTTGCAAAGATCGAGCTAGAAACAAGTTGTTACCTAAACCGATTTAGCCTAATCTCATGACAGTTCTTGTTTGATGAGTTGTGAGATTAAGTAAAAATCGGTTACCAAAAAGTCTTTTGAGGGTTTTGCTCGAGAATGCGAAGGCTTGCCTCATCAAACCCTAACCCAGAGACCAACACGAACCTGAATTCGTGGATGAATTCCTTTTTGGATGGGCGAATGTGACAACCCGTACTTTCAGGTCATTTCTTGACACAATTTATGCCTCATTATTTCAACATTTATTGTAAACTTGGTTTACTTGTTCCAAATTCGCGTAACCTTTATGGTTTAGCGGCGAATTCATGATCATAACATCACGTACATTTCATATGGACTAAGATTAGTCTACATTTCATTGACATCATTTGCATCATGATAATTCATTCATGACATTTCATTTCACATTTATCGCGTAATTTTTATATTTAATAAACGTTATCGCGTGAGTTATTATTTTAAATATTTAATCCGTTACTTTCAAAAATGATCCCGACATATTTTTATACTTACATTGGTTTATATAAACTATATTTTGAGTTTTCCTAATGTTTTAAATTTATTTGGTACACAAATCGTTAAAGTTAAATTATTACGACACTTTTCTTAAAAACTACTCGATAATTTTTATCACTCAAATTTCACAAGGATAGTATTTTTACAATTTTTATTATCTCATCACATTCTATTTTGATCTATTAAAAATTTACTTGTACCTAAAAGTTACCATTTACCTTTAATTATACATTTTTCCTACACATTACTTACACTTTTCTTGAAATTGTTACAAGTAAATATTGTATACAAGTAAAAAGAAAAAAAAAAATAATATAATTGAGATACAATCCCCCAAAAATCCGGTCATGAGGGAGTGTATGCATTTAATGTGGTAACATTTTTCTCTTATATAGATCCATACTCCATCTAAAATCATTTCACTCATTTTCACAATTCAACAAAAAATTCTAGAGTTAGTAAGTTTTTTTTTCTTCTCTCTTGTTCTTCTCCATCCTAAACCGGTCACATAAGGAGTTCATCAAGGGATCATTAATTTTTCAAGATCAAGCATATATACAATCTAGTTTATACTCTTTATTAGGTTTTGAAATAAAAACCAAGAGTATTTAGGCTTAACCTTGTTACTTGCACCTCATCATACTCACTTGTAAGCATGTTTCTTTCATTTTCATGTTTCCTTTTCATTTCATATGAATCTTTTCATTTTTGGAGCAACATGCAAGACATATGTGATTTATACCATTTTACATGATTTTAGAGTATATATATATATATTAAGGTCATCCTATAATTATCCCCTTGATATATGTTGGTCTTGATGATGTCTAGGAACCCATGACACCCTAAGAAGGTGTATGGTAGGATTAGATTAGCTTTGGAGTTGATTTGAAGGGATTGGAATAGGTTTGGTACGATAAAAACTATTTTCGACAAGTATAAAATATGTTCTGTCCTTGTTTTGATTTTCTGGAAAATCCGACTATAGTCACGACTTTTTGGCCTTGATATTTAGAAAATATACTTTAAAACGAATCCGTGGCCGCTTGAACGGATTAAAACGGACTTATAACGAAGGAGGAATGAATTTTTCAAGTTGACGACGAAATATATATTTTTCAGAAAATTTCAGCAACATGTTTTTGTTTATTTCGAGTCAAAAACGAGCCTTAAGCTTCACAAATTATTTCGACTTATCAAAAATATATTAGTATACTTTGATACGAAGCTAAGGACGTATTATCCGTAGAAAACGGATTTGAAACGACAAATATATGCACGTTTTCATAAAATTGCCGTAACTATTATTTTCTGAAAAACTATATTATTTTTACGATACAAGTGTTACGGTAGCTGAAACGACCATGTTGGAGGCTGTTTTTAACCATGATGCAAAACTTTTTGGAACGAAATGTCTTCTAGTAAAATCAAGTTCACCGGGCATATTTTTCAAAACGACAAGCCGTTTGTATGGCGAATTTGTAGTAAACTATTTACGGATGTTCAAACTTGGCCGAAACTCATTTTTCTGCACAACAATTAGCCAAAACCACCATCTTTAACCCTTATTATCTTTATGTTCGAGACCTTTTGGACGAAAACTCCTGAACTGAAACTTTTAGATATCGATACAAACTTTCCAAAACAGTCGAGTTCGTTCTCTAACGATCGACGTACACTATTTTACGACTAGTTTTCCAAAGTTATTTTTGTTAATTTCATGAAAATTCCGACGACATTGTTTTACGACGAAAAGTGATAATTTCACCAAAAATCATTATAAAACCATTATAGGATGACATTTTGACGTAAATACTTGTAAAGTGATTTTTGATTGTTCAAGACGTCAAACGAGTATTGTTCGACGACAAGTATTATTTTCAAAACCCGTAAATGGTATAAATAACATACGAAATGCATGCATAACATTACATTGTAACTCATTACGTATCATATCATTCATAATAGGTCAAGATTTGCGTATCACACTACATCTCGGTGTACTCACTTTTGTCTTCGCATCATTCCACCAAGTGAGTTTCATAGCCCCTACTTTTATACGTTTTGAATTACTTTTGGGGGAGATACATGCTCAACTATTTTCATTTACTATCATAAGTACTCTAAACTTTTAAGGATTACCGTGAGTTCCATAGCCCCACTTTTCTTGTTTTAATGCTTTCATAACTGTTTTGGGGGAGATACATGCTCGACTATTTTTATTACATTCATGACTATTTGCAAATTATATGTTTATCCGAACTAAATGCTAGTCATCTTGAAGTAACATTATTGCCATACTTAGAATTTCTATTTCATATATTCATTGGTCTAATGGTCTTGGTATATTCATTGAGCTAATGGTCTTGGTATATTCATTGGTCTAATGGTCTTGGTATATTCATTGAGCTAATGGTCTTGGTATATTCATTGGTCTAATGGTCTTGGTATATTCATTGAGCTAATGGTCTTGGTATATTCATTGGTCTAATGGTCTTGGTATATTCATTGAGCTAATGGTCTTGGTATATTCATTGGTCTAACGGTCTTGGTATATTCATGGACTAACGGTCTTGGAACGATTTGAACAACACTCATATTCATTTGACGATTTCTGTTTGAACATAAACTATACATATTCTGGCAGTGGGTTGTGAACACACAGGTTGCAAGTTTTGTATGGGCGGGACTTGGAACTGAGTGGATTTACAATGCCTTTGCTTCATAAACGATTTGAACCACACTCATATTTGTTATATCAAGTAACTATTGATACATTTAGTTATGCACTATTTTGTGAATTCATTTGACGATGTGTGCTTGAACATAAACTATATACATTTTGGCAGTGGGTTGTGAACACACAGGTTGCAAGTTTTGTATGGGCGGGACTTGGAACTGAGTGGATTTACAATGCCTTTGCTACATAAACGATTTTGAAAGTCTTTACATTTCAACGATTTACAATGCCTTTGCTGCATAAACGATTTAGAAAGGCTTTACATTTCAACTCAAACTCTATGAACTCACTCAACCTTTGTGTTGACACTTTTAGCATGTTTTATCTCAGGTATCTAAGGCATTCACTTCATGGCATGCATTTGGACACATCATGGAGTCGTGGTGACGACGCGTCTCACTTGGGTTTTACGCACTTTAAAACATCGTTTGAATTGTAACAAATTTATTTCCGTACAAGTTGATTTTCATTTGGGACCTACTTTGTAAACTCTGATTGTTTTATTAAATCAAACGATGTTCTTTTCAAACGACACTTTAGGTCGTTCAATATAAATGTGATTGTGATGCTATGACAGTCAATCCCCAGGAATTCCATTCCGCTGCAAAACAGGTAATTTGGGGATGTGACACCTAAGTAGTAGGATAGTAATCCTAGGTCACTCATCTCGAATTTTTCTTCCATTTGAGCTTTGAACTTGTCTATTTCTTTCTTTGGTGTGCCAGTGATGATTAAATCATCCACATAGACTTCTACTAGAAGTATTGAGTCTTTCGATTTCTTCGCGTAGACAGCTTGTTCTAAAGCGTACTTCTTGAAATCTAAGGACTTCAAGGTATTGTCTAACTTTATGTTCCATGCACGTGGTGCTTGTCTTAAACCGTATAGAGCTTTTATCAGTCTGTAGACTTTTCCATTATCTTTTATAAATCTTTCAGGTTGTGTAACATACACTTCTTCTTTTAAGTCTCCATGCAGAAATGCAGATTTGACGTCTAGGTGATGTACTTCCCATTTATTATTAGCAGCTATGGCTAATAGTAATCGGACTGTTTCCATTCTTGCTACAGGTGCAAAGACTTCTTCAAAGTCTATGCCATGCTCTTGTAAGTAGCCTTTTGCTACTAGTCTTGCTTTATGCTTGACTATATTTTCATTAGCATCTTTCTTGGTCTTGAATACCCACTTTAATCCAATGGCTTTATGTCCTTTTGGTAGAGTGGTTCGTTTCCATGTATTGTTTCTATTTATGGAATCTAATTCGACCTTCAGCTTCGATCCATTTTAGATCGTTCGATGCTTCCTTGTAATTCTTGGGCTCATCTTCAGCTAGTAATAAATGCTCGGGTAAAACTTCCTCGGTGTTTTCATATAAATCATTCAACGTTCTAAAACCTTGTAATGGTGTATGATCAAAGTCTGGATGTAAATTCCGGGTTGTAGTTGAGTTACTTTGATTGGTTGAATGTCTTGAGGTAGTTGGTGTAATTTGAGTATTTATTCTTGATGAAATTGTAGATGGTGTGCGAAGTGTTTGTGATTGTGAGGGTGAGTTAGTTGTTGATGTTTCATATTCATGATCATCATTTGCAGGGATATCATTGTCTTCTTCATCTGGTTTTTTTTAAAGATCTTTAAAAACAAGTATCAACAAACTACAAGATAGAAGACATCAAGATTAAAAAGGCATCAAGGACAAAGAAAAACAAGAAGATTGAAGGCAAGAAGTTTGGCATCAAGACATTAAGGGGGAGATGTTGGACGATAATGTCCAGATTGCCAAACAGATAATTATGAAACGTTTTTAGGCCTGCACTTTCTGGATGGGCCTCCAACAACCCATTAGGCAGAAACGGTTTATAAACGGTTATTTTAGGTTCTTATTGAAACGGTATAACTCTTCATCACACCGATTCACCTTGTATATATAGAATAGGAATATGTAAACAAATGTTAACCCTTTTCCAGTTATAATATCAGTTTTTATTGAAGGGTTCAACCCCACATCTTTTGTTTTATGTTTCTTATTCGATTCTTGTGTATGATATGCATGAAGTTGCTTTGATCAATTTCGATCCTGGAAACTCCTTTTAAGACCTGTTATCACTTTTTAAGTACAAATTGCAAGTGAAACGTCAGTAAGGCCTTGATGCGGACAGGATTCAAGGCCGAGCAATATCGGTGTCGTTTAAGTTACGGCGTAAGCTTGAAGCTTACTTACGCTACGACGTAAGCTTGAAGCTTACTTACTGTAACACCCCCAAAAATGGCTTAGCGGAAGCATACAAGTATTTGGGGTGCTACTAAATTGGTATCACAACATAAACATAGAACAACGGATTTTCATAAACAAACTTTCATTCATTTCTTAAAAACAATGTTAACATATTTGTTTTGATGCGGAAAATGGCCCATTATAAACGAGTGGTCCCAATACATAAATCAGAGTCGTCTATGACCATGCCATGCCTTTGCCTTGCCCCTCCAAAGATAAGCTATCATCTCAAAACCCGAAGATACATGCTAAAAGGGGTCAGCTTACGCTGGTGAGTTCATAGGTTTATTTAAAAAGAGATTTCAGTACACTGTTTCAAATTTGGTTCTTGATGATCATTTCGTCTTGCATAATGTCATAAAGTTTATGATTTCAATTCATAAAAGGATTTCATAAAAGAGATTTCATTAGTGGACCATAAGTAGGGTATATGTACATTACAACGAATATAATGTCATATATTGAATCTATTACGCTAGCACTAAGTTCATGCAACCGAAGCTACGACAGTTTATGTATGCACAAGGACGTCATACAAATAAGGAGCCCATGGCGAGTGTTTAACCCAATACACTCGGTCCCGACATGCTATATGTTGCGCCTTGACCCAAGCGGGGTCAACCGAACAAAGGAGTCACCCTCAATAGATCTATTTATAACATTCGCGCTTCCTAGCAGGAATTGACGGTTCATGAAAAGGGCAATTTGGGATCTAAAGACTTAGGCTAAGCTGCGTAATATTCTAGGTCAAACATTTTGGTATGGTCCATAAAACATCTATGTATGATGAAAACTTTAAACATGTAAAAGCATAGTATGCATAGAATGCACAATTTCAGTAATTAATTCATTTAAGTAAAATGAGCATGTATCTTCCCCCAAAACAAGTATAAAACAGATTAAAAGTAGGGGCTATGAAACTCACCTTGGCAATGTGCAATATGAAGTCTAAAGAGAATTAAATCAAGGAGTGATAGTGCACGGCTCCGACACGCAACCTAATTAATACGGCAATTAAGTCTTTATGTTTAAGACTCGATAAAGTTTAAAGAACTTTATAGATTTTAATTGTTGTTGTTGTTGTTGCTGCTGCTTATGTGGCATTGTTTATCATAAAACAATTTACAAGATTTGGGTGGATTTCGGCTTAAAAGGGTATGACATGGAAGGAATCTCGAAGAAAGAATTACGACTTTGGTTTAATGTTGACCAAATGATAATACTCGGAAAAGTACACTCAGAAAAGATATCAAGGATGAACAAGACTTTGGTTTGTTAATAACAGGATGACGATGTACGAAAAGTAATTGCAAAGAAATGGTAGACATCATCGGGATATGAAAACGATTACTATTTAATAGTTTAAGTACACATACATATATATGCATAAGTAGCGCAAGTAAGTTTGCATAAGTTTACATCTATAACGATTTAGTGAAAGAAGTTGTTAGTGGTTTTATAAACAATATGTACATAAAACAAATCGTTTTCGTCCTTGAGTCAGTTTTTGTGAAAATATGTTAAGTACGTATCTATTTTGATGAAAAATGGGTATGACCCATGTATATGTTTTAGTTTTTCCGAGATAACTAAATGTTACAATTTTTATATTAGAAAATATAAATCGTTTCATTTTGTTTGTGAAGCTTAAATTGGTGTTTATAATCGAAATAAGTTCTATTAAGTTTAAATAAGTCAACATAATAAAATTAAGTTATAAATCATACTTTCTGTAGTTTAATTTAAACTTATAGTTTTAGTGGTGCGAAAATATTAAATCTTGTAGAAGATATATTTTAGAATCCGTTTATATTTGACGAGTTTTGTAGATTTGCATGTAGGGTAAATACGCCATGTTTATATAAGTCGAGACCAAATAAATAGATTTACGGGGCTTTGGCCCACAGTAAGTTGCCGCAACACAAGCCCAACCCAATGTGGTATTAACTCAACTCTATAGCTTCCAATTTTACCCATTATGTTATTTTATGCTTTTGAAAGTTGTTTTCACAAAACTGAAGCCTACTATATACAAATTTTGAGATTGTGATTTGAGTAAAAATAAAAGAACAAGAGCAAGGGTGCCCACTGTTATATTCGAACAGTGGGTTGACCCATATCTCACAAACCAATTTCGAAACACATATGCCATACCCAAAACAGAAGCAACTCAAGACATATCTACTCCATTGAATTTGAAATTATAGTGAGACAAGAATGAAGATTAATTACAAAAATTAAATACCCACTGATGTGGCTGCGCAGCAGCAAACAAACACCCCTGTTGGGGCTGTTATACACGAAACCAAACGCACCTGTTCGGTGCAGAAAATCAGCAAACCGACGCACTCGTTGCACCCATTTTGTGCAGAAAATCAGTAGGACAAACACACCTTTTTGGAGCTGAAAATCAGCAGATAGATGTACTCTTTTGAGCTGAATTATACAGGTCCAACGTACCCTTTTCTAAGCTGAAAGTCAGCAGACAAACGCACTCTATATGAGCTGGAATTCAGCAGATGAAACGCACCCTTTATGAGCTGTTTTGACTCCAGGGATTTAACCAAAAGGATTATCAAAACTCAATATATTTTGACACAAGGATCTTAAGACTTCTTCAGTTTAGAAGTAATAACACACGAGACTCATGGGTCGCGACTCGACTCATACGTATTTGTAAAACCAAGAAGTGACCAAGACACCACAATACTATACGTCTTGAGGAAAATATATGGATTATGACTAGCGAGCTGCCGGGTACTACCCGACTCGAACACTAGGCTTATATTTTTGTGGTGAGGGGCTGTACAAGCCGAATCAGTAATAAACGAAACAAGCACCCTTCGAGTGGTTCCTAATACTAGTCGGGACACAATCCTAACAAGCCAAAGAATAAGCAAGTAGATAAGTCAGAAGTCAAAACGAACAAGCTTTTTAGTACAAAATAAGCCGACTTGATTAGAGAATAAGTAGTTTTCAAGTAACTCGAAAGCGACGAATAAGCTAATAAGCAAATTTTTAATTTGGCCGAACATGGAAATAAGTGAACCACAAAGTTTATCCTTACATTTTTCTAGTTTCTTGTTTTTCTGGTGCTCGACCGCCAACAACAACAACAAGCGACAACATAAATTTTTAACAATTCTAATCCCAAATTTTTATACATAATCGAATATCCCCAAGAACAAGAATATACATAAACAAATAAATTTCTAAAATCCGAGAATAATAAGAATATAAATCTTACAAAAGAATCAGTCGGGTGGTTGGAGGTTCGAACCCTAAATGTTCAAATTGGAGAGACTCGAAGCGATTTGATACGATTAAATACTCGTAGCATCTTCCTTAAGCGTCAATTAACAAAACCCCTCTATCAATTTCCAAAACCCCTTTGTTTTGATGAAACCCTAACTTATATGAACCCTAATTCTGGATTTTATTTTGAGGAGTGGATGGAGACTTCGACTGAAAAACCAACCTTTTTATAGATGTACAAAGGGATGGTCTTGAATCCACTTTCTCTTCTAGATTGCAACGTGGCACTCTACTTGGCTTCCATCTCCATTCATAGCCGCACTAGTGTCCCCTTGTCATGCTAGAGAAGAGGTGTAGGGTGGCTGATAATGACAATACCTTGGTCTATTTTTGGAGGAATAAAAGAGAAGCTTTTGGTTTCCTGGGTTTTAGGGTGAATCGAAGAAACAGAAAGAAAAGAGAGAGAGAGAGAAGGAGGATAGGGTGGCTGTAATAGGAGTAGCTTAGGTTTTAATTTGTTTTATTACTGTTTGGCGTATTATTTGTACCTCGTGTTTTGTCGAATCCTCGAGTAAACGTACCTTCCCGGTACTCGGAAAATATAGAAATTATATTTTCGGAAACGATTTCTTAACCGTAATAATATGACATTCTTATTATGTAGAAATTTGATTATAAGTGTTTGCCGATATTAATTTGGTGTCGGTATGCGTGCGGTGTCGTGAGTTTTTAAATTAACGAGATAACTTCGTTTTCTTTCAAAATTATTAGTGATTTATAAAATGTGTATTTTTCTCTTATCTAAGTATTTATTTTTAGTCTTGTATGCTACTGCACGGCAGTATCTTGGAATAACTAATGGATTAAGCTTATGTATGCTTAAATTTTGACTGGGATAATAATAAATTTCACATTTATTATACGGATACTTAGCGGACAAGCGGAGTCTTATTTCTAAGGAAACGAGATGACCTCTCAGTTTTAAATTTTAGATATTGACATTTTGTCAGAAAATAATTGATTTGAATTTTCTGACGTGATAAATATTATTATAATAATCCGAAATTTTACGGGTTGTTATACTTACGCCGAGGAATATTTATGTAACTGAGATTGTGTTTGTTTTTTCAAAAAAATGCTTCTTTCACATATTTTTTCCTCTTTATGTTCTTAGGTGGGTAGAAGTTGGTGTTTGTTTACTACCTCCGTCCCAAAATTATAGTCCCCTATTGACTTTTTCGGTCTTTCTTTTTCAACTTTGACCTTAAATATTTTTATTTGTGTTATACAATAGTTGATGAAAAAAATATCGATGAGAATACATTCAAAAACTCAATCCATTCATATAATTTTCATCAAGTATTATATAACACAAAACAAAAATATTTAAGGTCAAAGTTGTAAAGGAAAGACCGAAAAAGTCAATAGGAGACTATAAATTTGGGACGGAGGGAGTATTTTTTAAGACACGAGAGGAAAAAATAAAAAATAAAAAATCACTTCATTTAGATTTTGTTAGTCTAGTTACCACTTATCTGGCAGACATAGTATTGTAGATCAGACGATTTATGCTTGAATAAGAAAAACACCTACTGTAAATGTCTATAGATCTGCACACTCAATAGAGTTGCACACTCACTCTCAGGCCGTCACATGAATAGTTGAAATTTTTAAGGACACTGTACGGAATTATATAATGAGGTCGTTCGATAAACAATTTTATATATAAAGTGTCACTATTTATAAGATATATAATACAATTAGTTATCAAAACGCTTTGACATATTACCCATTTAATATATTTTTTCATTTAAATACTCTTTTTTTAGTTAAAAATATGTCTACACATGCATATAATTATTAACAGAACAAATTTTGGGGCCCCAAAATTTTGAGGCCTCTAAAAATTTTGGGACTATGAGCGGTCGCTCACCTTGCACACCATCAAAGACGGCCCTTCTCACCCTCTAGTATAATGGGTGTTTGTGTGGCTTTTATTACCAGATTTCTCAAAGGAACAAACATTTAACTTGGAGGATGTTGTCGCCTCTTTTCCTAATAACATCAATATCTGTTTGTTTACTGTTAAGATAAATTACGCGGCAGATAACTTATTCAGCTATGTAGACTGTTTAAGTTAGCCCGATAGCAAAATAAACGTGTAATGAAAAGCAAATGACATTTTTTTAAAATGTTTTAAAGTATAGCGATTATTTGATAGAAAATGTTAGAATTCAACGGTTACAAAGTAACTTGATCAAGCCAAGAGGATGCGAAACCTAAAAGACCAAGACATGGATTACGAACCACTTGCATAACTATAAAAAGCATAAATTATAATTACATAGATACAGTTAAATCCTGTATTATTTAATTAAGCAAACTTCATTACAGACATAAGGCTTACTATATCTCTCTTTGAACTCTAGAAACACTTCCAAGCCTGTCCCTTTCTTCACACCTGCATTCACATAAAAATATTTATCAAGAATATTTACCCATTCATATATGAATGAGCCGTTAATTTGGGCTTTGTTTCCTCTCAAACACACCAATAAAAAAAAAGCTGAAACTCTGAAAGAGGAACGGGTGTTCAAATGGGTCAAACATGTTGAAAGTCGTCCAAAGTCTATTCTTGAAGCATAGTACCTTTTTAATCATTTTATTTTGAGATTCACTTAATCATTGAACAAGGTTATCATTGTAATTAGAAAGCAGATAATCATTTTTTTAGAAAGGGAACCACAATTTTATGCAGGTCAAACCACCCCTTTTCAAAAATTACTAAAACCCCCCGTTTCAGCCCAAACCTGTGTTGACCCATTACCCAGTCTGCCAAACAAGAAAACTTGCCACCTCTACAAGAAAACAAGGAACAAAATGTGATACTAGTGGGTAGCAGGTTAATACACCGACCTTAGTACAAACATATATGTAATGAACATCCATGTTCTCTAGAGGACCACCATCCTTCAAGCTTCCATCACTATTCAATGGCACCGGGTGAGTCAGTTCCCACGTCTCTTGTTTTGAACTCTCTCCCTTCAGAAACTTATCTGCATACATAGATATGTTCAGTAAGATTAATAGATTAAATTCTAAAACAAGATCAAATCATTATGTATTTTATTTTGGGTAACCATGGTTTCGGACCTTTTGGCCGACCCATCCACTGTGAACCCAGCGCCACACAAACTCAAACAAGGTAAAGCCCTCCCTTTTCAGGAGGTTGGCGTGGCCACTTCAAGGTTGTTGATCATATCATTATGTATATTAAATATGAAACAGAAATTTTGAAGCACCTATTACATGAAGCTTTATGTCCCATGAGTGTGATTCTCTTAACAACCGGAGTCGATAAGCTGGAATCCCATATGTTATCTACAATATTTTCATGGTATAGTTACGAGCAAGTATCAGCTGATAATCTCTAATACTCGCATAGTATGTTAGACTTAGTCACGAGCTTACCAGGATATACACTCCTTCCTTCTTCAGAACCCTATAGTTTGTCATCAACTGCTTCAATATATCAACATATATCAAAATGGAAAAGGGAGAAATTGCAAAACAGAATACAACTGCAAAATATATAAGAACAGTTTCCATATACCTGTCAATTTCCTCAAGCATCTTGGCAGCATTTAGTTTTGAATTGTGTCCACACTGAAGTAAAAAAAACAAAATAAAAAAAGAAAACCTTGTCAATAGTGATTATGTTAGGCACAATTGTATCTTTACGTACTGGTTACCACATAAAAGAAAAGTTACCAAAAGCGAGTCCAAAGTTCCTGGAAAACCACACGAGAGAGAAAAAGGTTAGAAGCTAGATTACAAATGGATTTATACACAGTACAGTGATTAATATCCCATAATTTGATTGTAAATTTCAGATTCTTTAATTGGAGAAGTAATTGTCGAAAAGTGATATAATATAAAAAGATTCCTATACTCAAATTTTATACATTTTAAAAACTGCAACTTTTATTATCTTGAAATAGCGACATAGAAGAATACCCTTGTCAATGACTGCATCAAATGAACCGGCTTCAAAAGATTTCATATCTCTAACATCCATTTCAATATCTGCTCAAAGTCGAGGGAAAAATAAAACACCTATATTATATGACACATAATGTGTAAAACAACATCAATATACCAAAGTACAATATGTGAGATGGATACATTTCAGATGGGGAGAATCAGAGTATTTCTTTTGCATTGCTTCAATAACAACAGATGAGATATCAATGTTGACGATATCTGTATAACCATCCTTGCTCATGCCTTCACTGAATGCTGCAAACACATACACAGTAAAATGCATATTTGTTATTAAGAGAGTGCATCATAAAAATCAACTAGTTAAATGATGAAAATAATAAACTGTGTAGATGTGAAAACTGTCCAGAGAGATATCAATTAATACAGCTTCATTGATATTAAAATTCCGCTTTTTTTTGTGCTTTCGTGTATATGACTTGGAGAGTATATGAAAACTGATAAGGTGGACTTTAATCACTTTCTATTGGCCTTTTTATAACCGTGATATCTGACTTTTGGTCAACCACGCCCGCAACATGGATTAACAACACCTAGTGAAACGAATCCTAGCCAGTTTAGTTCATGAGTTGATATGTGATGCTGGTTGCCATTAGTCAATCTGTGAAGGTTTGGATCCCATTCACTGGACATCATGAGAAATGAGGTCATGAGGACAAGACCCATCTAACGATGGACAGAAAACTGTCTTACAAAATGTGAATATTTATATTCCTATTTGTCTTGGAACTTATCGATTTCAGGTAGTATAACATATAAATGATAGGAACCTGAAATTCATTAACTATGTAACTGTTACATGGATGTTCCATTTGCAACAAAATAGGATTATCTGTAAGTGATATGAAGTTGTATAGGCAAGACATATCATGCTTCAATATAAATGCCGATGTTCATTATTCCATTCGGCAACCAAACTACTAACCCCCAAATTTATATGGTATTGCAACCTTTCTCCCTTATGGTTTCGAAGAAGCCCTTGCCAAAACTTGTGACACGGTATAAATGATCAAACAAATTGTTGCCAACTAACAATTAATATTAGGGGGGAAAAACACTAGTTTGCCTCACCTATTAATGAAAAGGGGCTTGAATTCCATCAACGGTGTTTTCCCTTTTAGTTAATAGAGTGGAATATAATACAGTTTCTTGTAAAGAATTATATATTTTATAAACAATACACTTGGTAAGTCCAGGATCGCAAAGAAAATTTTAATATCATTACCACAACCAAATATGTTCGAAATAAGAATTGCATACATATAATCTTGCAAAGGTAATCATATATCAAATGATTTAAATAAAAATAAGTAACAGTTAAAGTTTATGACAAAAAACATATATACCAGAATTACCGCAGCCAACGACAAGGATACGTTGGTTAGGAGTAGTTGTTGGGAGGTAGAGATGTAAAAGGGGAGACAAAGATTCATATTTCTGATACCAATCAAAGGTTGTTGTCGTTGTTGATTCCTTTGCATATCTTTTATCCCAATACCATGCTTCTCCATATGCTTGACTACTCATGTTTATTTCTTCGATAATGATTATTCGATGATGATTCTAAACAACACCATAACTTTCTTATGTTCTAATCTGCAAACTCACTGGTGGGGGTATCTTTGTCATTTGGAGATAACGACATCCAACCAACTATTCTTTTTGTTTACACTTCACCCCTTCTACTAATATTATTTGCGATATACTCCCTCCGTCTCAAAATTATAGTCCCCTTTTGATTTTTTCGGTCTTTCTATTACAACTTTGACCTTGAGTATATTTGTTTGTGTTATATAATACTTGATGCAATATATATGAATTGATAGGGTTTTTAAATGTACTTTTATTGGTATAATTTTTTATCAATTATTGTATAACACAAATAATAATATTGAAGGTCAAAGTTGAAAATGCTAGACCGAAAAAGTCAAACAGGGACAATAATTTTGAGACGGAGGTAGTAGGTGTCAAGTGATCGATTTGTAACCGGTGCATTTTTGTACCATGTGATTTTCTTTAGGGTCAAGTCCATAAATTAACAACGCATTTACACAAATTTTTTCATCTTGTAACTTACTTTGAAAAATACTATTCCCACTAACAAAACTTGTTAAAACCGATAATATAAGAAAGATGACTGGCTCAATATCCACCTCACTAAAATATTTTCCACATGTGATAGTTTTTTCCAACTAGACCACGTGTAATTATTTTTATAAATCCAAAACTTAATTTCGTGTTTTTGATGAAAAATGTAAAAGTTTTTAAAGTTTATCAAATGATAATAATGCATTGTCTTCAAAATATTTGTGCACATTCACATGCAAGGTAATTCCTTTCAAACATGAGATAAACATGCTAAAAGTGTCAACACAAAGGTTGGTGATTTCATAGGTTTATTGTAAATAAGATAAAAACTTTTATGTAAAAATCCGCGTTACAAAGTATATGTTAACTTAATCCTGTTACAAATCCCGCCAATACAAAACTTGTAACATCTTAGGTCCACATATAAGTTCATATTAATAAATATAAATGTTAAGTTCGGACCACAAGGCTCAATGTTTGATTCACCGATATATTCGGTTGTAATTAGGGGTGTGCACGGTCCAAAAACTGGACCGGACCGTCCAGGACCGAACCGGCCAAGACCGGACCGGACCGAGACCCTATTTCGGCAAAAATCTTAGACCGAGACCGGACCGAATGTGGTCGGTCGGGTCTTGGTCCGGGTCGGTCCGGTCCAACAAGGCCAAATTAGCCCAAATTCGTCGGTTTTAGTCCGGACCGGACCGAGGACCGAATTAGCCCAAAAGCCGAGACCGCGGACCGGACCGAATGTGGTCGGTCCGGTCCGGTCCAGTCCGGTCTCGGTCGGTCCGACGGTCGGTCCGGTCCGTTCGGGTCGTATGCTCACCCCTAGTTGTAATTGCTTTGACCAATATATATTCGGTCATTTTATTGATTATTTGTGAAGTGTAAGATATATGAAAGTAAAGAGTAGCAAAGTTTGATTTGTAATCTTAGTTAGATATTTATTTGCAACTAAGTCTTATCTTTGATTGGATACCACATCTCATGAGACAAGTGTCTCATGAGGTGTATTAAGATGAGTTTAGTTAGTGTATAATGTATAAACTAGTTGGTAAATGATAAAACTTAAAACACGAATTCTTAAAAACGTGTAAAATGTAAAACAAGAAAACGTAAAAACCCAAAACTTATAAAAATTCATAAGTTATAAAAAAATAATTAATTTTGTTACTTTTAATGTATTGACTGAAGATAGTCTAGGGTTGGGTTCACATTTAATGTACGCATAACGACGTACGTGGGTAAACCTATTCGTTTACCCGTAAAAGTTAATTTTCGTGAAATTAAAATAAATAGTAAAAGTAACTGGTTAAATAATGACTCAAAAATAAGGGTTGTTACAGTCTTACCACCTTAAAGGGAATATTGTTCCGGAATTCAGTGTGTGTTATCTGGTGGTGAGGGGTCTATGAAAAGTTTTGGGTATATGCTGCGAATTTTGATCTTCACGTTCCTAGGTGAAATTTGGAAATCTTATGGGATTCCTTTGTATCTTAATGACAGGAATTATATTTTGTGCCAACTATTTAATTTCCCGGTCCGAAGTTCTTACTAGTTCGGCGAAGAGTAATTTGTCATTGTCATGAAATTCCTTTGGTGGAATAACGAATGTTTCGATCGATAAGCATTTCCCCAGTTTTTAGTCATAAAATGTGTTATGTATTGTACTAAGTTTTCGGTGGCGGCTCAAGTTGGTAAGCTAACGGGTCAATTCTTGCGAAGATCTTATAAGGTCCAATATACCTTAAGTTCAGCTTTTCTCGTTTCCCAAAACGTATCATACCTTACCATAACTAGACTTTAAACAAAACCTTAATCATAGGATGGAATTTTAAAAGTTAATGCCTTACATTTGCGTAACTTTTTTGGCGATAATGTGCGGCCTGTAGTCTGTTTCGTATCTGTATGGTTTCCTCAGTCGTTTCATGGGTGATCTCTGGACTAGTGGGTTGGCTATCTCCAACCTCAGTCTTGCAAATGGGTGACCGACACTTTCGTGAATAGAGTGTTACGCCCCAAAAACGACCGTAATTTGTTTTCCCCGAAATACCCACAACGGGTTGGCATAAATAGGTGAGTTTCAGCTTGGCAGACGGTAATTTCTTGTTTTGAGTCTTCTTTTGTCACATGTTATCTATATTCCTTTGGGTTGAGGTTCAAAATCGTGGAAATGGTCGTGAGATGAGTAGTGGTCAAGGGTTTAATGTTAATGGGAGGAATAACATGGGTGCTCCACAACGGGTTCAAGTGGTTGATCAGGGAAATGCTCAGACTGGGGTTAATGGTCTCCGATGCTATAACTGTAATGAGAAGGGTCATCTGGCTAATGCATGCCCCAAGCCGAGGACAAGAGGCAGCGCTTATCACAAAGAGGCTTTACTCTTGGCTCTCAAGGATGAAGCTGGTGGAACTCTTACAAACAAGGAACAGAGCTTCATGGCTAATGCAGATTCTGATGATGACATGGAGGACTTGCAGGCTAATGCAGCTGTGATGTTAATGGCAAACATGCAAGAGCTCCACATGAGTGACATAGGCCCAGTGTATGACACTGATGGCTTGTCTCAAGTACCGGATCCAAACATACTTTTACATGATATGATATGTCCGTCAACATCTGCATCTGACAAGGCACAGAGTGTGTTAATACAAATAAGCCGTAAAAACGTTTATTTATATTTTACGATCTTCTAATGTTTTGTCGATAACAAACGTAAAATCATGTTAACGAAACAAATAAAATACATAAATGGTTTGAACTAATAGTTTCTAACATATTCACACTTTCACATAAAACACTAAAACAAGTATAAGTGATTTTGTGATTTAGTAATACATATGTACAACAACTAGTGTTTACATATTTTGGGTAAAATATACACATAACTAGTATGTAGTATATTGGGTAATATAAATGGGTAGAAACTTAAGTATCACAACCCATTGGGCAAATACATTGAATGTAGTTGGGTACAACCCAAAGCCCATGACCCATAACCCATTGCATGACATCATGCTTATATCTTACATGGATAATATCCATAACCCATGGATCAACCCATACCCAAGTGACCAAGTGCATTGCACTCAAAGATACAATGTATCTATCCAAAGATCCATGGTTCAACCCATGACCCATAACCAAAATACCCATGGGCAAAAGGGAGCGTCCCACGGATCCCTAGCTTAACGCTAGACGGATCCCTTGTGGAAGGGATCCGTGGGATCCGGGGAACAGTAGGATTTTTCCTCTATAAATAGTGAGCTATTTCTTCATTATCTTTCACCCCTTTCTAACACACTTTCTCTCTAAGTGTAAAACTCACTAACCTCAGATCCAAGAGATCTATGTTTGTAGTTTTGTTTTTGTGTGATCTTTTAGGTTCCTCTTAAAGGCAAGATCATCACCTTTGAAGTCAAGCAAGCTCAAGTCCATGAGTTTCCATGCTTCCTCATCATCAAGGCTACTGAAGTCTTCTTGTTGATGATTCCTTTCTTTCTTCAAAGAAGTGTAGTGTTGAAGACATTAGTGAAAGATGTCTGAAGAGTCAAGACGAAGATACTAGTGAAGGGTATCTATCGTCTATACCATAAGCACTTGTGGTAGGTGTTTAGAAGCCAAGATTAGAAGCATTAGTGAAAGGTGCTTAGAAGTCAAGACTAGAAGCATTGGTGAAAGATGCTTAGAAGTCAAGACACAAGACATTAGTGAAAGGTGTCTTGTAGATCTAGTCAAAGGCATTAGTGAAAGGTGCCTTAGATGTACATTCGATATGGTGTGTTTCGATGTACAAGATAGACTAGTTTTAGATCCAAGGATATTGATATCCTTGATGATGTTGTAAAGGAGTAGATCTCCTTTGGGATTAGTCGTTGGTATAGTGTGGTAGTAGTTCCTCCATTGCAATGGAACTAGGTGCTTAGCCTAGTACCTAATAAAGGGTAGGCGACGTTGTGAAGGTGTAGTTCACCTTGGAGTGAAAGAACTAGGTACTTAGCCTAGTACCTTATAAAGGGTAGGCGACGTTGTGTAGGTGTGGTTCGCCTTGGTGTGAAAGAACTCGGTATTTAGCTTTGTACCGGAAAAAGGATAAGCGACATTGTGAAGGCTTCTCCACCATAAGGAGATTGGTGTAGTGATTACGAACTCTCGAGTAGGTGACTCGGGGAGTGGAGAAGGAAGGTGTCCTTGTAGCCGAACCAATATAAATACTTGCGTTGTGGTTTTGTGCTTCTTACTCTTATCTTTTCATTACTTACCTTATATGCTTGTTTATCCACATCCATCACACACATCCAAATAGATTGACATAAGTCGATCTAAATAGATTAAAATGAAGTTTTAATTGGTAAAACTATTCAACCCCCCTTCTAGTTTTCCACAGTTTGCATCAGAGCTTCGTTACCAAGTTTCTTGAAGTATATTGTACTTTAAAAACTTGATACGATCCATAGTTAATTGAAAACTACAAAGAAGGCTTTTCATAAAAACAAAACACAATGTTTTTTTTTAAAACTATATGTTGGATGTTGATTTGATAACAACATTTTTTTTATTATTTACTTTTTCATTTAATTGCACTAATCTTCTTTGTCATATTGATTAGTCATAGCTCATACCCACCAAGCTATAGGAATCGCTTGGTAACAAGAATACATTCCTTAAGAAGGTATCTTAAACGCAAAGGAGCGGGAATCGTCTAAGTGGCATTTGTTGTGTCATTTGTAAAGACATTCCTAAGTACGCTAGAGGTATGATTTTCTTTCTTATTTTGCTTGATAATTAAGTATGCCTATTTAGGTATTTATATGATTATCCTTTGTGCTTATACATGTATTAACATGAAGCTTCATTAGGAAGTCTTTTTCTCACATACGTGTTAGTCTTGTCGTCTAAAGTCGTGGTATATAAAACTTATGTTTTATTTCTTTTAATCCAATAATAAAACAAAACACGAATTTCAAAAATTTCTCTCAAAACTTCATCTTCCTCTCCATTTTCGTCCTCAACGAAACCAAGAAGGATCATCTTCAACATGGTTTACATCGCCCCCGTGCTCATCGCCTTAACACTCATCGCACTTGTGTTCCCTATGATGAAGTTCACATACGAAGACATTTACTTTGTGTTGTTAATCTACATTAGGGTTATATACCCAATCCTTTGTATCATTCTTATTATTGAAATAAAATATTACTAATAGTCTAGTTATCTAAGTTATTATGTGTTTATCATTTTTGTGTTATGTCTTTCTTTCGTGATACATTAAAAGTCATGTATGCATGTTAAAAGAAAATGTAGGTTAAAACACATATCTTGGTATAAAAACTATGAGATCTAAAAACCTATGTTTTTCATAAAATCTGTTTCTGTGATTACAGATCTACGGATCCCGGAAGTTATACTAGCCGGATCCCTTTGGTAAAGGAACCGTGGGATCCGTCCTACTGGAAAACAGTTTTTCATGCAAATTAAAAATCACTTGTCTTCTAAAAAGGTAATACTCCACTAGAAATATCAAAACCATAAGTGAGTTAAATATCATTGTTGTTAAAAACCATTGTTAATAAAAATCTAGTAAAAACATTAGATAATCATAGGTTAATCACAAACATATCTTTCTATTAACTCATGTTTTCTATAGGTTCAACTATGACGCATGAATATGAGTTTGATTTTTCACTCACTAGCGTCTACACTCCGAACATCTCTTTTGAACCCAACACACCTGGCAACCATGTCCGTGGGGTTCAATAATCTCGAAAACCGTCACTTCCACGAAGGACGTATTGTAGACACCTCTCTACAATTCGAAGAAGGTATCAATACCTCCTTCCGAGCCATCGGACTAGAATGTCTTCTTGAAATAAACGAGAAGATATGTCCAAGGTTCATAATGGGATTCTTCCGTCAAGTTGAAATCGTTCGTAATGAGGATCGCTCTCTATCTCTTTGGTTTTATATCAAAAACCAAAAGTTTACTTTAAATCTTGGGCATTTTGGTCACATCCTCCGGATTCCAAATCATGGACAATGTGCCTTCACCGAAGATTGGTCTCTTGATTCTCTCTTCAACTTTCGTGAAGAAAATAGTCCATATTGTTCACACATACCTTCCCCGGAAGATTTAAATCGCATAATATGCAAACCTCGACCATATTACTCCGATCCAAACATTATCTTCACACGGGACATCCGAGAAGAGTACAAGCCTCTTGCACTCATCCTACGTGAGAATGTTTGGAGTCTTAGGGGAAATCGAGAAATCCTTCCCGCTTGTTGTGCTCACATGTTGTACTGTTTGCTAACACAACAACCATACAATCTCGCATACTTCTTTGCAAGGCGAATTGCAAATCTTCAAGGCTCCAAGAATAAAATCATCCCTTATGGAATGTTCTTGACGCGCCTCTATCACAATGTTATGCACTTCCATCCTCAATTTCAAAGTCCGTTGTACGTACTTGTGAACAAGATGATGGAACCACTAAACATATCTCTCATGAATACTTTCTTCATTCTTGATTCCACCAACACTCATCAATCACATAAGGATCCTCCTAGCGAAAACACTCAAGGAACCTAGTAGTATTCCAAAATAGGATCAATTCTCTTATACTCGTGCTTTATCAATGTAATCCAATTTCTTTCATGAAATAAAACCTCTTACATTTGATATCTTAGTATTAGAACTCTTTTTAGACTATCCTTGAGATATAATGCATTGTCAAGATCATTGCATACCTTTAGTAAAGGTCCTGCTGAGCAGATGGGCGGATCCCAAAGATTGTGCTAGACGGATCCCTACACTTAGGGAACCGTGGGATCCGGCAAACAGAAAATGCAATTGCAAGCATTATATTTCAAACATATCCTTAGAACACCTCACACTAAGCTAAACATAGTGTCTTAAGGCAAATTAAGTCCTTATCAAGATAGGTTGATCTCTCCTACTCACACATAACTCACCTAGATCACACTCTAAAACGCTTGTAGATCTACCGTTTCATTTTTAATCCATTACTCTTCCGTTCTCAAACTCACACTTCATTTTTTACTTGATCCCTCACATTTAGCCTTAGAAATCTTTCGATTATGGTAACATTGGTCATAAATCATCCTTACCTCAAAATTGATCAAATTTGATCAAACTCTAGCTTTTCTCATCTCAAAGCTTCTAGGATATCTTCCAAAAACACTATCCTAAGTCACAACCTGATCTCTAGGATCTTTTAGCTTCAATTGACACTCTCATCTTTAGTGTCATCCTTGCTCATCCATTGGTACTCATGAAAGTTCCAAATCCTTCCATAAAAGACAATCATTAGCTACATCACTCATTACTTTCAAGAACTTAAGCACCCCTTCATTTAAAACACTTAGGAAGACTGAAACACTCAAGATGTTATAGGTCTTAGACCTTAGAAACATCATTTCCACTCTTTCATAGCTGCTGAGAGCCGGATCCCTAGGATTAGCCTAGACGGATCCCTCTGAGGAGGGAACCGTGGGATCCGGATGACAGTTTATGTCAAATCTTGCTAAAACAATCATTTTAACTCATCTTTCTAACTCAAGCACTCCATCTCATCTTAAATGAGTTCCTAGATCAGTACAAACTCTGAAGTTGACTCTTGTGCATGTTAATCATCACATTCCAAAGAATCCTAGTGGCTTAAGGCTTAAATGCACTTGCCAAATCTCTTGGATTACAAACCACTTTGTTAGGACCTCCATAGTCATCACATTCATCCTAACTTTCAGCATTTTAGAAATCTTTACAAACCTCTTGAAATCATCTCATCATGAGGAAAACCCCAAGTAGTAACCTATCCACCAAAGAACCACCCAAGAAAAAGGCTCATGTTATACACGAAATCTCTTCAACCGAATCATCTCCGATCAAGCCAACAAATGCTAGGATCCTTCCTCAACCAATCAAACCAATTTCTAAAAGGATAGTACCCACAAAACTACCTATGCCAAACACCACCATACCTCCTAGGCCAAACAATATCATTTCCACTAAACCATCACCATTGGTTCCTAGAGCTATCTCCTTTACATCTCCACTATCATCACCACACCTCTACAATTTAGAGGATTTTCCTCCTAGGACGTCTCATCCGCCTCCGCCGACAACATTCTCCTCATTAGGAGGAATAATGGTACAAAATCAAGGTATTGAGTCAACACTTGCTCCGGCTTCCTTTTCGCCGTTTCCATCATATAATCCCATTTGGATTATGAGAAATCATCAAAGTCAACCACCCGACCATATGAAAGTTGACACTTCTCTACCACCACCATCATTCTTGGTCGAGCCATTCTCAAATGCGCCACCACCAATCCCTCCATCGTTTGAAGCTCCACAAGCCGCTTCACTTGATCCCTCGCATCAAGCCATTTCATTTCTTCCACCACCACTACCTAGCCATGACAAAGATTGCTATCATTGTCAACATGTTGAAAGTTTGATACATGAAGTATGAGAAGACCAACGTTTCATGTTCTATCATCTCCTCGAACGTTTCGACGAGATTAAACCTAAACAAAACTTGAGCTAGAAGATTTTAGTGGTGTCCTAGCATCAAGCGATAGTTGGTTTAGAAATTCCTAGTCATGTATTTTCTTAGTTTTTAGAGTCGTGTATATCATAACTCTAGTTTTATTACATGAAATTACATGCTACTTGTTATATTTCTGAGCATATGATTACATTGTATTCGTATCTCATTTTTGTGATAACATTACGTGTTATATCACCTTTGCTGAAATTAATCAGCTAATACGGATCCCTCAGATTTGCCTAGCCGGATCCCCACTAGGAGGGAACCGTGGGATCCATGAGACAGAAAGCTACTTTCTACTAACTTGGACCACATTTGCAGGAAATTGTGAATTATACTTGCTTTCTAACCTTTGTTTTGTAGTTATTCAATTTACACACGAAGACTTTGACATCCTAAAGCTAGGGGGAGCTTTATGTCAAAACAATACATTGCAAATTACTTGCAATACTAGGTTTACTTTTCGTGACGTCCCCTTGCAAAATTGCAATCATAAAGGGGGAGCACATTCGTCACTTAGACGAAATACTTTGCAAACTTACTTGCAAACAAACTAGATTAGTATCACTTTCTTGACGCCCTTACATAGGGATGGACTCGTCAAGGGGGAGTAAAAGACGAGATCCTTTCCCGTTACTTGCTCTCTATTTCTTTTTATTTTTATTTCTTTCACATGTTTTTCTTAAAACGATGTGTTGCTTTCCTTCAAACACTTTTTGTTTCGACAAAAGGGGGAGAAGAAAGTAAAAACTACAAATTCAAACTTTTACAATTTTAGCTTTTCCTTAAAATAATTTTATGTTTTGTCATCAACAAAAGGGGAGATTGTTAATACAAATAAGCCGTAAAAACGTTTATTTATATTTTTACGATCTTCTAATGTTTTGTCGATAACAAACGTAAAATCATGTTAACGAAACAAATAAAATACGTAAATGGTTTGAACTAATAGTTTCTAACATATTCACACTTTAACATAAAACACTAAAACAAGTATAAGTGATTTTGTGATTTAGTAATACATATGTACAACAACTAGTGTTTACATATTTTGGGTAAAATATACACATAACTAGTATGTAGTATATTGGGTAATATAAATGGGTAAAAACTTAAGTATCACAACCCATTGGGCAAATACATTGAATGTAGTTGGGTACAACCCAAAGCCCATGACCCATGGATCTTGACCCATAACCCATTGCATGACATCATGCTTATATCTTACATGGATAATATCCATAACCCATGGATCAACCCATACCCAAGTGACCAAGTGCATTGCACTCAAAGATACAATGTATCTAGCCAAAGATCCATGGTTCAACCCATGACCCATGACCCATAACCAAAATACCCATGGGCAAAAGGGAGCGTCCCACGGATCCCTAGCTTAACGCTAGACGGATCCCTTGTGGAAGGGATCTGTGGGATCCGGGGAACAGTAGGATTTTTCCTCTATAAATAGTGAGCTATTTCTTCATTATCTTTCACCCCTTTCTAACACACTTTCTCTCTAAGTGTAAAACTCACTAACCTCAAATCCAAGAGATCTATGTTTGTAGTTTTGTTTTTGTGTGATCTTTTAGGTTCCTCTTAAAGGCAAGATCATCACCTTTGAAGTTAAGCAAACTCAAGTCCATGATTTGCCATGCTTCCTCATCATCAAGGCTACTGAAGTCTTCTTGTTGATGATTCCTTTCTTTCTTCAAAGAAGTGTAGTGTTGAAGACATTAGTGAAAGATGTCTCAAGAGTCAAGACGAAGATACTAGTGAAGGGTATCTATCGTCTATACCATAAGCACTTGTGGTAGGTGCTTAGAAGCCAAGATTAGAAGCATTAGTGAAAGGTGCTTAGAAGTCAAGACTAGAAGCATTGGTGAAAGATGCTTAGAAGTCAAGACACAAGACATTAGTGAAAGGTGTCTTGTAGATCTAGTCAAAAGCATTAGTGAAAGGTGCCTCAGATGTACATTCGATATGGTGTGTTTCGATGTACAAGATAGACTAGTTTTAGATCCAAGGATATTGATATCCTTGATGATTTTGTAAAGGAGTAGATCTCCTTTGGGATTAGTCGTTGGTGTAGTGTGGTAGTAGTTCCTCCATTGCAATGGAACTAGGTGCTTAGCCTAGTACCTAATAAAGGGTAGGCGACGTTGGGAAGGTGTAGTTCACCTTGGAGTGAAATAACTAGGTACTTAGCCTAGTACCTTATAAAGGGTAGGCGACGTTGTGTAGGTGTGGTTCGCCTTGGTGTGAAAGAACTCGGTATTTAGCTTTGTACCGGAAAAAGGATAAGCGACGTTGTGAAGGCTTCTCCGCCATAAGGAGATTGGTGTAGTGATTACGAACTCTCGAGTAGGTGACTCGGGGAGTAGAGTAGGGCAAGGAAGGTGTCCTTGTAGCCGAACCACTATAAATACTTGCGTTGTGGTTTTGTGCTTCTTACTCTTATCTTTTCATTACTTACCTTATATGCTTGTTTATCAACATCCATCACACACATCCAAATAGATTGACATAAGTCGATCTAAATAGATTAAAAGGAAGTTTTAATTGGTAAAACTATTCAACCCCTTCTAGTTTTCCACAGAGTGTTCAAAATGAGCCCTCTACAAATCATTAGCGATAATCAAATGGATCCCGTAGTTATATTTGACGATCAAGATGACCTTGTGGTTAATATTGATAATCAAGTTGACTCCGTGGTTATATTTGAGGATCTAAATAATTATCATGTTGAGACTCAAGTTGAACAAAATGAACCTTCGTCTAATCCGGATCTTGAGCTCATGACCAAATTATTTCAGATCACCCAATCTCAATATGAAAAGTGCAATGACATCAATAAGCAATTGCAAGATAAAATTGCATTGTTAACTAAGGATAATGAATGCTATAAGTTTCAACTCAACATTTTTCAAACTAAAGAGAAGCGTGTAAAAGGTTTTGAAGTCGCATTTGCTAAATCTTACCAAAATGAAAAATCTTTGGAAAAACAGATTTGTGATCTAGTTGCATCCAAAAATGCTTTGTTGTCTCAAATAGAACAATTGAAATATGATCATAAACAACAACTTAACGCTCTCACTTCGGAAACTCAAAAAGCCAAGTCTGAGTTGTTAACTTGTCAAAAACAGTTTTGTGAGTACAAAAAGCATTCGAGGAAACAAATAGATGACAATCTTGAGGAAATTGTCGACTTACAAAACGAAATCAAAGAGTTTCGAAATATTGTTTACAAACATGGTGAGTCAATCACAACAATTCAAAAGTTTTCTTTTAAACCAAATCCTAATGGATATGGACAAATTCTTGCTGATTACAAACCACGTTTTTAAAATAGAGCATTCAAACCAAATCCTCAAGTTTACAGTGCAGAACATAGAATTGATGACTCCATCATGACTGTTGTTGAATATAATCGTTTGTAGGAATTAGATGGAGAAGACGAGAGTCGGTCAAAATTGGAAAATGTTGTCTATTGCAAACCATTTAACTATTCAAAAGCCATAACTTTCGTCACACAACAGGATCTTTCTAACACACCTTGGGTTGTCACACCACCTCTAGAGTCCTCTTCTAATGATGATTCCCAACCCAATGTTGCACAAATTAATGGTCCTTTACCTTCTTTTAGTGAAATAAAGCCATTAGCTGAAGGATGTCAGGTTCTAAAATACTTTGACACTTTCATGTCTGACATCAAACTTTTGGAACATGCAATTGAAGTTAATTCTGAAATTAAAGCTGAACATTTTCAATCGCCATTTACGAGACAACAAAGGGATATTTTTTAGAAAGGACTTTTACCACATGTCCAAAATCTAAAAATGTGTGCAATATATTGAGAACGGGATCTTCAGAAGGAGATTGGTCTTATGAAAAAAGTTTTCGAACAAACAGAAACATCGATTTCAAACACTAAACGTTAAAAGAAATTGTTAAGAAATCATGTTGACCGAATCTTGGAAGATGTTATCTGTGCTAATACCATAAATGTTGTGTTATTACATTCTGTTGTATATGCATTTGATTATATTGCTGCTCATTCTGTTGAAAATGTTGAGAATACCGATAATGTGTCACAAATCAAGTCTTTAAAAATTGAAAATGAGCGATTGTTAAATGAGCTTTCCAATGCAAAACGTCGTCTTCAATGGTGTCAAAAAGATTGTCAAAATCGTGAACTTGCTTTGCAAAACAAGATCAACCAGTTGCGTTCAAAATCTCTAGATCCAAAAATAGAACAACTGGACGATGCAAACGTGTCTTTAAAGTGTCAAATTTCAAAATATGAACAAGAAATTGCCAAAGTCAAAACTGAATATGGTGTCATATTTGATTTACTTAAAAAGACTCGTGCTCAAGCGTCAAAAGATGCTGATGATCATCTTGCATATACCAAAGAAGTTTTATGAAATAATGGAAACACTCGCTTTGAAAATCAAGATTTTTTACACACTATCCATGACTTAAAAGCGGAGTTGGTGAAACTTAAGCAAGATAAGATTAGTAACAGTAATGCACTTGCCTCAGGAATATTTAAAATTGACAATAGAACGCCTAATGACAAACCACAAGATACTAATGTGCTTCCTTCCAGAAACAGAGAATAGTTGCCTCTTTTCCCAACGCTAGCACTTCACAGCTTAAGAGCAAATCAAGGAAGAATAGGAAGTTACGATGTAAGAAAAGAACAATAAAGACCTCTGAAGTAGAAGAACACCTTAGGACTTTGAATAAGACTCAAGTTGCACCCACTTTAGACATTGCGTTAGACAAATGTAATAGAAAAAGTGATGTAACGAATGCTGAACCTTTAAGTACTTTGAATGTTATGTTTGAAGAATCTTGTGTTGGTTGTCATAAAAGCATGTTTTCTGGTTGTCATGATAAATGTGTTGCTAATTCTATCTTATCTCGTAAGCGGAACAATAGGAAACGGAATACCTCTAGGCCCACCAATGCTTCTAAGTCTGTGCTAGGTAAATCGCCTTCTAGTGTTTCTGCAAATATCATTGATGTACCTGTAGAACCCACTTCACCTCCTAGGAAGAACTTATCACCTAGTGCATTCACTAATACCAAAGCTAAGACTAGTTGGAGATGGCAGAAATGGTTACATAATACACATGGATTTAAATGGATTCCCAAAATCACTAATATGTGTGTGTCGTCTGTAACTGTAACGGAACCCTCTAACTCTTCGGGTTCCACCTCTACTTCTATTCCACCTGTGTCGTCTGTGTGTAATGCAGGTGATACAGATCATCCTCTGGATTGTTGATAGCGGATGCTCCCGGCACATGACATGCAATCTCAAACTGTTATCAAACTTTGTTTCAAAGTTCATTGGCACTGTCAGGTTCGGGAATGTTCACTTCGCAGCTATCATGGGCTACGGAGATTACATCAATGGGAACATCGAAATTAGCAGGGTTTATTATGTGGAAGGTCTTTGTCACAATCTCTTTTCAGTCGGTCAATTTTGTGATGGAGATTTGGAAGTTGCTTTTCGGGAGAAAACTTGTTTCATTCGTGAACTACAAGGAAAAGATCTTATGTCTGGAAACCGCACATCAAGTCTTTACACAATCTCAATGCAAGATATGATTGCTTCATCTCCCATCTGTCTACTTTCTAAGGCAACATCTACAAAATCTTGGCTATGGCACCGTCGTCTTTCACACTTAAACTTTCAAACCATAACCAATCTTGCACGTTACAAACTTGTTGAAGGTCTCCCAAGATGTCACACCCCCAAATTACCTGTTTTGCAGCGGAATGGAATTCCTGGGGATTGACTGTCATAGCATCACAATCACAGTTATATTGAACGACCTAAAGTGTCGTTTGGAAAATACATCGTTTGATTTAATAAAACAATCAGAGTTTACAAAGTAGGTCCCGAATGAAAATCAACTTGTGCGGAAATAAGTTTGTTACAATTCAACGATGTTTTAAAGTATGTAAAACCCAAGTGAGACGCGTCGTCACCACGACTCCATGATGTGTCCAAATGCATGCCATGAAGTGAATGCCTTAGATACCTGAGATAAAACATGCTAAAAGTGTCAACACAAAGGTTGAGTGAGTTCATAGAGTTTGTGTTGAAATGTAAAGCCTTTCAAAATCGTTTATGTAGCAAAGGCATTGTAAATCCACTCAGTTCCAAGTCCCGCCCATACAAAACTTGCAACCTGTGTGTTCACAACCCACTGCCAGAATATGTATAGTTTATGTTCAAACAAAAATCGTCAAATGAATTCACAAAATAGTGCATGACTCAATGTATCGAAATCGTTTATGCAGCAAAGGCATTGTAAATCCACTCAGTTCCAAGTCCCGCCCATACAAAACTTGCAACCTGTGTGTTCACAACCCATTGCCGAAATGTATATATAGTTTATATTCAACCACACATCGTCAAATGAATTCACAATAGTACCTAACTCGACGTAAAACCATAGGTTTAATTAATTCGTTTGAACACAATCATCGTAGTGTGAGTTAAATCGTTTCACACTCATCGTTAAAAACAAAATCGTATTTATTTCACTAAGTTCATGACACCAAAGCGTAAACATCGCACCAATAAAAATTGGTAATCATCGTTTCATCGCCGCCCTAATAGGTAATTTGCCAATTTACCTTAATGATTCAAATATAGTGCGCTCGATTTCCCCTAAATGGGTCAATAGGAGCGGGAGTGTTAATTCCAATAGGCCTATTCACAATATTCGCACTCACTCGCAAGTGACTAATGGTGCATGATGTAGGGACTTCGAACATGGCAAATACTTAGTGACAATAAAACATTCGGATATAGCATACAGTTCAAAGCATTTGTGTTCGGTTAAAAATGTAGCATGTATCTCCCCCAAGAGTTTGTAAAACAGTTAAAAGAGTAAAAGTGGGGCTATGAACTCACGGTAATCCTTAAAAAGTTAGATTACTTATGAAAGTAAATGAAAATAATTGAGCATGTATCTCCCCCAAAACAGTTATGAAAACAAGTAAAAGCAGGGGCTATGAAAACTCACAGTAATCCTTATAAAAGTTAAAGTACTTGTGAAAGTAAATGTAAACAGTTTGAGCATGTATCTCCCCCAAAACAGTTATGAAAACAAGTAAAAGTAGGGGCCATGAAACTCACGGTTATTCATATAAGTTAAAGTACTTGTGAAAGTAAGTGAAAACAGTTTGAGCATGTATCTCCCCCAAAAGTAGTATAAAAAAAATCGAAAATGGGGCTATGAAAACTCACCTGGTGTGATTGATATGCTAACAAAATGAAGTGCACGAAAGTGAGACTCGGAAACTATCCGCGACCTAGAATGAATGTCATGACTTGAGTTATGATATGTTGTCGTGAATGTGTGATAGTGCGATACAATGTTGTGCATGCAACTCCATATGATATTCATACCACTTGTATGTTTTGGAAATAATATTTATCGTCAAAATATGTTTATGACATCCCGTCATATTATAAAATGCTTTACAAGTATTTACGTCAAAATGTCATCCTACAATGGTTTTATAATGATTTATGGTGAAATTTTCACTTTTCGTCGCAAAACAATGTCGTCGGAATTTTTATGAAATTAACAAAAATGGCTTTGGAAAACTAGTCGTAAAACAGTGTACGTCGATCGTTAGAGAACGAACTCGACTGTTTTGGAAAGTTTGTATCGATATCTAAAAGTTTCAGTTCAGGAGTTTTCGTCCAAAAGGTCTCGAACATAAAGATAATAAGGGTTAAAGATGGTGGTTTTGGCTAATTGTGTGCAGAAAATTAGTCACGGCAAGTTTATGAAAAAGTGCATATCTTTGTCGTTTCAAATCCGTTTTCTACGTTTTATACGTCCTTAGCTTCGTATCAAAGTATACTAATATATTTTTGACAAGTCGAAATAATTTGTGAAGCTTAAGGCTCGTTTTGACTCGTACAATACAAAAATGTTTGCTGAAATTTCAGGATTAATATATTTCGTCGTCAAACTTGTAAAATTCATAACTTCTTCGTTATAAGTCCGTTTTATTCCGTTCAAGCGGCCACGGATTCGTTTTAAAGTATATTTTCTAAATATCAAGGCCAAAATTTCGTGACTAAAGTCGGATTTTCCAGAAAAATGAAACAAGGACAGAACCAAATATATAGTTATCGAAAATAGTTTTTCTCGGACAAAACCTATTCTAATCCCTTCAAATCAACTCCAAAGCTAATCTAATCCTACCATACACCTTCTTAGGGTGTCATGGGTTCCTAGACATCATCAAGACCAACCAATACCAAGGGAATAATTATAGGATGACCAAATATATATATATACTCTAAAATCATGTAAAAATGGTATAAATCACATATGTCTTGCATGTTGCTCCAAAAATGAAGAAATGACTATGAAATGAAAAGGAAACATGAAAATATAAAATGATATGCTTAGTACTTGATGAGGTGATTAGAACCAAGGTTTAACCTAAACACCATAGGTTTTTATTTCAAAACCTAAACAAGAGTGTAAACTAGATTGTTTTAACTTGATCTTGGAAAAACTTTGATGAAATCTCCTATCCCTATGCGGCGGTTTGAAGAGTAAGAAAAACAAGAGAGAAAAATATCTTGACTTAACTTGAATGATTGAAGTGAATGAATTAAGTGAAAGTATGCAACATTGAGTATAGATATAGATATGAAGAAAATTTTTACCAAAACACATTATGAGGTACCCCCCTTCGGCCAAGGGTATTGAAAAAATATATTTTTTTTTTTCTCTTTGTAATATATAAGTATATATTGTTTGTAGAAAAAATGTAGTAAGTAAAATATGTTGTAACTTGTATATAGTTGTGAAATTAGAGTAGTATTGACTAAAATAAGTTTTAATGGATCAAAGTAAAGTATATTGAGATCACATAAATTGTAAAAATACATTTCTTGTAAAATTTGAGTGATATAATAATTATCGTGTAGTTTTTAAGAAAAGCGTCGTAATAATATAAATTTAACGATTTATATACAAAATAAATTTAGAACACTAGGTAAACTCAAAATATAGTTTTTATGAACTAATGTAAGTATAAAAATACATCGGGATCATTTTTGAAAGTAACGGTTTAAATATTCAAAATAATAACTCACGCGATAACGATTATTAAATATAAAAAATTACGCGTTGAATGTGAAATGGAATGTCATGAATGAACTAATGAGATGCAAATGATGTCAATGGAATGTAGACTAATCTTAGTCCATATGAAATGTTCGTGATGTTATGATCATGAATTCGCCGCTAAACCTTAAAGGTTATGCGAATTTGGAACACGTAAACCAAGTTTACGATAAATGTTGAAATAGTGAAGCATAAATCGTTTCGAGAAATGACCTGAAAGTACGGGTTGTCACATTCGCCCATCCAAAAAGGAATTCAGTTCGTGTTGGTCTCTCGGGTTTAGGGTTTGATGTGGCAAACTTTCCCATTCTCGAGCAAAACCCTCAAAAGACTTTTTGGTAACCGATTTTTACTTAATCCCACAACTCATCAAACAAGAACTGTCATACGATTAGGCTAAATCGGTTTAGGTAACAACTTGTTTCTAGCTCGATCTTTGCAACTCATCAAACAAGAACTGTCACAGCGGATCAAACTGGAATCAAGTGGTTTGAAGAAAATCTTTTGAAAATTTGGCTCGATTACGGAATTGCTTACACATATAAGCCTACTACTCCCTTCATTGCATGATTCTTCCGGAATTAGACATAGGTGATCAGGCTATGTATAATTTAGGAGTAACTATGCAATGCTTGGACTAATCGACTCATATGTTGTTTGGTGTTGAGTCAACTGATGTTAAAATTGTGATGAACATCGAGGAGAAAAGACATGGAGAAGTGTCGTTAAAATGATAGTTAAAGTAAAAAGAATTGAAATCCTCGTAAATGATAACAAATCGGAAAAAAAATAAAGTACGATAGATGAGAATATTTTACAACGAGTGGTTTATCAAACAAAAATACATCTTAGGTTATAAAGATTCGGATATGATGGAAAACATAAACTTAGTACGACATAGTACATAAGGAGAAATAAGACTGTTAGTTTCCGAACTTCTTCAGTCTTCCGCGTCGTTGATACCTTGACGAACTCCTCCTCCTCCTTCCAACATATATACATTCCCATGAGCACCTTCAACTGGTTGACCTTGGTTTTGAGGACATTGATTCCGATAGTGTCCTTGTTCCCCACATCCGAAGCATGTGACTACGGCTTTACCTTTACAATCCCTGGCTAGATGTCCCGGTGTTTTGCATTTGTGACACTTGGCAGGGCAAGGACCCGAGTGATGAAAATTACATCGATTACATAGTGGGTGTGTTCCAGGATACCCTCTACCTCTCATTGGTGCAGGCTGACATAAACCATTCCCACTTCTTGCCTTCTATTTTGTTGTTGATGACGGTTAGTGTTGCGGTTTTGGTTGTTGTTGTTATCATCTCCTTGGTCGTTTTCCCATTTCCTTTTGTTGTTGTTGATTTGGTTATCGTCGTTGTTGTTGTTTTGGTTATTGTTGTAGTTTGTGCGGTTGTTGGGGTTGTTGTTGTTTTGGTTGGTGTTGGTGTACTTACCTCTCTTCACTACCGGGCCATGAGCTTTTAAGTCACCCTAATAGCTTCCTCGATTGTTTGTGGATCAAACGAAGTCACATTTCCTTGAATAACCGGAAGTCCCAGATAAAGCCTCTAGCAACTCCTCGTTATCCGGTACCATCGACGGGCATAACGCGGCCAATTCCTGAAATCTCCGAATGTATGTGTCAATATCGTACCCAATTGTTACTAGTTCGTAGAACTCCGTCTCCAACTTTTTCACTTCCGTACGAGGACAAAACTTCTTGGTCACCAAACCCTTAAATTGCTCCCAAGTAAGCTTGAAAGCATTCTCCATTCCAATCGGTTGAGCATATGAATTCCACCACGACAACGCTCCATCGAGTAATGTACTTGTAGCAAATTTGACCTTACTATCATCGGGGCAATTACAAAGCAAAAACACGGATTCCAACTTTTCAAACCATCGTACCATGGCCGTGGCTCCTTCAGTCCCCCTAAACTTGGGCTCACCACTTTTGAAATCCTTGTACGAACATCTCTTAACTCCGGATCCTCCGGCATTTCCATAGCAGCAGCTAGCGCTACCAGCGGCGGCCAGCGTATCAGCAGCAGCAGCGTGCTGTTTCCCTTTCGACTCTTAATGCATCGGCTATGCTATCATTCACTAACTTTTGAATAAATTTGCTTGGGTCATTTCAACTGTAGCTTTCTTCGGGCCATATCTTTTCAAAACAAGAGGAAATGTGAGACGTAGCAAAAATCCGATGTTAATAATAAACGCTCCAAAGAGATGTGATAAGAAATGGTAAGTTTGAGGTTATTTTTCAAAATAATCGACGGGTTCAGAAAAGATGGGTTATGAGGTGTCGTAAGTGCTTCAAATGTATAATGGTTTAGTGACTTAGTGTGAATAAAGTGTAACTCGACATGTTAGTGGTGAAACAAAGGAGTGAGAGTGACTTTGCCCTATTTAAAGGTTTATCTCGGTATTCGTCGTTATCGATGATGAATGTGATATAAAAATTGTGATAGGGAATGACAAGGAATTCTCCACGTTAGAATATGAGGAAAAGATAATGGGATGGGTATTTAAGGGCATCCATGTGACAGTTGATATGAAATGAAAGTAAATAACTCGAAAAATGTACGTATAAACCGCATGTAGAGAGAACATGCACTTATGAAGAAATGATGAGATGCTATGATAATGTAGTTATAGTCTAGGGTCAATGATGCAACCTAGTTCTCTATAACCGAAGCTCTGATGCCAATCTGTCACACCCCCAAATTACCTGTTTTGCAGCGGAATGGAATTCCTGGGGATTGACTGTCATAGCATCACAATCACAGTTATATTGAACGACCTAAAGTGTCGTTTGGAAAATACATCGTTTGATTTAATAAAACAATCAGAGTTTACAAAGTAGGTCCCAAATGAAAATCAACTTGTGCGGAAATAAGTTTGTTACAATTCAACGATGTTTTAAAGTATGTAAAACCCAAGTGAGACGCGTCGTCACCACGACTCCATGATGTGTCCAAATGCATGCCATGAAGTGAATGCCTTAGATACCTGAGATAAAACATGCTAAAAGTGTCAACACAAAGGTTGAGTGAGTTCATAGAGTTTGTGTTGAAATGTAAAGCTTTCAAAATCGTTTATGCTGCAAAGGCATTGTAAATCCACTCAGTTACAAGTCCCGCCCATACAAAACTTGCAACCTGTGTGTTCACAACCCATTGCCAGAATATGCATAGTTTATGTTCAAACAGAAATCGTCAAATGAATTCACAAAATAGTGCATGACTCAATGTATCGAAATCGTTTATGCAAGCAAAGGCATTGTATATCCACTCAGTTCCAAGCTCCGCCCATACAAAACTTGCAACCTGTGTGTTCACAACCCATTGCCGAAATGTATATATAGTTTATATTCAACCACACAGCGTCAAATGAATTCACAATAGTACCTAACTCGACGTAAAACCATAGGTTTAATTAATTCGTTTGAACACAATCATCGTAGTGTGAGTTAAATCGTTTCACACTCATCGTTAAAAACAAAATCGTATTTATTTCACTAAGTTCATGACACCAAAGCGTAAACATCGCACCAATAAAAATTGGTAATCATCGTTTCATCGCCGCCCTAATAGGTAATTTGCCAATTTACCTTAATGATTCAAATATAGTGCGCTCGATTTCCCCTAAATGGGTCAATAGGAGCGGGAGTGTTAATTCCAATAGGCCTATTCACAATATTCGCGCTCACTCATAGCAGTGACTAATGGTGCATGATGTAGGGACTTAGAACATGGCAAATACTTAGTGACAATAAAACATTCGGATATAGCATACAGTTCAAAGCATTTGTGTTCGGTTAAAAAATGTAGCATGTATCTCCCCAAGAGTTTGTAAAAGCAGTTAAAGAGTAAAAGTGGGGCTACGAACTCACGGTAATCCTTAAAAGTTAGATTACTTATGAAAGTAAATGAAAATAATTGAGCATGTATCTCCCCAAAAGCTTATGAAAACAAGTAAAAGCAGGGCTATGAAAACTCACGTAATCCTTATAAAGTTAAAGTACTTGTAAAAGTAAATGAAACAGTTTGAGCATGTATCTCCCCCAAAACAGTTATGAAAACAAGTAAAAGTAGGGGCCATGAAACTCACGGTTATTCATATAAGTTAAAGTACTTGTGAAAGTAAGTGAAAACAGTTTGTCTCCCCAAAAGTAGTATAAAAAATCGAAAATGGGGCTATGAAAACTCACTGTGTGAATTGATATGCTAACAAAATGAAGTGCAGTGAGACTTCGGAAACTATCCGCGACCTAGAATGAATGTCATGACTGAGTTATGATATGTTGTCGCAATGATGTGATGATAGTGCGATACAATGTTATGCATGCAACTCCATATGATATTCATACCACTTGTATGTTTTGGAAATAATATTTATCGTCAAAATATGTTTATGACATCCCGTCATATTATAAAATGCTTTACAAGTATTTACGTCAAAATGTCATCCTACAATGGTTTTATAATGATTTATGGTGAAATTTTCACTTTTCGTCGCAAAACAATGTCGTCGGAATTTTTATGAAATTAACAAAAATGGCTTTGGAAAACTAGTCGTAAAACAGTGTACGTCGATCGTTAGAGAACGAACTCGACTGTTTTGGAAAGTTTGTATCGATATCTAAAAGTTTCAGTTCAGGAGTTTTCGTCCAAAAGGTCTCGAACATAAAGATAATAAGGGTTAAAGATGGTGGTTTTGGCTAATTGTGTGCAGAAAATTAGTCACGGCAAGTTTATGAAAAAGTGCATATCTTTGTCGTTTCAAATCCGTTTTCTACGTTTATACGTCCTTAGCTCGTATCAAAGTATACTAATATACTTTTGACAAGTCGAAATAATTTGTGAAGCTTAAGGCTCGTTTTTGACTCGTACAATACAAAAACTGTTTGCTGAAATTTTCAGGGAATAATATATTTCGTTGTCAAACTTGTAAAATCCATAACTTCTTCGTTATAAGTCCGTTTTCATCCGTTCAAGCGGCCACGGATTCGTTTTAAAGTATATTTTCTAAATATCAAGGCCAAAATTTCGTGACTAAAGTCGGATTTTCCAGAAAAATGAAACAAGGACAGAACCAAATTTATAGTTATCGAAAATAGTTTTTCTCGGACAAAACCTATTCTAATCCCTTCAAAACAACTCCAAAGCTAATCTAATCCTACCATACACCTTCTTAGGGTGTCATGGGTTCCTAGACATCATCAAGACCAACCAATACCAAGGGGATAATTATAGGATGACCAAATATATATATATACTCTAAAATCATGTAAAAATGGTATAAATCACATATGTCTTGCATGTTGCTCCAAAAATGAAGAAATGACTATGAAATGAAAAGGAAACATGAAAATATAAATGATATGCTTACAAGTACTTGATGAGGTGATTAGAACCAAGGTTTAACCTAAACACCATAGGTTTTTATTTCAAAACCTAAACAAGAGTGTTATCTAGATTGTTTATAACTTGATCTTGGAAAAACTTTGATGAAATCTCCTATCCCCTATGCTTGGCCGGTTTGAAGAGTAAGAAAAACAAGAGAGAAAAATATCTTGACTTAACTTGAATGATTGAAGTGAATGAATTAAGTGAAAGTATGCAACATTGAGTATAGATATAGATATGAAGAAAATTTTTACCAAAACATTAATGAGGTACCCCCCCTTGGTCGGCCAAGGGGGGAAGTATTTGAAAAATATATTTTTTTTTTCTCTTTGTATATATAAATGTATATAATTGTTTGTAAGAAAACTGTAGTTAAGTAAAATATGTTGTAACTTGTATATAGTTGTGAAATTAGAGTAGTATTGACTAAAATAAGTTTTAATGGATCAAAGTAAAGTATATTGAGATCATATAAATTGTAAAAATACATTTCTTGTAAAATTTGAGTGATATAATAATTATCGTGTAGTTTTTAAGAAAAGCGTCGTAATAATATAAATTTAACGATTTATATACAAAATAAATTTAGAACACTAGGTAAACTCAAAATATAGTTTTATGAACTAAATGTAAGTTTAAAAATACATCGGGATCATTTTTGAAAGTAACGGTTTAAATATTCAAAATAATAACTCACGCGATAACGATTATTAAATATAAAAATTTACGCGTTGAATGTGAAATGGAATGTCATGAATGAACTAATGAGATGCAAATGATGTCAATGGAATGTAGACTAATCTTAGTCCATATGAAATGTTCGTGATGTTATGATCATGAATTCGCCGCTAAACCTTAAAGGTTATGCGAATTTGGAACACGTAAACCAAGTTTACGATAAATGTTGAAATAGTGAAGCATAAATCGTTTCGAGAAATGACCTGAAAGTACGGGTTGTCACACAAGATTTCGGTATTCTAAAGATCATCTATGCTCAGCTTGTGAACAAGGGAAAAGCACTCGTGCTCACTTTCCTTCAAAGGTGAAACCTGACTCACGACATGTGCTTCATCTTCTTCACATGGATTTGTGTGGTCCGATGAGTGTGCAGACGATTAACGGCAAACGCTACATCTTGGTAATTGTCGATGACTACTCAAGATGGACTTGGGTTTATTTTCTTTGAAGTAAAGATCAAGCTCCATAGATGATCATCACCTTTCTAACGAAAATACAAGTTCAGCCAGAATACAGATCAGACATTAGAAAGGATAAAGGGACGAATTTGTGAATCAAACTCTTCATGATTATTATGAGAAAGTGGGAATTGAGCATCAAACATCCATTGCGAACACCGAATAAAACGGAATTGTTGAACGACGAAACCGTGCGTTAGTGGAAGCGCAGAACGATGTTGATCAATGCAAAACTTCAGTTACTTGTGGGCTAAAGCCGTGTCAACGCATGCTACACTCAAACCGTTCTATGATTACGAGCGCCACAACAAAACACCTTATGAGCTTATTCACAACCGTAAACCGAATCTCAAACACTTTCATGTATTTGGATCCCTTTGTTACCCAAATAATGATCGTGATGACTTTGGTAAGCTCAGGCCAAAGCGACATAGGAGTCTTTGTTGGATACTTGAATCAGGGTTACGGTCACGGAGATCGATGCATACGGGAGATTATGGAAACGATTCATGCCAGGGTTCGATGAGCTTCTGAAATGGCTTCGAGCAAAACAGCTTGGAAACCGGACATAACCGCTCAACTTCCCCAAACCCCATCATCAGTGAACCAAGCTTGCACACTTTCGACGTCAAATGGAACATCTATTTGCTCCTCTGTTTAGTGATGATATTGATCAACGTGCTCCAGATGTATCCAATGTTTCCGCTGCTCAACCTAATAATAATCCTACACCTGATACATGAAACAACAACAACAACAACTGTTGAAGAAGCACCTCCAATTGATTCTACAACAACAGCCGAACAAACCGCATCCAATGACGTTGAACCAGCTGCTGATCCTCTGAACCAAGAAGTACCTACACTTGCAGATTATGATCCAAATGCGTTCTTCAATCCTTTTGCTAATGAAACACTACCGATGTTGCGGAATCATCCACAAGCCATTTGAATCCTCTGTCTACACAATGTATATCAACGTCAACCCTCCACACATCGTTGGACTAAAGACCATCCTCTTGTGAACATTATTGGAAACCCAAATAAACCAATCGTAACTAGACAGCCTTCTTGATGACGGTGAACATTGCATTTATGCACTTACCGTCTGCCAAGCTGAACCAAAAAATATTAAAGAAGCAATGACATATGACAACTGGATCGAATCCATGCAAGAAGAACTTAATCAGTTTAAACGTCTTGAAGTATGGGAATTGGTTGCAAAACCAACAGGGTCTATGTTATTGGTCCTGAATTTGGAAAAACAAGTTGGATCTTGAAGATACGGTTATCAAATAAGTCACGTCGGTGGCTAAGGGTTATAGACAAGAAGAAGGGATTGACTACAAGGAATCATTCGCACCGGTTGATAGACTTGAGGCATGCGAATCTTTCGGCATTCGCGGCTCACATGAACATCACGGGTCTTTTCAGATGGATGTCAAAAGCGCTTTTGAATGGTAACGAAGGAAACGGTCTATGTTAGTCGGCAGAAGGATTTGTTGATCGAGTTACCTAATCACGTCTAACCTGAACAAGGCTCTCTGGTTCTCAAACAAGCCCCTGGTGGTATGATAAGTTGTCATCCTTTCTCCATTTCTCATAATTTTGTCAAAGGATCGGAATTAAGCCAACAATTCGCCACAATATATGGTCATGTTCAACATCTATACTTTTTCAAAACTTATGAAAAAACATTTTGAAATGTCAATGATGGGTGAACTTACGTTCTTTCTAGGACGGCAAGTTCATCAATCACCCGTGGTATTTTCCTGAGAGTCGGACCAAATATGCTCTTGAAATTTTAAACAAACATGTAATGCAAAGCGTGATACCTATGCCACCTATGGCACATACCAAAAGCGGATGTTGATTTGCATGGAAATTGGTTGACCCTATATACGTATTATTGGGTCTCATGTATCTAATGACGGTAGACACGATGACATATTTCTTTGTATATATCTTTGCTCCGTTATCGGTCAAGACCAATTGAAACTCACCTCTCTAAGGCTAAAAGAATCCTCCGATACATCAAGGGAACCATTAACGGGGATCGGTATCCGGATTCGGTTTTGAACTAATAGCTTTAGAGGCCGTGATCACGCAGGTTGCTTAGATTCTCGAAAAATACTTCGGGTCTACAATTTCTTGGTGATAAACGGTGTCATGGCAATCGACGGCGAGTTATGTACCGTGTCTTCAACGGCAGAATATGTAGCCATGTCGGCGTGTTGTGCTCAAGTCATTTGGATGAGAACACAAATCAAAGACTATGGTTACATATTTGTGAATCCCGATGTACTGCTTGACAATCGAAGTGCTATTGCTATCTCGTGCAACTCGGTTCAACATTCGGTCCAAGCACATCGATCTTCGATATCATTTCATAAAGGATCATGTGGAAAAGGTAATGCTTGAATTATATTTTGTGGGTATGAACAACAATTGGCGGACCTTCTCACCAAAGCCTTAGCTTCTGCTAGGTTTACTGAGTTGATCCACCGGATTGGTATGAGGTGTTTGACTCCAGAAGAACTGGACGAACTTTTGACACATTCTTAAAACCAGTCAAACACCAAAACCTATTTTGTAAATATTTTTTTTCAAAAACAAAATACAAAAATATAAAATCTATAAAATACAAAAATATTCTTCAATCTTAATTTCTTTCAACATTGCAAGTACACATCTTCCGTCAACACTTTCCTAATTCAAACATTTCAATATTTTCACGGTCAAGTGTTGAGGGGGAGAATGTAAATATTTTTCTGTTTCATAAAACCTTGTACTTGCATGTTACTCAGTACTGGTTGTATCTTTGATAATGGTGGATACGCTTCTTGTTTCTTGACACTCCTCGGACCCAAATTTGTAAAATTTCTCTATTTCTAAAGTCGAGGGGGAGTGTCGTCAAGTTTCTTTCCAAATTTACACTTCGTACTTAACCAAAATGGAAGTTATGGGCTATGGATGAAAATGGTTGAGGTGGAGGGGCCATACTTGTCAAATGTTTAAACTTAATTTTATAAAACTCTCCACCTAATACACTTTAACATTTATTTCAAGCATTTAAGATTTCACCAACCTTCATCCACGCTCAAAATTCAAACCTCAAATCCGTGTTATAAACTTCAAATTTGTAAGTGTTTATAGCTACTTTTTTGCAATTTCAAACATTGGTTTTAAATCGTTTGCAAATCCAACGGGTTAATTTTCACCTATGAATGATTTTAGTTTTACGCGTAAGCGTATAAACTAGGAATCATTTTTGGTTGATTATGATGAAATGGATTGTGTTTTCAAAGTTAATATCAAATTTTAAAACCATTTATTCAAGAAACCTAACCCAGAAACAAGTATGAATCACTTTTCAAAATTAGGGTTTATGCGTGAAATTGGGTGTTTTCTATTATGAGTATTTTAGGACAATTAAAGGCTTGAAAGATGTTTGTTACATGCTTAATTAACCTAAGAATCCTTTGAATCTCACCCAGATACATTATAATGGTGAAATTTAATTTTAGGGTTTAAGTATTCGTATAAATGGGTACTTTTGATTCAGGTGGTTTTAGATGTTAAAACTTGTTTCATTCATCTCATATGGCTCCTAAGACATCCCAGAAATCATTTGGTAGTGATTACATAGTTAGATTGTTTAGGCGTAGGATTTGAATCCTTAGGGTTTAACTTTACGCTTATTTAACTACGCGTAACCATTATCAACTTGTGATAACATGTGATTTCGAAGAGGTTGAATAAAGTGTTAACGAAATGTTAATGATTTATTTATTCAGGTTTTACGGCGTCCAAAATCGAGAATCAAGGGTAAAAATGGACTTACGCTTAGGATCACCTTATGCGTAGCCGTTAGAAAATCTTACGTAACCTTTACGCATAAGGTTCTACAAGGACTATCACGTGAAGGATATGCATAAACTTGATTCTTACGCAAGGCTTACTCTTACGGTAAACAGCATAAGCTCCCAACCTAAACTGCAGCGTAAGCTTTATGCCAGAGTCTATTCCTACGGTAAGCTTTCTTACGCATAAGATGGACTCCTACGCATAAGCTTAATGCAGCGTATGGTTACACAATGTTCGCAGCATAAGCATTCTTCGGCCAAAACTTTAACTTTACTTATGAAATGTTACGTGTACTAACTTGTAAATAAGTTATTCATAACGTCACAAGATCAAAATGTCACTAATAAGCTATAATGGTTAAAATGTTGTGTGAATGAGTGAAAATTTGGACTTTAAAATTCAAAATTAATACTACACGAAACTTATCGACGACACTTTGAATGTTGGACAACTAGTGACATTGGACTCGTAACATTCATTAACATAACATATTCAATAAATTGGACAATAAAATCAACTTTTGACTAACATAATGTCTTTCGATATGTTGGTACTTTTGTCTCAATATCTTTCAGATCACGATGTGGACATCACCATGGAAAAGCGTTAACGCAAATGAGCTCACAATAGAAGACATATTCCCTACTGGTTATAGTATGAAGCTTGGAAAGAACAATCTCAAGGTTGATTTTGAGAACTTCACCTGCTCTGAATCCTCATGCCGAATTGCAGTGGATATTCTTAAATCTCATCCCTACAACAACATGCTCACAAACTCGCAACGTGCCGGAAGATCTACATTCACCAATTTTGGCATACAATGAAAAGGTGGATGGTCAGACAGTTACTCTTAATGATAAGCGGTCACAGTTACACTTGGCGATTTACGAGCAATTCTTCGCCCCTGCTATCCATTTCTGAGTATGTGCCAATTCCAAATGAAGAGGCTACACTACAATTCATGGTCGATATTGGCTATGATGAAGTAGGGAATTATTACCAACATTCTTGGTCGATTTAAATAATATTCCTCAGCCGTGGAGAACTTTATTCATCATGATGGCCAAGTCTGTTTCAGGAAGAGGCATCGGTCATGAGCATCCTATGCTAATGCACCTACAAATCTTCTGGGGCATGGTCAACAAAATGCACATAGACTATGCAAGTCGATGGGAAGACATGATGTCTCACCTCAAGAAGCCCGGCACAAAGGTTCCTTTCATCAGATACACAAACTTGTTGATCCAGAAGATACTGGGAATAATCGGACATTCCCGAGACTTGATGACCCCAACCATCATTCTGTGTTGTTTGAGGCTACATTAAATGTTGTCTGATTTAAAGACTCATCAACAAAGAAACAAGGTGTAGTCTTGACGCCTACTCCGATGACATTAAAAGTCTTCAATCGTATTCACGATACCAAGAAGCAATGGCCTTAGGCAAAGTCGGATTCATGGATGAAAAGTCTTCCGCCATCAGTCGAAGACAGGAGATCGGCGGTGTTGGAAGTATTGCAAGCACGGGAGTGCCCGTAAGTATCCAAAGAGGAATCCTCCCGAAAAAAAAGTTCCATTTGAAGGTGCCATTCCTACTCCTAAACCGTCACCTAAATTAGAGGATCAAGACTCAGGATCTGAGGCTGATGAGGAGGTTCACTAATCGATGCGATACGGGATGATACAACAGTTGAAAAAACTTAGTCCCAAAATAGACAAGGGTAAAACTCCGGTTAAGGCAGGGAAGAAGAAGAGTTACGATGATGAACCAAAGGATGAGGAGAAAGACTACCACAAGACAAAGCATCTAAGGTTACGACATGCTATGGAATTTAATCGTCAACAAACTTCGTGGCCCGGAGGTTCAAGTGGTGGTGCTCTACACACCGGTTTTCGATGCGGTTAATCAACCCGATAAGGGCGGTACCACCACTCAAGAATCAACAGAGAAACAACAGCAAGAAGATGAAGTCATCTTTGATTTTGAAGAAGAGGAAAAGGAGAAGGATGAAAAGATAATTGATGAAGACATTGAGGAAGTGCTAGGAAAAAGTCGAAGAAGCTCGAGCTAAAGCTAAAGAAGAGGCTAGGTAAAGAGGCGAAAGGCTAAAGCTAGCGAAGAAGCGATAATTATCTCCTAGATAATCCCGATCACAACCCCGAAGGAACTTCGAGCCACCAAAGACCGAGCCATCTCATCACACATCTTCATCAGATTCTTCATCTCATTCATCACCACCACCATCCAAAGATGCTACCACCAAAACCACATCCAAATCCATCAAGAAACCAACGATACTTGGGCATCAGCGTTAAAAACAAAGATTGTCAAATGGAACAAGAAAGGAAAAGCAATGTTGTTAACAAGAAGCTAAATCACTTGCGGACGGACTCAATCTACTTCGAACGTGATAAACGAGTTTCGATGAAAGAACAAATCCAAAGTTTCTCAATCGAGATATCCAAGGGGAAATGGACAAGACGATAACGGACTACACTCATAAGTTCCTTCTCGACATGTCCCCGGAGTCACAAGAGAGATGTTCGCTAGACAACTTTTCCACATCTGTCATTGGTCAAGCATACACTTTGGAAATACCCTGTGTTGTTATGGAAATCAAACCAATCCCGTCTCCGGTTATCTCGATGCGGAATTGATCTGCTGGTTATGCAAATGTCTCAACGATGCAACATTTACTTCAACGAAGCTAAAATTTTTGAGGCATTCTTGGAATATCAACTAAAAACATCGTTAAAGAGTCAGCGAAAGGGCTAGCGACCAGAGATGACGATGATGCGAGACAAAAGGATTCGAGCCAAAGCGCAAAAAGCGGCGAATCCTCATCTATGCCTCCACCACCCCAAAGGACCACACCAGAGATCTTCACAACATCCTCTGGCGACAAACCTCGGGACTCGAGGTCTCCACCACCAACGGAGCGGTGACCATTTCAAATACACCGGTGGTGATGACGAAGAGCCTTCAGTGACAACGCCCTCATCAACAACATCACCAAGCACCATTGAGAATCATCCTCCAAGTCACGAGAATAAAAGTCTCCAACAGTTGTATCTTGGTTAGATGAAGATGACACTTCGAATCTCGAATGGTTTTCAAAGCTTGTTGATGCAACCCCTCAATTACAGGAAGGCCAGAACCGTAGATGGTCGAACCATGGAGCATGTCAAGATCATTCAAAAAAGTTCAAGTGAAGAAGATGACGAAAGAAAGAGTTAAGACGAATCAAGAACGATGCCTTTCAACCCCTTTCTGAGACAGCTTCGCGGATTGCCATTGAAATCGAATATCATCTCGACAACATAGCACGAGCCATGTCCAACAATATTGATTGGCTCAACCATGAATCAAACATCGACTTCACTAGACCTGACAAGGCTCCTTACTACACTGACTCGACTAAGCCGATACCCACCATTGGTCGACCTGATCAACAACGGATTCCCTACCGGTACTTCTTCAACAATGACATGGAATTTCTTCAACGCGGTAGCGATGTTAGCAAGAAATATGCTACTTCACTCACCTTCCCCATCCCGGCAGGCAGTCTTGCCAATAATGTTGCCATCGAGGAAGAAGCCACACGAATGTTTGTTGATAATGTGGTTAATTATGACCTCGATGCACTGTATGTAATTTATCATTGGCCTGAATGAAGAAGACTTTACTACAGAAGCTGCCAGGTACTTAAATCTAACAAAGAGGTGTATAGTGACCAATGGATCGTTGCTATAATGCATGTCAGTCTGTCTACTATGTGGGACTACTCATTACTGAAAGCAATTAAAGTCAAACGCCAAGACGAACATGAATATGACTTTCTTGGCGGATTTTCCTAGATTGTCACTCATGACATGAACATGTATCTTGCTAAGGTACAAGGTCAATCGACATTCTCCACCAACATCCAGCTCCGTACATCAAGTCATTCTTCATCGAAGCATCGTTATCCAGGACGTGTTGAAGACCTTCAACTTGGTGGAATCATACCAAAAATGTGTTAATCTCACAAAACCATCGCTAAACCTTCCCAATATCAACCAATCGGCTCAATTACACCATCATATAAAAATTTTGGCGTAGTTTACCGTAGTGAACTTCACCATAATTGCTTCATGGCGTGCAATGAGCTTCACAAGTTTGGTGATCACCCACGAGAAGAAGGTTCAGACGGCTAGCATATCGGTTAAGGAGATTCATGAAGGCATCGGAAAAAGCGGTGGAATTATAGGGAAAAGAGGGATGTGAAGAAAATCATCACGAGGATTGATGAAAGGTTGTTTCGTCCGCGACGATAAGGACTTTGGAAACTTCGTGGGTGGCGACAGTATTTCTCTTACGGGCTATCAACATCTAGAAAGAACTCTTGGTGTTATTGACGGACTGCCTGGTACTCCTTGATTATTTTCTTGATTGACATTTGGATATTGTGATCTGTTAATAACTGACAATGGCTTGTGCACACATGTTAAACCATTACTTGTAATGAAAGGACCACTGTGGTGCGCTTGATTCACAATCCTATAAAGGAGCGAAAGCTTCTTACTTTTGAGTAAAACTTATCAAAACTTTCATTTTTCAAAGTTTTGTTCAAAAGAACAAGTACTTCCCCTTATGTTTTCAAAACCTCAAAAGTTAATATTACTTGTTGAGGGGAGTACTTGCTAAAATCTTTGTTC
>OU343216.1:189367115-189389577 GCA_910596185.1 Chrysanthemum makinoi
CTCCCATTCCCCCAGCTCATCCTCACCCCTCCTTGTTCCCCCCACCTCAACAACCAAACAAGAAGCATTTAATGCTTCCCTTTCCCTTGCACTCAACCCCAACTGCTAAAACCATTTTTGGCGCCAAAACATGATCAAACGGCCAAGATTATCTCAAGCCATCCAAAGGTCCAAAATGAAAGTGGGATTCACTCAGATTGGAGAGAGAAGCAGTTTGGTGTATAAAAGGAAGCAAAAGAAAGAGAGTTAGAGTAGTAGATTTTAGTTTTCAAATTCCATATATGTCGTTTTTAACATAAAAGTTTTAGTTAAGTTTAAAAGTTGTAATCTTTTGTTCCTATGTACTCAATCTATGTTGTTTTATCATTGTAATGTGTTTTCAATCATCAATTCAAAGTTCTATTATAATTTCAAGTTTCATGCTTACTGTTTAAAATTTCAGTTTCAAACTCTTATGTCCAAGTTCTTAGAAGCTTATTTTTAAATCCAAACAAGCTTATTGAAGCTACTTATAGCTTTTGGTAAGTTTAAAACTCAAGTTTAAACACATTTGATAGTGGGTCAACGAAAGTCAAAATGGGCTCAAATGGAAATGAAAATGATATATGGGTGATGCAGAATTGGATATGGGGTGAAATTGAGTTAGTTTAAAGTTTGGAATAGGTTAGTGGTTCTTGTGTTCTTTGGCAAGCCATTGTGGCTAGGACCAAATGTAAGTCAATTCCAAATTTATTGCATAATCTGTATTTGTAGTCATCATTAGTTTTTACCTGTTTATTTAGTGGTAATTAGAGTAATTAGACTCAGTTTAATCAATAATACATGCTAGTTCAGTAGGTAGCTCAATTTACATTGCACATCAGTCATATAAGCAGTGTTTGGTTCAGTTGTTTAATCTGTGTTTAAGGTTAGTTAAAGGGTTAAGTTCATTTGATGTAGTTTTATCTGGGCTTATTACACTCATGCTAGTCTTTATTTTGCACCTTAGATAGCTCAAAGTCAAATTCACTTGGAATCTGTCTTAACTGCATATCTATTGGAATTCTTGAAAATCAAAAGCTTAATCTGTGTTAGGATATCACTAGAGTAGCTTGCATTCAGTTTCTTTCATCATATTACATCAATATCAGTCCACAAATTGGCTTCAAATCTCAAATAAGTCAACATATCATTTCTTCTTCAAAAGTCAAAAAAAGGTGAAAAACCAGTTTTTCCAGATCTTTATGGATTTTTCATGAATTCAATTTTGGGTCAATTCAAGTAAAACTTGGGGTTTTATAACTTCAGTTGGTCTAGTGTCTTAATATCATTTTAGTTGAATTTTAGTAATTTTCTACAAGCCTCAAAATAGCTTGTCATCTTGGTCTCATTTTTGGAAAGTGCCCTGTGCACAGGGAACTGAGTGTGCACAGGGTTTGTGCAGAGCTTGTCACAAGCTCATAAGAGCTTGTACAGGTCTGGTTTTTGGTTTATAGGTAGCTAGCCAGGTCTAGTTTAGGTTCCAATATCTGGTTTCAACTTCCAGCTTATTGGGTAGCTTATTCTTAAGCTACAAAGTTGTACTCAAAACCTGATTTTAGCACTTAAGCCAAATGATCAAATCATAGCAGTTTGTGTCTTAGAGGTTTAGGTCAATTGTATTTAGTTTCATTTGAGTAGTAACAGCTTATTAGAGCTTCTGTATCAGTTTGGTTCCCATCTGGTACCTTTGGCTTATTTCAAGTGCTTATTAGATAAGCACTTGCATTGCAGTTTCATTTTCCTACAAACAAGCCTCTGTTTTTATAATTTTCCTAGAATTAGAATATTATTTTAGAGTTTTCCTGAATTTTTCATATTTTTCTAGGTCAGTTTGCTATTTTTCTTCATTTAAAACAGTTTTTAGGTAATTTTAATTAGCTTTTAATACAATTAAATCAGAAAAACTTCAAAAAAATAAGTTTTCATTTTTCTTAGGTTAATATAAATATAAAAAGTCAAAAAAATATTTTTTTAGATTTTTCATAGTTTAATTTGTAATTTTTAGCAATTTAATTAGTTTTAAATAGTTTTTAATTCATAGAAAATAGAAAAATAATCAGAAAGATATAAAAATAGTTTTGAAAATTATCTTTAGTTATTTTAGATTTTTCCAAGTCATAATTTCATTTTTCTAGCTTTATTTCATATTTTCTTGTATTTTAGGGTATAATTAAATAAGTAAAAATAGTTTTTAATTAATAATAATTAAATAAATTGTAATAAAAATAATTTTATTTTTCTAAAAATTTTCTCTTATCATTAGGATTGTAAAAATGTCATTTTCACATTTTTAGGATTAATATTGTTTAAGTTTCACATATTCTTTTATACGTCACGTATTTTTAAATTAAAGTTTTATAAAAGAAAAATCAAAAACATCATTTTGCAAATAGTGATAGCGTTTATTTAATATATTTTATATTTTTAATTTTTTTTAATTTGCATTTAAGCCTCTGTAATTCATAAACTTTTTCTTTAGTTATAATCAATCAAACCTCTTTTCCGTTCAAATTCTCTCGATCACTATTCGTTTGATTATTCTCGCACAGCTCGTTGGGACATAACGACCTGGGGAAACACTATACTCTCCTGGACTTCATTGCATTTGGTTCCAGACTGTTTGAAGTTTGTTACGGTTAGCCATTCACAAGTGGCTAGCTTGCGTGATAAAACTTGACGGTTTGGGAGCGGATCAAATTTTGCCGCCGCTGCCGGGGAGCTGTGCTAATTATCTTCCGTTTAGCAGATTAGTGATTTGAATATTCACTCTTTGTTCATACCATCCATCTATATATATATATCTATATTTTCTTATATAAAAATCCAAAAACCCAAAAACATCCAAAAACGTATAAAACACAAAAAGATTTTTCTTTTGTTTCTATATATATATCAAAGATAAAAATACAAAAAGATTTGTCGTTTTCTTTGTTTTATAATAACAACATAAAAAATTATCACCGCAAACCAAGGCAGTGTACTACCTAACTGGGGGTACGACCATAATAAGTTCCCGAACCAAAGATTAAAACTTGCCTTTGTGTCCTTGTGATTGGTGTACCTTTTTCAAAGAAGCCATTCATCTTGTGATTATTGGTTTAAGTTCACTGTTGTTTTGCCTCGATTTTGTTTTAATTGGATTTGTTGTTATATCTACTTTTCAAAACCAGAAAACCCAAAAAGATTCTTCTTACCCCATTTTCATAATTCACTTTCATAATTCCCTTCCTTAACTCTGAGATCTCTTAGAGTTAACTCTAGTGCATGCGCACTCGTTCTTCTAGATCATTGAGTCCTTTGCGTGATCTAGCAGACATTCCTAGAAGACGTTTCAGAGACGTGCTGCCCAAATAGTCGAACCCGAGATTCGTACTATTTCAAACAACAATATGGCAAACGAACGAACTATGGCGGAAATGCTCCAAGCACCCATCGAGGGTTATGGCGATGCCATCATTTTACCAGAATCAATTCTGATCACTTTGAATTGAAGACACATTTGATCCAACTTGTGTCTACGAATCAATTCCGCGGGATTGATCGAGAAGACCCCTATGCACACATCCGTTGGTTTAACAAGTTGACTTCAACTATCAATTTCAAAGATGTACCACAAAAAGTGATCAATTTGATGCTATTTCCATTCTCACTTGAGGGGCACCGGATTTGGCTGGAAAAAGAACCCCTCGATCCATCGAAACTTGGGAGGATCTTGTTCAAAAGTTTGTCAATTATTTCTTTCCTCCATCAAAGACAACTAATCTCAAAAATGAAATTTCTGGATTTCGTCAAAATTTCGATGAAAACTTTGAGAGGCATGGAGAGATTCAAAGATCTCCTCAAGAAATGCCCCCATCATGAATTCACGGAGCTTCAACAAGTTAATATCTTTTATAATGGGTTGAACGGTAACGATCAAGATTCTTTGAACGCAGCCGCAGGTGGCAATATCTTGAATCGTAATCCTAAAGATGTGATTGAGATTTGCGAAATAAAATCAAAAGTTCCTATTTCTCGCAACAAAGTCAATATTCCGAACACTCCTGCTTCTTCATCCGGTAACTCTTCCGAGTTAGCCGCTCCAATAACCGAGCTAACGGACGTCATCCGTTGTATGATGAAAGAGGTAAAGGAAATCAAAAGCGAAATTCATAAGCCGGAACCAATCAAAGCCGTAAACAAGGTGTGTGAAACTTGTAGTGGTCCACACGCGTATTATGATTGTTAAGCAACCGATGCTTCTTTTTACCAAGCTCCCGTAGCTTCGGTAAACCACAATCAATACCGACCACAAGTGATCCTCACTACCGCGGTAACCTAGCGGTATGACACCACCGTTTTCCTCCCGTGCAAAACCATGGCAATCAAATTCGCTTTGTTCCGAATCAAGGACACAACTTCAATAACTCTCAAAATTTCAATCAAAACCGGAACAATTTCAACCAACCTTATCAAGCTCCAAATCAACAAAGTTATCAACAACCTTCTCAAGCTCCCCTACCAAATGACTTCATGAAAATTCATAGCCGAGTCAAGCATACGTTTAATGTAGACTCAAATCAATAACATGAGAGTTGAGCTAAGAAAGGAAATTGATACCACATTGTCTCGGCAGACAAATGAGTTGAAGAATATGATGAGCAGTTTCATGAACATGAATATGAACAAAGCTTCGTCATCTTCTGGAGGACTCCCAAGCAATACAGTTCCTAATCCAAATGCCGAGTTGAAAGCCGTCACCACTCGTAGTGGTAAGACGCACAATGGACCTTCGACTCCAATGCCTCATCCACTAGGAGCAATGAGTCAAGTTACCAAGGATACAACGGACAAGGTGCATTTTTCAAGCCCACGAAGTACCGCACACGTCCCACCTTCGATAGTCCAAGCTTTAAGACGGAACCGAAGTTCCGAAGACGAATTCTGAGCCAGAAATAACTTCCATTCCGGCTCAAAAGTCTAGTCAGCTTCCTTACCCATCAAGAATGCATGATGAGAAGCTCAAAGACAAAAACAAAGAGCAAATGGAAAAATTTTTCCAAATTTTCAATGAACTACACTTTGATATAAGCTTCGTTGATGATCTCGTTCTAATGCCCAAATTTGCATCCACGCTTAAAGGCTTGCTGACCAACAAAGATAAGTTATCTGAGATGGCTAAAACCCCTCTCAATGAGCAATGCTCAGCGGTCCTCCTCAAGAAGCTTCCCAAAAAGCTTGAAGACCCTGGCAGGTTTTTAATCCCGTGTGATTTCTTGGGAATGGTTCAATGCTCCGCCTTGGCCGATCTTGGCGCTAGCATTAACCTCATGCCACTCTCAGTATGGAAGAAAATGTCTCTTCCTAAACTTTCATCCACTTGTATGACACTCGAGCTAGCGGACCGTACCATAACTCGTCCACTTGGGATAGCCGAGGATGTCGTGATGAAAGTAGGAAAGTTTCACTTTCCTACTGACTTTGTTGTAGTAGACTTTGATGCAGATCCTAGAGTTCCCCTCATCTTAGGGAGAGCTTTCTTGAGAACGAGCCGTGCTCTAATTGATGTATTTGCTGAAGAGTTGACCATACAGGTTGACAACGAAGAACTCACGTTTAATATCAACCAAAACTCCAAACCTCTATCCAAACAGAGTGTTGCCACAATTGATCAAAAATCTGAAAGAATCAATGCAACACTCTCAAATTTCACAGTTAAGAGGAGTCACCAAAACCGTGCTGAGCTAAAAGCATTAAAAATCAACCCTGGTTCAAACAAATGGTTTGAAAGTTGTACCAAGGAAGTCAAGAGTGTTCTTGATGATGATGATCTAGAATCGGAGACTTTATCGGAAGTGGTGGAAATTGCTAGCTCTAAGAGCACACCACTTGTCCCACCTCCGGAATCAGTTTATCGTATCGAGTTTGTTAACTCTGTAGATGAAACCAAACTCTCTTCAGTTTCATCTGGATTGGATGATGATGTTTGTGATCCAATGGGAGACATTCTTCCCATTGAAGAATTGCTCAAAAATGATCCATCATCTCCTAGTCTTATTATTCCCGAATCTTCCATCCCTTCTCTCACTTCGGATGAGGAAGATGACAACCTTTGGAATGAAGTCGATGCCTTTCTTAGTGATGAGTCGATTCCAACAGGAATTGATAATACTTACTTTGATCCGGAGGGAGACATTCTTTTTCTGGAAAATCTGTTGATTGAAGAACCTTTTCCAACCCTCCCTACCGGAAATCCTGTTAACAATCACCATACAAGCTTCAAGTTTAAGCTTAAAAATGTCAAAAATGGTGATTTGCTTCTTACTAATAAGGAATGGACATGCATTCTCATGCACATCTTTATTCCATTCTTCACAGATGGTGTGGTTGCTCTTTCCCTTTTCTCTTTCGGGAATGAGGACACCATTTTTGACCCCGGTATCATCCTTTATAGTTTCTACTATTAACAATACCGCGGTTGTATCTCGTCGGTGTGGAACTTTTTGATGTTCATATGTTTATTAACACTGTGAACGAAAGTCCGATCGAGATTGGTTTTCCACGTTGCTTTCCCCATGAACAAATGAATGCGTGGATCGAGTCAAGCTAGCGACTCGGGAATCAAAAATAGTAGCATGCCATATGGGTTCTCACCCATATTTCTGACTTCTTTCTATTTTCTACCACCCTAGTGTGGGGGAGTTGCCCCACATGTTGTATATATATAAGTACTAAAAAAAAAAAAATCTTTCTAAATAATGGCCGTAGTATTTCCCTTTTACGTTCTCAGTTTCGGCATAACAGCCGGTACTTTGAATATTGAGGGCAATATTCATTTCTAGTGTGGGGGGGAATTCTCACGAATTTTATCATGTAATTATACCACCCAATTCCCCCATTTTTGGCCAAAATTTTTTTTTGGAGTAAGTGTTTTGCACTTACTCAGCTTATGGTTATCAGTCCGCCATGTCTAAAAAACAAAAGGATTGGCTAATCAAGGAGCAAACGGCTCTTGGTAAAGATATCTCAAATCCGTTGACGGCTTGCAATTTGCCCAAAATTGTATGGTATTCAGCTCACCATATCCTTAAAAGTGAAGAGTTGGCTAGCCCGCAAGTTTATGGCTTGTGGTAAAGGCAGTGGAAAAACCATAATTGGTAATCAGCTCACCAAAGATAATATTGATAATTTATCTAAGAGTTGGCTAGTCCAGAAGCAAACGGCTTCTGGTAAAGACAAATCAAATCCGTTGGAAGCTGGTGGTTTGCTCAAAATCACATGGTTATCAGTGTACCATGGTTCTTACTTGAACTAAAACATTTGGCTACTCCAGAAGTAATGGCTTTTGGTAAAGAGATTCAAATCCATTAAGTTTTTCTCAAAAGATTGCTAGGGACTAGCAATAGTTTAGTGTGGGGGATTGATGAGTGTGTAAATACTCATCATTTTTGGGTCAAATCTGAACTGCAAAACACTTAAAAATGCTCAGAAATGCATCAAAATACTGAAAATATTCCAAAATTGCATTTTATATGTTTCAGATGCAAAATGTTTAAATTCAGATGAAAAATGAGCTAAGTTTGCATAATTGGCAGTTTCAGTCCCCCAAGTTTCAAAAGTTGTCAGAAATAGTCCCTGAGCACCTTATTTCAAAAGTAAAATCACCAAAGGTCCTTTTAAAATCATAACTTGTCAAAATTAGTCCTTTGGTGAAAAATATCAAAAGTTTTGAGAAATTACAAGATTGGTCCTTCAAGTTTCAAAATTGGCAAAAATGGTCCTTGGAAATTTGAAAATGTGTATTTTGGTCCTTGTACTATTGAAACTTGTCACTTTTGGTCCCTTGGAACAACTTTGCAAAATTGGCAGCATTGGTCCTTGTATTTTCAGAAATGCATATTGTCCTTGTTATTTAATACAAGCCTTGGACCCTATCAAAACCCATTGTGACCCCTGCCTTTTTGGACCCCCTTCAATATATTAAGCCAAGTCAAACCCTTTACCCGCCGCTCTTTCTTTCTTCACCAAACATCTCTGCAACACTCAAGCCTCCCATTCCCCCAGCTCATCCTCACCCCTCCTTGTTCCCCCCACCTCAACAACCAAACAAGAAGCATTTAATGCTCCCTTTCCTTGCACTCAACCCCAACTGCTAAAACCATTTTTGGCGCCAAAACATGATCAAACGGCCAAGATTATCTCAAGCCATCCAAAGGTCCAAAATGAAAGTGGGATCACTCAGATGGAGAGAGAAGCGTTTGTGGGTATAAAGGAAGCAAAAGAAAGAGAGTTAGAGTAGTAGATTTTAGTTTTCAAATTCAATATATGTCTTTTAACATAAAAGTTTTAGTTAAGTTTAAAAGTTGTAATCTTTTGTTCTATGTACTCAATCTAGTTGTTTATCATTGTAATGGTTTTCAATCATCAATTCAAAGTTCTATTATAATTTCAAGTTTCATGCTTACTGTTTAAAATTTCAGTTTCAAACTCTTATGTCCAAGTTCTTAGAAGCTTATTTTTAAATCCAAACAAGCTTATTGAAGCTACTTATAGCTTTTGGTAAGTTTAAAACTCAAGTTTAAACACATTTGATAGTGGGTCAACGAAAGTCAAAATGGGCTCAAATGGAAATGAAAATGATATGGGGGTGATGCAGAATTGGATATGGGGTGAAATTGAGTTAGTTTAAAGTTTGGAATAGGTTAGTGGTTCTTGTGTTCTTTGGCAAGCCATGTGGTAGGACCAAATGTAAGTCAATTCCAAATTTATTGCATAATCTGTATTTGTAGTCATCATTAGTTTTTACCTGTTTATTTAGTGGTAATTAGAGTAATTAGACTCAGTTTAATCAATAATACATGCTAGTTCAGTAGGTAGCTCAGTTTACATTGCACATCAGTGATATAAGCAGTGTTTGGTTCAGTTGTTTAATCTGTGTTTAAGGTTAGTTAAAGGGTTAAGTTCATTTGATGTAGTTTTATCTGGGCTTATTACACTCATGCTAGTCTTTATTTTGCACCTTAGATAGCTCAAAGTCAAATTCACTTTGAATCTGTCTTAACTGCATATCTGTTGGAATTCTTGAAAATCAAAAGCTTAATCTGTGTTAGGATATCACTAGAGTAGCTTGCATTCAGTTTCTTTCATCATATTACATCAATATCAGTCCACAAATTGGCTTCAAATCTCAAATAAGTCAACATATCATTTCGTCTTCAAAAGTCAAAAAAAGGTGAAAACAGTTTTTCAGATCTTTATGGATTTTTCATGAATTCAATTTTGGGTCAATTCAAGTAAAACTTGGGGTTTTATAAATTCAGTTGGTCTAGTGTCTTAATATCATTTTAGTTGAATTTTAGTAATTTTCTACAAGCCTCAAAATAGCTTGTCATCTTGGTCTCATTTTTGGAAAGTGCCCTGTGCACAGGGAACTGAGTGTGCACAGGGTTTGTGCAGAGCTTGTCACAAGCTCATAAGAGCTTGTCCAGGTCTGGTTTTTGGTTTATAGGTAGCTATCCAGGTCTAGTTTAGGTTCCAATATCTGGTTTCAACTTCCAGCTTATGGGTAGCTTATCTTAAGCTACAAAGTTGTACTCAAAACCTGATTTTAGCACTTAAGCCAAATGATCAAATCATAGCAGTTTGTGTCTTAGAGGTTTAGGTCAGTTGTATTTAGTTTCATTTGAGTAGTAACAGCTTATTAGAGCTTCTGTATCAGTTTGGTTCCCATCTGGTACCTTTGGCTTATTTCAAGTGCTTATTACATAAGCACTTGCATTGCAGTTTCATTTTCCCACAAACAAGCCTCTGTTTTTATAATTTTCCTAGAATTAGAATATTATTTTAGACTTTTCCTGAATTTTTCAGATTTTTTCTAGGTCAGTTTGCTATTTTTCTTCATTTAAAACAGTTTTTAGGTAATTTTAATTAGCTTTTAATACAATTAAATCAGAAAAACTTCAAAAAAATAAGTTTTCATTTTTCTTAGGTTAAGATAAATATAAAAAGTCAAAAAAATATTTTTTCAGATTTTTCATAGTTTAATTTGTAATTTTTAGCAATTTAATTAGTTTTAAATAGTTTTTAATTCATAGAAAATAGAAAAATAATCAGAAAAATATAAAAATAGTTTTGAAAACTATATTTAGTTATTTTAGATTTTTCCAAGTCATAATTTCATTTTTCTAGCTTTATTTCATATTTTCTTGTATTTTAGGGTATAATTAAATAAGTAAAAATAGTTTTTAATTAATTATAATTAAATAAATAGTAATAAAAATAATTTTCTTTTTCTAAAAATTTTCTCTTATCATTAGGATTGTAAAAATGTCATTTTCACATTTTTAGGATTAATATTGTTTAATTTTCACATTTTCTTTTATACGTCACGTATTTTTAAATTAAAGTTTTATAAAAGAAAAATCAAAAACATCATTTTGCAAATAGTGATAGCGTTTATTTAATATATTTTATCTTTTTAATTTTCTTTAATTTGCATTTAAGCCTCTGTAATTCATAAACTTTTTCTTTAGTTATAATCAATCAAACCTCTTTTCCGTTCAAATTCTCTCGATCACTATTCGTTTGATTATTCTCGCACAGCTCGTTGGGACATAACGACCTGGGGAAACACTATACTCTCCTGGACTTCATTGCATTTGGTTCCAGACTGTTTGAAGTTTGTTACGGTTAGCCATTCACAAGTGGCTAGCTTGCGTGATAAAACTTGACGGTTTGGGAGCGGATCACCTTCTCAACCTCACGGCAAGTAGGCCGAACATTGATGTTGTCGTTGGAGCACACCAAAAGTTATTTGTAAAGATGAGGGAAAGATATAGATACGAACCTAAATACCTAAGCATCGCGGTAAGTATTGATCTCCCGGGTTGTCGTTCTAAAGGAATGGTGGATTTGAGACGCGCGTTTTAGTTCTTGTTGGATGCTTAGATATTGCTAATTTTGGGTTTTTTTTAATAATTATAGACTAAAAGGAAAATTAAAGGGAATCTAAGGCAATAAAAACTAAGGAAAGCTAAATAAAACTACGAGATAGCTAAATGGAAAATTCTACTCTAGCATCCTACTAAAGATAAAAGACATAAAAATAAAACTAAGCATGGCAAAACTAATTAAATGAAACATAGCCATTAACATAATAAAAATAAGGTAAAAATAAGATAAGAGGCACGGATATGGTTTAAGCATAACGGCGATGATAAAAAACACTAAACTAAACCCATCAAGCTCCATACTCAAACCGACGTACTTCTAATACCCAAAATTATCCTTAAAATAACTCTTAATAACCCTTAATATTCTACTAATCATCCAAAGCTTGAAACTTTATGAGAATTTGAGGTGAAATTTAAGATAAAGATTGCAACTTTCATAAGTGAAAAACTTAAAAATGATAACACTTGATTTGTAAAACTAATTTTTAAACTAAAAATGCGTAAAGTTAAAAACTTTAATAAAAAAGCTTGACAAAATTGAGTTTTTAAACTAAAAGATGTAAACTTTATGAATTTAAAAGACTAAAAATGATGAATTTTATAAAAAGATTTAAACTTTAAAAGATTTTAATCAATAAAAATGCTAGAGACATAAATTTTATATAAAATAGACTAAGATTAAGCAATTAATAAGCTAAAAAAAAAGTAATTAGAGACTTAACCGTGATTCACACTTATAACATGTGATTTAGTACAAAAAGTAAATTGGGAAAACTACATCTTTAATTAACATTAAATGACCATTAATATAAAAAGAAAAGTTGCGTAGGAATAAAAATGAAGAAGATAGATAGCCCCCTGGTAATATGCTTCCGGCTCTCTTTAAATGCAACCTTGGACATTCAATGTTGAGTTGGGGAATTCTAAACGTTGGCAGCAAGTTTGACCGGGACCCAGTGAAGATAACGGCTCCTTTGCACTAAACTAGTAGTCTAATGTTGTTTTGCATTGCCCTTATATTTCTTTTAATCATTTCGGGCCTGGTTAATCAGTTCACAATTGGGCTTCATCTTTCATTATATTGGACTTAATCTTGGGCTTCAAATTTAATTCTCTCGGGCTTCATATCTTCATATAATCTTCGTTTAGCTTCCAAAATTTCGCTCTTTTGCTCCAATATTTCTCGAACGTACTTGGACTTAAATCTTGGGCTTCAACTTTAATTCTCTCGGGCTTAATATCTATATAATCTTCGTTAGCTTCCAAAATTTCGCTCTTTTGCTCCAATATTTCTCGAACGTACCTTTAAAAATAAAATAACAAATAAACGTAATATTTGCAATAAAACCATAATTTGCTATTTTAATAAGCTAAAATGCGGGTATTTCGATTATAAAACATGTATAAACGTGATTTCATCAGACATCATGTTTAGTGTTTGCTTATGTGCTAGGTTTCAAGAAGACCCTAAAACATCACACCTAGAAGCCGTAAAAAGAATATTTAGATATCTTAAGGGGACAACACAATTAGGATTATGGTATCCTAAGGGCACGGGAGTAGAAACAATTGTATATGCAGATTCTGACCATGCAGGTGATTATGTTGACCGAAAAAGTACAAGTGGGGTATGTACTTTTATGGGATGTTGTTTAACATCTTGGTTTTGAAAGAAACAAACAGCATTAGAAATATCAACAACCGAAGCCGAATACGTCTCCGCTGGCAAAGCATGCCAACAAGCACTATGGATGAAACAAGCGTTAGTCGACTACGACATTCATCTTAGTGACATAGCCATTCTATGTGACAACAAGGGTGCCATAGATCTAAGCAAGAATTCGGTATTACATTCTCGCACAAAGCATATAGAGATTCGTCATCACTTCTTAAGAGACAATGCTCAAAAGGGGAACATCTCTTATGAGAAGGTAGCATCCGAAGACAACATAGCCGACGTCCTCACCAAACCGTTGAAGCGGGAAAAATTAAACCTACTTCGTCTTCGTCTTGGTCTCATGGAACAAACGTCGTAATTTACTTTTTGACTCTACAAGGTATGTAAACACTAGCCTTCTTCTTTCTGAGTCTAGGATCTCTATTTCACGCACAACTCACAAAGATTACGGGAATTTTCAAACCCAAGATAAGTTTTTCACTTATAGTTTTCTTATTTTCTTTCAAAATAAGTACAAGGTATAAACACATAATCCCATACACATCTTCCTTTCAAAAGGATAAAACGTTTGTATTTTACAACATAGAAATCTGTTTTCAAAATGATACTTCTTCCCGTATCAATTTCACAAAAGCAATTTCTCGCATCTAGGACAAATCGCTTTTTCATTATTAATACAACGTAAAAACCCGTTTTCATTGCATCTCATGTCTTTTGAATGCTAAAGGAGGCACATAACTAATATGTGTTTTCGGGTACATTTATTTAAGCCACAATGAATTAGGAGCATTGGTAACACTAAATTACGTACTTAAGTACTAAATATGTGTTTTCGGGTTATCTCACATAATAGTATGTTTTTCCACTTCTAGTTTATTTTTCTTTTTCTTCTTAGGAGTCGAGATAACCGCAACTCCAAATAGTTTGCATATAGGCACACACTAGGCAAAAATGTTTCCAAAAGGAAAATTTTGTGCTGCCTGGATCACCAGACCCACGGATCCCAGCCTTCATGCTGGACGGATCCCTCAAGGGAAGGATCCGTGGGATCCGTGAGACATAAGCTGTTTTTACCTTCCATTTTTCTCACTTTGGATGAAAACTCCAACTTTTATCTTATTTTTTTTGGAGTATGCTCTTTAATGCTTGTGTTCTCATGATGACATGCCTTAAATTCATATCTAATCATTAGATTTTAATCCACATTTTGGGTCAAGCATTCATTACAATGCTTTGTTTTTCTATATATAGAACTCCCAAAATGCTTGCATAATTCATCTCATCTTCACAAACAAACAACACCATGACATTCACAAGCTCTTACAACTTAGATGAATCAGCTAGTACAACAATCATCTTCATGAAACCCAAACCTTTGTACTTCCACCTTCCAAAATACCACAATCAAAATCTAGGATATCCGCACGGATTAACATCCGATCTTGTTGCTTAGGAAAACCATCATCATATGGCTCATCACCATCAAATAACTCACCACAAGATGCTTCCATTATAGCACCTCCTTCATCACCAACGAGTACACCAAATTCATCACCTAATCACTCACCACCTAAAGTCACTCTTTTGGAACTCCTTACGACTCAAACAAGATCTCAACAACCAAAACAAAAAGAAATAGCCTTTTTGACACCTCCAAATTCTCCAAACACAATATTCAATGATCTTGAAACATCACCACCCTTAGCTCCCATTAAACTACAAGAACATCTAGGTTCTTTTCCACCACCACTTCCAATCGTTCCGGACTTTGATCCGTATTTTTCTATTTTTCCACCACAACTTCCGCAACTCACAAATCAAAACAACCCGGAAGACTTCCGTACTCATTACCCACATCATTTACATTGTGAAAATTGCCAATCAACTAGGGAAATTGCAATAGAAGTTAGGGAAGAAATGCGATTCATACTCAACCTCATCCTTGATCGCATCAATACCATCACTCATCCAAACCTCCATCCATAATATTATGCAAGCATGGAAGGAATCATTATTACTATTTTCTAATTTTAGTACTTTTTCTTTTGAGTCATTTTTAAGAACAAGTCTTGTTCTTATTTTTACATGCTTGTAGGTGGCATAAATACCACTACACTTTGTTGTTTTATTACAAGGCCTTGTTTACATACCTTGGCTCCCAATCTTGATTCTCGTCAATCACAAGATTCCTTAAGCATGTTACTAACCTTTCTCTTTGTAGATTTTTTTTTCTCACTTGACGCCCCAAACTAGGGGGAGCTACCGTCAAGGGGGAGTAAGCGATACGTGACTAATTTTTCCACACTTTTATTTCTTCAAAGGGTTAACTTTTTGTTTCGACAAAAAGGGGGAGAAGAAGTAAAACTTAGGGCTTTCAAAACATACATCTATTCTTAAGTTTTACTCAACATAACATTATGTTTTGTCATCAACAAAAAGGGGGAGATTGTTAATGCAAATAAACCGTAAAAACGTTTATTAATATTTTGCGATCTCTTTGTGTTTTGTTGATAACAAGTATAATGTTATCTTAAGTACAATTATAGGGATACATGTTATTTTTGTAAAGCATTTACATATAGCCATTTAAATACAAAAATGTTGTAATTAATCATTTGTTGTAATAGTTTATTAGGATGGGTAAAAACCACAACCCATGGATCATATCCATAACCCATTGACCCATATCTATTTGACTAGATACAATGTATTCATTAGATACATTGAATCTAAAGGAATACCCATGGACCAACTCATAACCCATGACCCATAACCAAAAAACCCATGGGAAAAGAGGAGCGTCCACAGCCCTAGGTTTACACTAGACGGATCCTTGTGGGAGGGATCTTGGGATCCGGGGAACATTGGAAGAAATTTCCTATAAATAGAGAGCCATTTCTTCATTCTAACTCAACCCTCTTCTTACTAATTCTCTAATATACTCTCATTCTCTTCTAACAAAAGATCACTTGATTTAGAGAGTACTTCTTTCTTTCTTTCTTTAGTGATTCTATATAGGTCCTTCTCTAGGCGAGATCACATGCATTCTACAAGTCATCCAAGCAAGGGGCCTTGATTGATGTTCCTCCGGCAAGATTTCTGTAGCGAAGATCTTGTATTTGATATTTCACATATTTGTTGTGTAATAGTCGTGTTGGTTTGGTCCACCGTGTTATGGACTCGGTATTTAGCTTTGTACCGGAAAAAGTGTAAGCAACGTTGTGAAGGCCTCTCCGCCAAGTGAAGGAGTTTGTTGACATAGTGCTTGAACTCTCGAGTAGGTGACTCGGGGAGTGGAGTAGGGCAAGGAAGGTGTCTTTATAGCAGAACCACTATAAATCGGTTGTGTCATTTCTATCCCTTTGCTTTACTTTATTTACTTGTTTTATCATTAGATCTATACTCTCTCAACATCCATACGATCTCACATATTATCGAATCTAAAGTTTTTGAAACTAACTTAAAATTTGCAAAACTATTCAACCCCCTTCTAGTTTTCCACACAAGTTGTGCATCATTCTCCTGACAAGTATTCTCTTTATTTGCTTGAATTGAATCATCAACTGCATTGCCTAAGTCACTAGTGTCACTCACTTGTAACAGAGTAACATCAATAACAGGATCCTCTTCCATGTTATCCTGAGTCAATTGAAACAAAGTTACATCCACATCAGGCTCCTCAAACCTGTTATTGACATCAACTAGTGCTCTTCCTGCTTTGTCTAAGTGCTTCTCCTAAGTCAATTTTGTGACAAATCGTAAATTCCTCGATGCGTCGTGATTAGAGAAACATCGATTAGAGCGATCGTTTTAATTAATTTAAGATACGAGTCGTATTATATATCATTTTTATTGGAAATAATATTTTAAGAACAATGGCGTAGTTCCCGTGTCAGGAATCCTTCGTTTGCTAGTCCAAACGAGTCCCGAATCATTAAAATGCAAAAGATAACAAAAGTTACATCAATGGTCCCTTTAATAGTTTCACAAGAGCCCCTACACTTTCTTTGGTACATGTCTAGTCCCTCCTGGGTATATAAATACCCACACCACTCACCCTTCTCCCATTTTCACACTTTTCATTCTATCTCTATAAAAACATACTCACTTTTCCTCTCTCTCTCTCTAAAATAATCCAGCCACCACTCCCCACCGCCGGCCACCACTGCGTGCCGCGGAAACCACCACCACCGCCGCCGAAAAAATACAAACCTCACACCAAATGATAGATCTCGAGCTTGTGGTTCCATTAATATACCACACGCGCGTCCAAACACGCTAACGCGCTCTAGATCTCAAACCCTAGTTTTGTAAATTAGGGTTTCGTGATTTAAAACGTTTGTATTGGTTCAAGGTTTGATGGCTACGGGTTGTAACCGTTGGAGACGCCATAAATACCCTCGTTCTTCTCCTTCTTCGGTAACCCCAAGACCCATCTCATATTTTTGTTATTTCGTTTAAACAATTATATATGTTGTGTTTTCGTGGCTTGACAAACGAATACAAGTGATAAACGAGTTTTGATAAACTTAAAAATAACGTTTATAAAACAGTCTCGGGTGGTATCTTGTTTTAAAATGGTATATGATTGAATTGGTTAGTTTCGAGTCAGTTAGAAACCCCTACAAGTCAGGTGACCCGGTTGGGTGTAAAGTCATTTTAGTCTCGTTTGGGTCTCGGTTTGTGTATGTTATAATTACTTTACTTGCGTTTTTGAGTGTCTACCTAGCTTGTCTTGTTTATTTCAGTGTGTAGATGTCTCGTTTGATGATAGGCAGTAACAAGAAACCCGTAGGTTGGTCTGTTGGTTCACTTCACCCCGTAGGGTGCGTTAGCTTGTCTCGGTTCAAGGATAACACCACAAGTGTGGTATAGTTTTGGTTATCAGTCAACACATTGTCATAGGGTGCGTATGAGTTACGTTTTCCAGTCAAAAGGTGCGCTTTGGGTAGTTTATGGGCTCAAGCCCAACTTGATGTGATTGAATAATATAGGCCGAAGCCCATTAGTATCATAAAGGGTGTTTGTTTGATCTATGGGTCGCAAGCCCAATGAAGGGTGTCAACTACATTTGTCGCATATACAATATACGTGTTTGGATATTTTGTGTTTACTAATTATAAAACTAGCTAGTTTGTATTGTTTTTGAACTTTGGTGCTCTCGCTAAGATTCAGATAATTGGGATTGAGAATTGGATCTCAATAACGTAAAATTTTATCAGACACACTATATACGAATTATGGGTTAACAATGAGTATATCGGATTTGATTTAACTATAGGATTTATACTGTATTAATGAATCATTATTATTGGATATCGGATAAACTTGTAAAATATATACTTGACGACTCAAATAAGTAACGAGATAACTATGCAACGATAGCGGGATAACTTGTATCTCTTAACAAGATAAATGGAATAACGATATAGGAATAATTTTATCAGGAAAAACGATATTGAATATGAATTAAACAATGAAGTAGATACTTGTAAAACGAAGTGGTAGATATTAGAACTAGATATGTGATTTATAATTTATATCAAATATTACGTATACATTATAAGTGTAAATACGATTTATAAACTTGAAATAACTACTGATAACAAGTTATAGTGATTAGTATGTTGTACTTTATTAAACGTTTTGGTTTAAATGAGTTTAATATATTTGCTTCGCGATAAAACTAAATATTCCGTTTTCACATTTAAACTGATATTGAATTATATAACTATATAATATTGACGGAAATGGTTTAATCTATTATAAACCCTTATTAAATACGATGGTAACTCGTGTTTTATAATACATGTTAACTTTTATAAACTTGTTTAGAAATATTTTTTTGGATGAGATAACTTATTAAAGACATAATGGGTTGAGGAACGTTCGGTAAACGAACGTGTCATTATAGTACATTACTCAATACACCTTATATGAAGTAATTTATTATAAACTTGTATAAATTATGAGTAACAAATGTGACATCTTTATTAATTAAGTGATAAACGGAAACTTATCTTTTATTGTTAACATGTACGTTCGGGATTATGGGGAAACAAGTTAACCTATTTGTATTTAAATAAATAGTCTTTGTCATTTCCTAGTCTTTGACTAGCTTGAGTATTGCAGGTATATTATAACTTGGTCAATGTCTTTTCCTTTTTGGCGTGCGTTTTAGCTAGTATGTCTCGACTATGTCGACGTCCTCTCTTTCGCGTGAGTTGTGCGTCGCGTCTATGTTTCTTACCACCACATGAAACGTTAAAAATAAAATTTTGAGATATTAATCATAAACTTTTGAGAACAATAATGGACTTTTGAAAGTAATAACATGAATGATCCACGAAAACTACGACATTATATTATATCTACTTCTTTATCGTATGAGCCATATTTTAAGATAATTGTATACGCATTAGGTTGCGTCACTTCTATTCTATCGTACTTGTCGTACACTCTTCTGATGCTGTGGAGATTAGCTTTAGATGCCAGTCGTGTCAATAGTGAATAGTGCATTTGTGACAACTGGCAATTTAGGGAGTCTATTTTAGGTAACCGCATTACGTTAAACTAAACCGATTTTTGCCTTTAACACTATTTTTATCAACCGTGACTTGATTTTATATCGTCTAATTGTTTTTATGGTTTACTTAATTATTGGACGAGTTATTGTGTAAGTTTTAACTCTTTTTGGTAGGCACTATTCGATTCGGCACTAGAAAAGCCTAAAACGAGAAATAACGCAACTTTTAGACCGTAACTCGAAAATTTACAAATAAATAGTCAAAACTTGTGGAAAAACATAAATAACGATAATAGAAAGTCGAATGAACATCGTGGGACACTAGGGGGACAATATATAAGCTCGGGAATGGGTAAACAGGATAGTTTACGAAAAATGACGCCTTTGATGAGTGTCTAAATACTCATCATTTTATTCCCATTTAAACTGCTAAAACATCTGAAAACACTCAGAAATGCCACAAAATACTATAAATATCATTGAAATGTGTTTTATGTGTTACAAGTGCAAAAGGATTGAAAACTGATGAAAAACAACAAGTTTACAAATTTACGTTTCAGTCCCTAAACTTTCATAAATTGGCAAAAACTAGTCCATGGTAATTCAAAACTTGAAAATATCATTAAAGGTCCTTGGGATTCACAAGTTGTTAGAAATAGTCCTTTGAAGTTAAAATTTCATATTTACAACTTTAGTCCCTCAACTTTGAAAAGTTGTCAAAATAGTCTTGGGTATTAAAAAATGTAAACTTATAAAATTATACCTTGTACTATTCACATGTTACAATTTAAGCCTTGGATAACTTTGGAATATTGGCAGGTTCAGTCCTCATTTCAGGAATTGCATAAATGGGTCCTTGTGTTAATAACTACAACCAAACCGGACCTTATTTAAACATAAACCAAACACAAGTCAACCTTGTGTTTGACTTACCCACCCCTAACCTCCACCATTAACACCTTAAACCTGGGTGATTTGACCCCACCAAAATTACTCATCAACTTGTCTTGCCACCTCCACCCTTCCACCTCATTTCCTTACCCACTCTTCCCCAAATTGTCCTCCACCTCCACAACAAACCAAAGGCATTAAAATGACTAAAACTCACACGTTACCTCTTCATGTGTTGGCACCAAGTTGTAATCCAAGGGCTAATGGATGGCAGGATTAACCAAAAGAAGTACTAGGATGTGTGTTTCTGGTTTCCACTCACGTAAGAAAGACACCAAGAGAGAAAAGACTTTTTTAGTTGTAGTATATAAAAAATCATGTATGCCATGGATATGGCAGTCTAGAACGAGTTTTCTAGCTCAGTTTTAATTTTCATTGCCGTTTTAATTTCATGTAATCTTTAACTTTCAAGTTAATGCGATTTCTAATTCCATTTTAAATTCAGTCTTTGCGACTTATTTTACCTTTTTTTTGGTTCAATTGATTTGCATTGTTAGTATTCTAAGGTCTCAGTATAATTTGTGTGAAGCTACTTTTGAAATCAGTTGTGTGATCCTAAGTAGGATATGTTAAGTTCTCTGCTTTTTTTTATCTCCGAGGAGTGTTGGATCCGGCTTAGTTTATGGGTCAAATTTATATTTTTCTACTTATTTGGTCTTAAATAGTTTTAGTAAGTGAAAAATTCAAGTTAACTGATGTTTCAATTAGTTTTTAGTAGCTAAAAAAATATTTAGAGTAGTTTTCTTTTTCAAATATGTCATAAAGTTCATTGTCCCGTCTCCAACCTGCAGTTTTCTTAGCTTATTTGTAAGCTGTGATAAGCTATTCATAAACCATTAAGGGGGCAAAAGTTAGCTAGCTGGGTGAACTTTAAGTTCTAAGCTCAAGGGCTTGTTCACCTCAGTAGTTTATTCGAATAAGCTCAAAAATACCCCATGTGACTCGCTTTTTCTTACGCAACCCTACAAGCAGCAAGTTATACTCTCATTTTTGTGCTAGGCTTTCCTCTCCGCTTATTCAAGGCAAAGACAAGTCAAATTGCCGCGCTTTGGTTCTCCGGATTGTGGTTTGTTATGGATTTGGTTGTAATCGGTTTAGATTTGTTATAGTTAGCAAGCCATGTGGCTGGATCACTGTAAGTGATTATCTCCTAAATTTGCATTTTCTGTTTTATCATCTGATCTATATCTGCATAAGTTGTTGTAGTTTGAATTTATGAGTTTTTATAGTATTGATTGCTGCATTTAGTAGTATTTAGTTAGGATAGATTGAGGTTTATTGGTACAATAGGATGATCTAGTAAATTGTAGCTTCAAATTTTCATATATCACCATTAATTGGTGTTTGGATTAAGATTGAAATCTGAGTTAGAGGTTTGAAAATTGGTAAAACTCAGTTGGTTTTGTCTCATATAGCTGCATATTAGTCATTTTAACTTTCACTTTGCATCTGCATACTCTAATAGTCAAAATCAAATGTTTTCTGTTTTATATTCTATATCAGTTGGATTTTAAGAAGCTAATTCTTGCATTTAGGCTTGGAACAACTTAGGTAGCTTTTATTTAGCTTCATTTCTATAAAACATCAATATCAATCTGCTCAGAATCAAAGTTCACATAAGTCAAATTTTCAAAAACTTCAAAAGTCAAAATTTCATAGAACCCGTTTTGAATAAACTTGTGAATTTTATGTAGGACTTAATATTAGGATTGAAGACTTGTGCTTTTGGATATTTGTCATTCTGTTGCTTATCTTCATCATAGTATTTTTTATAATTTTTAGTTAGTGTTGTAAACAGCTTATTTGCTAGCTTCTTTTAAGCTCTTTTTCACAAACCTTCCTTTTTGCTTATTTCTTATTTTTGCTTATTTAGTGTGTTTTTGTTGTTGTTGTTGCTTATTATAAGTTCCTATAACTTGTTTATAGCTTATTCAACCTTTGGTTCAAGAGGTAGCTTTTATTAGCTTATGCAAGCTTAATAGCTCATTTTGACCCATTTCCATTGCAAGTACAAATAGCTTCTACTTTTTCATTTTTAGTTTCCTCAATTTTAGTCCTTATTAGCTGAAATTATGGATTTAGACACTTTGGTTGGTAGTGGTTTTCATGGTGATTTTAGTTTATTTTTGTGATTTTTATAAGCTGGCTTAACAAGGGCTTAAACTAGATAGGTTAGGTTGTTTAAGCATTAGTGCTTAAATAGAGTCAAATCATTATAGTTTGCATATTAGAGGTTTTAATTAGTTGAAGTAGGTTAGTATTAAGTATATTTTGCATACTCTAGCTGCCAGATCATTTGGGTGCTCATTTGGTACTTATAGCTTATTTTTTAGTGCTTATTTATAAGCACTTTTC
>OU343216.1:189389677-189413561 GCA_910596185.1 Chrysanthemum makinoi
TCTTAAACAAGCTCCAAAAGCTTGGTATGATAGACTCAAGTCATTTTTACTTAAACACAACTATACCATGGGGTTAGTTGACAACACACCTTTTACTAAGAAAAGAGAGTTACATATAATCATAGTTCAAATATATGTAGATGATATTATATTCGGATCCACTTGTCAAGACATGTATGATGATTTTTCTAAAATCATGCATGACGAGTTCGAGATGAGTATGATGGGAGAACTTAGTTTCTTTCTTGGTCTACAAATCAAACAAGTAGAAGATGGTATCTTCTTTAATCAATCTAAATACATAAAGGAGATGTTAAAGAAATTCGGTCTAGAAGAGTCGAAACCAATTAGGACACCAATGTCATCCGACACCAAACTCACAAAAGATGAAGACGGTGAATCCGTCGATAATACTAAATATCGTGGCATGACAGGTAGCCTTCTCAACCTCACGGCAAGTAGGCCGGACATTGATGTTGTCGTTGGAGCACACCAAAAGTTATTTGTAAAGATGAGGGAAAGATACGGATACGAACCTAAATACCTAAGTATCGCGGTAAGTATTGATCTCCCGGGTTGTCGTTCTAAAGGAATGGTGGATTTGAGACGCGCGTTTTAGTTCTTGTTGGATGCTTAGATATTGCTAATTTTGGGTTTTTTTTAATAATTATAGACTAAAAGGAAAATTAAAGGGAATCTAAGGCAATAAAAACTAAGGAAAGCTAAAGATAAACTACGAGATAAGCTAAATGGAAAATTCTACTCTAGCATCCTACTAAAGATAAAAGACATAAAAATAAAACTAAGCATGGCAAAACTAATTAAATGAAACATAGCCATTAACATAATAAAAATAAGGTAAAAATAAGGATAAGAGAGCACCGGATATGGTTTAAGCATAACGGCGACGATAAGAACACTAAACTAAAACCACATCAAGCTTCATACTTAACCCGACGTACTTCTTAATACCCAATAATTATCCTTAATAACTCTTTAATAACCCTTAATCTTCTACTAATCATCCAAAGCTTGAAACTTATTGTGAATTTGAGATGAGATTTAAGATAAAGATTGCAACTTTCATAAGTGAAAAACTTAAAAATGATAACACTTGATTTGTAAAACTAATTTTTAAACTAAAAATGCGTAGAGTTAAAAACTTTAATAAAAAAAAGCTTGACAAAATTGAGTTTTTAAATTAAAAGATGTAAACTTTATGAATTTAAAAGACTAAAAATGATGAATTTTATAAAAAGATTTAAACTTTAAAAGATTTTAATCAATAAAAATGCTAGAGACATAAATTTTATATAAAATAGACTAAGATTAAGCAATTAATAAGCTAAAAAAAGTAATTAGAGACTTAACCGTGATTCACACTTATAACATGTGATTTAGTACAAAAAGTAAATTGGGAAAACTACATCTTTAATTAACATTAAATGACCATTAATATAAAAAGAAAAGTTGCGTAGGAATAAAAATGAAGAAGATAGATCCTTCTAATATGCTTCCAGCTCTCTTTAAATGCAACCTTGGACATTCAATGTGACCGTTGGGGAATTCTAAACGTTGGCAGCAAGTTTGACCGGGACCCAGTGAAGATAACGGCTCCTTTGCACTAAACTAGTAGTCTAATGTTGTTTTGCATTGCCCTTATATTTCTTTTAATCATTTCGGGCCTGGTTAATCAGTTCACAATTGGGCTTCATCTTTCATTATACTTGGACTTAAATCTTGGGCTTCAAATTTAATTCTCTCGGGCTTCATATCTTCATATAATCTTCGTTTAGCTTCCAAAATTTCGCTCTTTTGCTCCAATATTTCTCGAACGTACTTGGACTTAAATCTTGGGCTTCAACTTTAATTCTCTCGGGCTTCATATCTTCATATAATCTTCGTTTAGCTTCCAAAATTTCGCTCTTTTGCTCCAATATTTCTCGAACGTACCTTTAAAAATAAAATAACAAATAAACGTAATATTTGCAATAAAACCCATAACTTTGCTATTTTAATAAGCTAAAATGCGGGTATTTCTGATATAAAAACATGTATAAACGTGATTTCATCAGACATCATGTTTAGTGTTTGCTTATGTGCTAGGTTTCAAGAAGACCCTAAAACATCACACCTAGAAGCCGTAAAAAGAATATTTAGATATCTTAAGGGTACAACACAATTAGGATTATGGTATCCTAAGGGCACGGGAGTAGAAACAATTGTATATGCAGATTCTGACCATGCAGGTGATTATGTTGACCGAAAAAGTACAAGTGGGGTATGTACTTTTATGGGATGTTGTTTAACATCTTGGTTTTGAAAGAAACAAACAGCATTAGAAATATCAACAACCGAAGCCGAATACGTCTCCGCCGGCAAAGCATGCCAACAAGCACTATGGATGAAACAAGCGTTAGTCGACTACGACATTCATCTTAGTGACATAGCCATTCTATGTGACAACAAGGGTGCCATAGATCTAAGCAAGAATCCGGTATTACATTCTCGCACAAAGCATATAGAGATTCGTCATCACTTCTTAAGAGACAATGTTCAAAAGGGGAACATCTCTATTGAGAAGGTAGCATCCGAAGACAACATAGCCGACGTCCTCACCAAACCGTTGAAGCGGGAAAAATTCAACCTACTTCGTCTTCGTCTTGGTCTCATGGAACAAACGTCGTAATTTACTTTTTGACTCTACAAGGTATGTAAACACTAGCCTTCTTCTTTCTGAGTCTAGGATCTCTATTTCACGCACAACTCACAAAGATTACGGGAATTTTCAAACCCAAGATAAGTTTTTCACTTATAGTTTTCTTATTTTCTTTCAAAATAAGTACAAGGTATAAACACATAATCCCATACACATCTTCCTTTCAAAAGGATAAAACGTTTGTATTTTACAACATAGAAATCTGTTTTCAAAATGATACTTCTTCCCGTATCAATTTCACAAAAGCAATTTCTCACGTCTAGGACAAATCGCTTTTTCATTATTAATACAACGTAAAAACCCGTTTTCATTGCATCTCATGTCTTTTGAATGCTAAAGGGGGCACATAACTAATATGTGTTTTCGGGTACATTCATTTAAGCCACAATGAATTAGGAGCATTGGTAACACTAAATTACGTACTCAAGTACTAAATATGTGTTTTCGGGTTATCTCACATAATAGTATGTTTTTCCACTTCTAGTTTATTTTTCTTTTTCTTCTTAGGAGTCGAGATAACCGCAACTCCAAATAGTTTGCATATAGGCACACACTAGGCAAAAATGTTTCCAAAAGGAAAATTTTGTGGTGCCTGAATCACCAGACCCACGGATCCCAGCCTTCATCTTTGGATGGATCCCTCAAGGGAAGGATCCGTGGGATCCGTGAGACAGAAGCTGTTTTTACCTTCCATTTTTCTCACTTTGGATGAAAACTCCAACTTTTATCTTATTTTTTTTGGAGTATGCTCTTTAATGCTTGTGTTCTCATGATGACATGCCTTAAATTCATATCTAATCATTAGATTTTAATCCACATTTTGGGTCAAGCATTCATTACAATGCTTTGTTTTTCTATATATAGAACTCCCAAAATGCTTGCATAATTCATCTCATCTTCACAAACAAACAACACCATGACATTCACAAGCTCTTACAACTTAGATGAATCACCTAGTACAAACAATCATCTTCATGAAACCCAAACCTTTGTACTTCCACCTTCCAAAATACCACAATCAAAATCTAGGATATCCGCACGGATTAACATCCGATCTTGTTGCTTAGGAAAACCATCATCATATGGCTCATCACCATCAAATAACTCACCACAAGATGCTTCCATTATAGCACCTCCTTCATCACCAACGAGTACACCAACTTCATCACCTAATCACTCACCACCTAAAGTCACTCTTTTGGAACTCCTTACGACTCAAACAAGATCTCAACAACCAAAACAAAAAGAAATAGCCTTTTTGACACCTCCAACTTCTCCAAACACAATATTCAATGATCTTGAAACATCACCACCCTTAGCTCCCATTAAACTACAAGAACATCTAGGTTCTTTTCCACCACCACTTCCAATCATTCCGGACTTTGATCCGTATTTTTCTATTTTTCCACCACAACTTCCGCAACTCACAAATCAAAACAACCCGGAAGACTTCCGTACTCATTACCCACATCATTTACATTGTGAAAATTGCCAATCCACTAGGGAAATTGCAATAGAAGTTAGGGAAGAAATGCGATTCATACTCAACCTCATCCTTGATCGCATCAATACCATCACTCATCCAAACCTCCATCCATAATATTATGCAAGCATGGAAGGAATCATTATTACTATTTTCTAATTTTAGTACTTTTTCTTTTGAGTCATTTTTAAGAACAAGTCTTGTTCTTATTTTTACATGCTTGTAGGTGGCATAAATACCACTACACTTTGTTGTTTTATTACAAGGCCTTGTTTACATACCTTGACTCCCAATCTTGATTCTCGTCAATCACAAGATTCCTTAAGCATGTTACTAACCTTTCTCTTTGTATATTTTTATTTATTTATTTTTTCTCACTTGACGCCCCAAACTAGGGGGAGCTACCGTCAAGGGGGAGTAAGCGATACGTGACTAATTTTTCCACACTTTTATTTCTTCAAAGGGTTAACTTTTTGTTTCGACAAAAAGGGGGAGAAGAAATAAAACTTAGAGGCTTTCAAAACATACATCTATTCTTAAGTTTTACTCAACATAACATTATGTTTTGTCATCAACAAAAAGGGGGAGATTGTTAATACAAATAAACCGTAAAAACGTTTATTAATATTTTGCGATCTCTTTGTGTTTTGTTGATAACAAGTATAATGTTATCTTAAGTACAATTATAAGGATACATGTTATTTTTGTAAAGCATTTACATATAGCCATTTAAATACAAAAATGTTGTAATTAATCATTTGTTGTAATAGTTTATTAGGATGGGTAAAAACCACAACCCATGGATCATATCCATAACCCATTGACCCATATCTATTTGACTAGATACAATGTATTCATTAGATACATTGAATCTAAAGGAATACCCATGGACCAACTCATAACCCATGACCTATAACCAAAAAACCCATGGGCAAAGAGGAGCGTCCCACGGATCCCTATGTTTACACTAGACGGATCCCTTGTGGGAGGGATCCTTGGGATCCAGGGAACAGTGACAGAAATTGCCTATAAATAGAGAGCTATTTCTTCATTCTAACTCACCCCTCTTCTTACTAATTCTCTCATATACTCTCATTCTCTTCTAACAAAAGATCACTTGATTTAGAGAGTACTTCCTTCTTTCTTTCTTTAGTGATTCTCATATAGGTCCTTCTCTAAGGCAAGATCACATGCATTCTACAAGTCATCCAAGCAAGGGGTCCTTGATTGATTTGTTCCTCCGCAAGATTTCTTTAGCGAAGATCTTGTATTTGATATTTCACATATTTGTTGTGTAATAGTCGTGTTGGTTTGGTCCACCGTGTTACGGACTCGGTATTTAGCTTTGTACTGGAAAAAGGTGTAAGCAACGTTGTGAAGGCTTCTCCGCCAAGTTGAAGGAGTTTGTTGACATAGTGCTTGAACTCTCGAGTAGGTGACTCGGGGAGTGAAGTAGGGCAAGGAAGGTGTCCTTATAGCAGAACCACTATAAATCGGTTGTGTCATTTCTATCTGATATGTGTCTAAATACACATATATTTGTATTGTATAAACCCACAAAAACAACCAAAAACACACAAATAACTCTCAAAATGATACAAATTCATAAAAATGTGTTTTTATGTGATTCAGGTACAAAAGATTGAAAAACAAGTGAAAAATGATCAATTTCACAACAATTGTCATTTTCAGTCCCTGAAGTTACTCAAATTGTCAAAACTAGTCCCTAAATGTTTTAAATGAATGAAAAGTCAACTTAAGTCCTTGGGAAACCAAAAATGTTCACAAAACATCCCTGGATAAAAGTTTACACATATTGGCAATTTTTACCCCTCAAGTTTCAAAATTGGCAAATTTAGTCCCTGGGTATTCAAAATAGAATTTTATCACAAATTACCCTTGTACTATTCATAAAATACAATTTGGAACAATTTTGATAAACTTTTGGGAATTTACACCTTTAGTCCCCCAAGAATCCAAAATTTACACAAATGGTCCTTTTAAGCATTAAAATGTTTTAATTAACAATATTGGTCCTTGTGTTTATATAAATGGCAGGTTTGGTCCTTCAAAGGAAGTTTGGAAAATTCACATGATTAGCCCCTCAACTTTCATCAAATGGCAGAAATAGTCCTTGGGCTTTACAAGCTTAAAAATACCAAATGGACCTTTAATATCAAAACAAATCCAATCCTTAACCCAGCTCAGGCCCAAATCCAATCCTATAACCCGGCTGACCCAAACCCAACTTTTGAAATAGAACCCGCCAGGCACTGTTCATCCCCTTCCCCCCTAACACCTGTATCCACTCCATTACCTCCACCTGTTTTCACCCTCCACCTCACTACTCTACTCACCCACTACCTCCACCACCTCTGTGACTACAACCCACCACAATTAATGCAATTCCCACAACTTTTCACTCCAAACATCACATCATCCTCTGTTTTCTTCCCTATCACCCCAACTTGCCTAAAAACTATCTCAATTGTCCCCCTCCACCTCCACATACAACCAAGGTGCTTTAATTAGTCTCAAACTGCCCACAACTGCTTTATAGGACTTTGGCGCCAAAACTGATTTAAACGGATAGGATTGCTTTGACTGCATCAATGGCCAGGATTGTAAGTGGGATTTATTCAGAAGCATGTGGAGAATCTCTAAGAGCTATAAAGAAAGAGGAGAAACAGAGAGAAGAGTACTTTTGGATTAGCCATTAGTCATGTAGTATAATCTTTACAAGCTTTCTTTAAATTTCTTGTCTTTTAATGTTTTAAACCTGTTATATTTCTTAAATTAGTGTAATGTAATGTTATTTCCAGTTTAAATTCCAGTTACTTTTAAATTTCTAAGTTTGCTTAATTTCCTTTAAATTTCGTATTCTTCAAATTCTTGTTATAAAGTTGTTTTAAGGATTCTATAGCTCTCATAAGCTTCTGACAAAAGCTCATTAAGCTTTTAGATTCATTAAACAAGTTTCAGTCTTTAAATTAAGAAAAGTACTAAAAAACTAAAAAAAATCAACAGAAGTCAAATGTGATCCAATAAGCAGTTCTGGGGAAATGGAAGCTAAGCTGGATGGATTTCTGGTTTCTAGCTTATTGACAGTAAGCTAGGAGTGGTTTCTATACCTTGGTGCTCAATCTTAGTCTTGATCATGTGTGAGTTCTATTTTTACCATTTTACTGTTTCATTATTGTTTGTGCTTTAATTTCTATGTTTTTATGTTTCTGTATTGTTATTTAGTGTTATTATAGCATAATATAAGTAGGTTGTTCATTGAAATTCAGTTGTGCTTAAAATTGGAAAATACTCAGTTAAATCACAAAGTTGACAAGTCTGTGTTTCTTGACTGTGTTCTTGAAGGTTTATGCTCAAATATTCTTAGTATGTTATATTATAATGACTGGAATCTAGTTTAGACTCAAAATCATTTAAATCTTTGAAGTTCATGTGACAAGTGAAAGTTAAAGGGATGTTTGGATTTGCTGATAAAATAGAGTTCCAGTGTATGTCTGTGGTTATTTATACTTGCTTCATGTTACATTAATACTTAATAGCTCAGGCAAGTCATAATATTAAGTCCTTGTTTGTATAAAAGTCAAATTTTCTTTTAATCTGCTTATGCAGTTTACTGTTATAGAATTAGAGTGTGAAATTCATAATACTAGCTTAAAACTTGTAAACATAGCTCTAGATAATCTTATAACAGCTTATTATATCATAGTCAGTCCATAAATTCAGTTTTAAATTCATTTTAGTCAAACTTTATGTTCTTGTAAAAAGTCAAATTTTCATATAGTCGTTTTTGAATAAAATGTATAATTTTGTGTAGGACTCAGTGTTAAGTTTTAGTCTTAATCCTTTTGGGATTTCAAAATATAGCTGCTTAATTAAAATATAAAAATACTAGTTTGTCATTTCTCAGCTTTTTAAGTACTTATTTCCTAGCTTATTTTAGCTACCTGTTTAAAAACATGCCCTGCACCACAGCTTTAGGTGTCAAGTTAATGAGCTTGCATAAGCTTCATTACTTGACCCTAGCTTGTGAACTTGGTTTCTTTGTGTAGCCACTCTAGCCTATTGTTTATATTCATGCTTGTCTTTACATTTTTAGCTTATTTACATAGCTTAATTACCCATATCTTTTTGTCCCATCTCATCTACTACACTGAAGCAAACAGTGTAGTAGAGTTGTTTTCCCAAGCTTCATAAATGCTCCTTACTAAGATTGAGCTTGTGAGCTTTAGCTTTTCACAAAGCTAAGCAACCATATTCTCTAGTTCAGTGTAGGTTGAGTATTAATGAGCTTATTGGATAAGTTTATAGGAGCTTATTGTTTGCTCATTCATAACAGTTCACTGGTTAAAACCATGAACTTGCACCATTTCCAATAGCTCCTAATAAGCTCATTAGAGATCTATAGCTTAAGTGTTTTAGCTTATTATGTAGCTCATCCACAAAACTTATTGATCTTATGCTCAAATTTCACATTGCAGCTTATTAACAAGGGCTGCAATTGGCTTTAACTTATCACCATTTAGATAAGTACACCTAAATCAGTGTGCTCACAGCTACTTCATAAGTTCCTTATAAGCTCATCTGTGATCCTAACAGAGAGAGCTTTGGCTTTTTGGAATCCTAACCAACTCAGCTTGCTACTCCAATTCATATTTTGCCATTTTAAGCTTATATTCTAAGATTAATTTGTCATTAAATAAGTATGCAGGTCTGTTTGGTACTATAGTGTACTGAAAGAGCTTAATAGCTTATTTCAAGCTTATTTGGTGAAATCAGTACATTTGTTTGTTCATACCTGTCAATAGTACTTGTATACATATTTCTTTCCTTTTATTTCCTGTGTGGAGCTTGTTATAGGTTCTTTGAAGCCTCCATTCCATCCAAGTCAAGCCAAAAGCTTGATTGTCTAAACCATAAGCTCACACCATTTCAGTCCATTATTCTTGTTTATACTAATCCATTGGACTTGTACTTACCTTATTTTATCTTTTGTTTTTTGTTTAAAGCTCTTTTCAAGCTTATATTGAGCTTGAGCTCCAACAGTCAAGCCAAAAGCTTAACTGTTGGACTCATAAGCTCTTATATTGCTTATTTTCAAGTTTGTAAAGTTTTGTTTTCATTAAATATGTATAATATCAGTATATGTTTAGTCCAGAAACAGAAAAAACCAAAAAAAGCTCTTTTTTAAGCTAAGTGATAGCTTTTCCTTAAAAGCTTATTTGCTTATTAGCTTATTTTTGTTAATAGCATATAGTTTTTATATTTTTCTTGGCTTCTTTTATTTATTTTAGAATTTTGTAAAAAGTTTCAGATTTTTCTTTAATCATTTATTATTTTTAATAAATCAATAATAGTTTTTAGTAATTAATAATAGTAAATAATTAATAATAAATAAATAAAAAGCATAAAAAATATATTTTCAGTTTTAAAATTAGTTTTATAATATTTTAGATTTTTCTAAGTTATAATTTCATTTTTCTAGGTTAAATTTGTATTTTCTTATATTTTAGTGCATTTTAAATACTTAATAAATAGTTTTTAATTAATAATAATTAATTAAATAGTTGTAAAAATAATTTTCTTTTTCTAATAATTTTCTTTTATTATTAGGATTGTAAAATGTCATTTTTATATTTGTAGGCCTTTTAAAACTTAAAACTCACGTTTTATTTTGTACGTTTACGTAATTTTATTTAAAACGTACGTTTTAGGTTTTAAACTAACATCATTGTAAAAATAGTGATAGCATTTATTTAATATATTTTATCTTTTTAATTTCTTTTAATTTGCATTTAAGTCGCTAAGACATGCAAATCCTTACTATAGTTATAATCGTTTTGTTTTTATACGTTTACGTTTTAGTTAAACGTACGTTTGTATATCTTTTAGATTTTTAGGTTTCTGATTGTACGTTTTTAACAACATAGCTGTGACAGAGCTATTACTATTCACATTCCTAGTGTTAGTCAATCGATTCTGTTTTTGTACATTCTACATCATTTCAGCATTCACAAGTCATTGTATGTGGATTGTCACGCCTCACCAGGACATAAACGATCCAAGGAAATTTTAATCCTTGGTAAATTGTCATTCTCTCCGGGTCGCCCTTTATCATCTGTTACGGTTGACCGTTCATAAGCGGTTGATAAGTGTGACGGAGAAATAAAAGAAGGTAGTTCGGGAGGAATCAAATTTTGGCGCCGCTGCGGGGAGGCTGTGCTACGTATTATGACTTGTATTTTGTATTTTGTTGAAATACCTATCCTTGTATGTAAATTACATATACTTCATTTCATATAAACAATATAAAATACAAAAAGATTTTATGGTTGAAATCTATCTGTGCTTTGATTTGCATTTGATGTCAATTTTCCTAAATCTTGATATTCCTAGGTCTAAATTTTGGCTAAACACCATGTTTACACTAAAAAGGATTTACTGTGCTTAGTATAATTCCTGGAATGTGATAGATTAGGTTTAAATCAGTATCATGTATTAAAAATCTCATTTAGGTTTCCTTTTTAGCCATTTCTTTGTATATATATATAAAAGTTAAAAAAATACAAAAACATTTTTCGTTTCTGTTTATATTATATTCAAAAAACCCAAAAAAATTCTCCATACCTTTATCTTCATAATTCTGTGAGTGAACCCCACTCCAATTTCTCGTCAAATCATTTTAACTTTTCTTACCCCCTTTCTACCACCTAAGTGTGGGGGTGTGCCCCACATTTCGTACATAGATTTATAAAACGTTGAGAAAATTGTATATATATTAAAAAAAAAAATAAAAAAAAAATAATAATAATAATAATAATAATAATTGTTGTGTTTACCCCACTTAGTTTTGAATATTGAGGACAATATTCATTTCTAAGTGTGGGGGGGAAATTCTGGCGAATTTTGATCGTAAATGTACCCTTTTAGTCCCTTTTCCCCCCAAAATGGCCAAATTTTAAAATTTTTTATTTAGTGGAAGTACTATGTACTAAACACAACAAATGGTAATCAGTCCGTCATGTCTAACCCACATAAGGATTGGCTAATCCAGGAGCAAACGGCTCTTGGTAAAGATATCTCAAATCCGTTTATTGCTTGCAATTTGCCTAAAATTGTATGGTATTCGACTCACCATATCCTTAAAAGTGAAGAGTTGGCTAGCCCGCAAGTTTATGGCTTGTGGTAAAGGCAGTGGAAAACCATAATTGGTAATTAACTCACCAAAGATAATATTTATAATTTATCTAAGAGTTGGCTAGTCCAGAAGCAAACGGCTTCTGGTAAAGACAAATCAAATCCGTTCACAGCTTATGATTTGCTCAAAATCATTTGGTTATCATTGTACCAAGATTCTTACTTGAATCAAAACAATTGGCTACTCCAGAAGTAATGGCTTTTGGTAAAGAGATTAAAATCCATTAAGTTTTAAATAAAAGATTGCTAGGGACTAGCAATAGTTTAGTGTGGGGGATTTGATATGTGTCTAAATACACATATATTTGTATTGTATAAACCCACAAAAACAACCAAAAACACACAAATAACTCTCAAAATGATACAAATTCATAAAAATGTGTTTTTATGTGATTCAGGTACAAAAGATTGAAAAACAAGTGAAAAATGATCAATTTCACAACAATTGTCATTTTCAGTCCCTGAAGTTACTCAAATTGTCAAAACTAGTCCCTAAATGTTTTAAATGAATGAAAAGTCAACTTAAGTCCTTGGGAAACCAAAAATGTTCACAAAACATCCCTGGATAAAAGTTTACACATATTGGCAATTTTACCCTCAAGTTTCAAAATTGGCAAATTTAGTCCCCTGGTATTCAAAATAGAATTTTATCACAAATTACCCTTGTACTATTCATAAAATACAATTTGGAACAATTTTGATAAACTTTTGGGAATTTACACCTTTAGTCCCCCAAGAATCCAAAATTTACACAAATGGTCCTTTTAAGCATTAAAATGTTTTAATTAACAATATTGGTCCTTGTGTTTATATAAATGGCAGGTTTGGTCCTTCAAAGGAAGTTTGGAAAATTCACATGATTAGCCCCTCAACTTTCATCAAATGGCAGAAATAGTCCTTGGGCTTTACAAGCTTAAAAATACCAAATGGACCTTTAATATCAAAACAAATCCAATCCTTAACCCAGCTCAGGCCCAAATCCAATCCTATAACCCGGCTGACCCAAACCCAACTTTTGAAATAGAACCCGCCAGGCACTGTTCATCCCCTTCCCCCCTAACACCTGTATCCACTCCATTACCTCCACCTGTTTTCACCCTCCACCTCACTACTCTACTCACCCACTACCTCCACCACCTCTGTGACTACAACCCAACACAATTAATGCAATTCCCACAACTTTTCACTCCAAACATCACATCATCCTCTGTTTTCTTCCCTATCACCCCAACTTGCCTAAAAACTATCTCAATTGCCCCCCTCCACCTCCACATACAACCAAGGTGCTTTAATTAGTCTCAAACTGCCCACAACTGCTTTATAGGACTTTGGCGCCAAAACTGATTTAAACGGATAGGATTGCTTTGACTGCATCAATGGCCAGGATTGTAAGTGGGATTTATTCAGAAGCATGTGGAGAATCTCTAAGAGCTATAAAGAAAGAGGAGAAACAGAGAGAAGAGTACTTTTGGATTAGCCATTAGTCATGTAGTATAATCTTTACAAGCTTTCTTTAAATTTCTTGTCTTTTAATGTTTTAAACCTGTTATATTTCTTAAATTAGTGTAATGTAATGTTATTTCCAGTTTAAATTCCAGTTACTTTTAAATTTCTAAGTTTGCTTAATTTCCTTTAAATTTCGTATTCTTCAAATTCTTGTTATAAAGTTGTTTTAAGGATTCTATAGCTCTCATAAGCTTCTGACAAAAGCTCATTAAGCTTTTAGATTCATTAAACAAGTTTCAGTCTTTAAATTAAGAAAAGTACTAAAAAACTAAAAAAAGTCAACAGAAGTCAAATGTGATCCAATAAGCAGTTCTGGGGAAATGGAAGCTAAGCTGGATGGATTTTTGGTTTCTAGCTTATTGACAGTAAGCTAGGAGTGGTTTCTATACCTTGGTGCTCAATCTTAGTCTTGATCATGTGTGAGTTCTATTTTTACCATTTTTACCATTTTACTGTTTCATTATTGTTTGTGCTTTAATTTCTATGTTTTTATGTTTCTGTATTGTTATTTAGTGTTATTATAGCATAATATAAGTAGGTTGTTCATTGAAATTCAGTTGTGCTTAAAATTGGAAAATACTCAGTTAAATCACAAAGTTGACAAGTCTGTGTTTCTTGACTGTGTTCTTGAAGGTTTATGCTCAAATATTCTTAGTATGTTATATTATAATGACTGGAATCTAGTTTAGACTCAAAATCATTTAAATCTTTGAAGTTCATGTGACAAGTGAAAGTTAAAGGGATGTTTGGATTTGCTGATAAAATAGAGTTCCAGTGTATGTCTGTGGTTATTTATACTTGCTTCATGTTACATTAATACTTAATAGCTCAGGCAAGTCATAATATTAAGTCCTTGTTTGTATAAAAGTCAAATTTTCTTTTAATCTGCTTATGCAGTTTACTGTTATAGAATTAGAGTGTGAAATTCATAATACTAGCTTAAAACTTGTAAACATAGCTCTAGATAATCTTATAACAGCTTATTATATCATAGTCAGTCCATAAATTCAGTTTTAAATTCATTTTAGTCAAACTTTATGTTCTTGTAAAAAGTCAAATTTTCATATAGTCGTTTTTGAATAAAATGTATAATTTTGTGTAGGACTCAGTGTTAAGTTTTAGTCTTAATCCTTTTGGGATTTCAAAATATAGCTGCTTAATTAAAATATAAAAATACTAGTTTGTCATTTCTCAGCTTTTTAAGTACTTATTTCCTAGCTTATTTTAGCTACCTGTTTAAAAACATGCCCTGCACCACAGCTTTAGGTGTCAAGTTAATGAGCTTGCATAAGCTTCATTACTTGACCCTAGCTTGTGAACTTGGTTTCTTTGTGTAGCCACTCTAGCCTATTGTTTATATTCATGCTTGTCTTTACATTTTTAGCTTATTTACATAGCTTAATTACCCATATCTTTTTGTCCCATCTCATCTACTACACTGAAGCAAACAGTGTAGTAGAGTTGTTTTCCCAAGCTTCATAAATGCTCCTTACTAAGATTGAGCTTGTGAGCTTTAGCTTTTCACAAAGCTAAGCAACCATATTCTCTAGTTCAGTGTAGGTTGAGTATTAATGAGCTTATTGGATAAGTTTATAGGAGCTTATTGTTTGCTCATTCATAATAGTTCACTGGTTAAAACCATGAACTTGCACCATTTCCAATAGCTCCTAATAAGCTCATTAGAGATCTATAGCTTAAGTGTTTTAGCTTATTATGTAGCTCATCCACAAAACTTATTGATCTTATGCTCAAATTTCACATTGCAGCTTATTAACAAGGGCTGCAATTGGCTTTAACTTATCACCATTTAGATAAGTACACCTAAATCAGTGTGCTCACAGCTACTTCATAAGTTCCTTATAAGCTCATCTGTGATCCTAACAGAGAGAGCTTTGGCTTTTTGGAATCCTAACCAACTCAGCTTGCTACTCCAATTCATATTTTGCCATTTTAAGCTTATATTCTAAGATTAATTTGTCATTAAATAAGTATGCAGGTCTGTTTGGTACTATAGTGTACTGAAAGAGCTTAATAGCTTATTTCAAGCTTATTTGGTGAAATCAGTACATTTGTTTGTTCATACCTGTCAATAGTACTTGTATACATATTTCTTTCCTTTTATTTCCTGTGTGGAGCTTGTTATAGGTTCTTTGAAGCCTCCATTCCATCCAAGTCAAGCCAAAAGCTTGATTGTCTAAACCATAAGCTCACACCATTTCAGTCCATTATTATTGTTTATACTAATCCATTGGACTTGTACTTACCTTATTTTATCTTTTGTTTTCTGTTTAAAGCTCTTTTCAAGCTTATATTGAGCTTGAGCTCCAACAGTCAAGCCAAAAGCTTAACTGTTGGACTCATAAGCTCTTATATTGCTTATTTTCAAGTTTGTAAAGTTTTGTTTTCATTAAATATGTATAATATCAGTATATGTTTAGTCCAGAAACAGAAAAAACCAAAAAAGCTCCTTTTTAAGCTAAGTGATAGCTTTTCCTTAAAAGCTTATTTGCTTATTAGCTTATTTTTGTTAATAGCATATAGTTTTTATATTTTTCTTGGCTTCTTTTATTTATTTTAGAATTTTGTAAAAAGTTTCAGATTTTTCTTTAATCATTTATTATTTTTAATAAATCAATAATAGTTTTTAGTAATTAATAATAGTAAATAATTAATAATAAATAAATAAAAAGCATAAAAAATATATTTTCAGTTTTAAAATTAGTTTTATAATATTTTAGATTTTTCTAAGTTATAATTTCATTTTTCTAGGTTAAATTTGTATTTTCTTATATTTTAGTGCATTTTAAATACTTAATAAATAGTTTTTAATTAATAATAATTAATTAAATAGTTGTAAAAATAATTTTCTTTTTCTAATAATTTTCTTTTATTATTAGGATTGTAAAAATGTCATTTTTATATTTGTAGGCCTTTTAAAACTTAAAACTCACGTTTTATTTTGTACGTTTACGTAATTTTATTTAAAACGTACGTTGTAGGTTTTAAACTAACATCATTGTAAAAACAGTGATAGCATTTATTTAATATATTTTATCTTTTTAATTTCTTTTAATTTGCATTTAAGTCGCTAAGACATGCAAATCCTTACTATAGTTATAATCGTTTTGTTTTTATACGTTTACGTTTTAGTTAAACGTACGTTTGTATATCTTTTAGATTTTTAGGTTTCTGATTGTATGCGTTTTTAACAACATAGTTGTGACAGAGCTATTACTATTCACATTCCTAGTGTTAGTCAATCAGATTCCTGTTTTTGTACATTCTATATCATTTCAGCATTTACAAGTCATTGTATGTGGATTGTCACGCCTCACCAGGACATAAACGATCCAAGGAAATTTTTAATCCTTGGTAAATTGTCATTCTCTCCCGGGCTGTCGCCCTTTTATCATCTGTTACGGTTGACCGTTCATAAGCGGTTGATAAGTGTGACGGAGAAATAAAAGAAGGTAGTTCGGGAGGAATCACTATCCCTTTGCTTTACTTTATTTACTTGTTTTATCATTAGATCTATACTCTCTCAACATCCATACGATCTCACATATTATCGAATCTAAAGTTTTTGAAACTAACTTAAAATTTGCAAAACTATTCAACCCCCCTTCTAGTTTTCCTCACAAGTTGTGCATCATTCTCCTGACAAGTATTCTCTTTATTTGCTTGAATTGAATCATCAACTGCATTGCCTAAGTCACTAGTGTCACTCACTTGTAACAGAGTAACATCAATAACAGGATCCTCTTCCATGTTATCCTGAGTCAATTGAAACAGAGTTACATCCACATCAGGCTCCTCAAACCTGTTATTGACATCAACTAGTGCTCTTCCTGCTTTGTCTAAGTGCTTCTCCTGAGTCAATTTTGTGACAACTCGTAAATTCCTCGATGCGTCGTGATTAGAGAAACATCGATTAGAGCGATCGTTTTAATTAATTTAAGATACGAGTCGTATTATATATCGTTTTTATTGGAAATAATATTTTAAGAACAATGGCGTAGTTCCCGTGTTAGGAATCCTTCGTTTGCTAGTCCAAACGAGTCCCGAATCATTAAAATGCAAAAGATAACAAAAGTTACATCAATGGTCCCTTTGATAGTTTCACAAGCGCCCCTACACTTTCTTTGGTACATGTCTAGTCCCTCCTGGGTATATAAATACCCACACCACTCACCCTTCTCCCATTTTCACACTTTTCATTCTCTCTCTATAAAAACATACTCACTTTTCCTCTCTCTCTCTCTAAAATAATCCAGCCACCACTCCCCACCGCCGGCCACCACTGCCGTCGCCGGAAACCACCACCACCGCCGCCGAAAAAATACAAAACTCACACCAAATGATAGATCTCGAGCTTGTGGTTCCATTAATATACCACACGCGCGTCCAAACACGCTAACGCGCTCTAGATCTCAAACCCTAGTTTTGTAAATTAGGGTTTCGTGATTTAAAACGTGTGTATTGGTTCAAGGTTTGATGGCTACGGGTTGTAACCGTTGGAGACGCCATAAATACCCTCGTTTCTTCTCCTTTCTCTCGGTAACCCCACGACCCATCTCATATTTTTGTTATTTCGTTTAAACAATTATATATGTTGTGTTTTCGTGGCTTGACAAACGAATACAAGTGATAAACGAGTTTTGATAAACTTAAAAATAACGTTTATAAAACAGTCTCGTGTGGTATCTTGTTTTAAAATGGTGTATGATTGAATTGGTTAGTTTCGAGTTAGTTAGAAACCCCTACAAGTCAGGTGACCCGTTTGGGTGTAAAGTCATTTTAGTCTCGTTTGGGTCTCGGTTTGTGTATGTTATAATTACTTTACTTGCGTTTTTGAGTGTCTACCTAGCTTGTCTTGTTTATTTCAGTGTGTAGATGTCTCGTTTGATGATAGGCAGTAACGAGAAACCCGTAGGTTGGTCTGTTGGTTCACTTCACCCCGTAGGGTGCGTTAGCTTGTCTCGGTTCAAGGATAACACCACAAGTGTGGTATAGTTTTGGTTATCAGTCAACACATTGTCATAGGGTGCGTATGAGTTACGTTTTCCAGTCAAAAGGTGCGCTTTGGGTAGTTTATGGGCTCAAGCCCAACTTGATGTGATTGAATAATATAGGCCGAAGCCCATTAGTATCATAAAGGGTGTTTGTTTGATCTATGGGTCGCAAGCCCAATGAAGGGTGTCAACTACATTTGTCGCATATACAATATACGTGTTTGGATATTTTGTGTTTACTAACTATAGAACTAGCTAGTTTGTATTGTTTTTGAACTTTGGTGCTCTCGCTAAGATTCAGATAATTGGGATTGAGAATTGGATCTCAATAACGTAAAATTTTATCAGACACACTATATACGAATTATGGGTTAACAATGAGTATATCGGATTTGATTTAACTATAGGATTTATACTGTATTAATGAATCATTATTATTGGATATCGGATAAACTTGTAAAATATATACTTGACGACTCAAATAAGTAACGAGATAACTATGCAACGATAGCGGGATAACTTGTATCTCTTAACAAGATAAATGGAATAACGATATAGGAATATTTTTATCAGGAAAAACGATATTGAATATGAATTAAATAATGAAGTAGATACTTGTAAAACGAAGTGGTAGATATTAGAACTAGATATGTGATTTATAATTTATATCAAATATTACGTATACATTATAAGTGTAAATACGATTCATAAACTTGAAATAACTATTGATAACAAGTTATAGTTAGTATGTTGTACTTTATTAAACGTTTTGGTTTAAATGAGTTTAATATATTTGCTTCGCGATAAAACTAAATATTCCGTTTTCACATTTAAACTGATATTGAATTATATAACTATATATTATTGACGGAAATGGTTTAATCTATTATAAACCCTTATTAAATACGATGGTAACTCGTGTTTTATAATACATGTTAACTTTTATAAACTTGTTTAGAAATATTTTTTTGGATGAGATAACTTATTAAAGACATAATGGGTTGAAGAACGTTGGGTAAACGAAAGTGTCATTATAGTACATTACTCAATACACCTTATATGAAGTAATTTATTATAAAATTGTATAAATTATGAGTAACAAATATGACATCTTTATTAATTAAGTGATAAACGGAAACTTATCTTTTATTGTTAACATGTACGTTCGGGATTATGGGGAAACGAGTTAACCTATTTGTATTTAAATAAATAGTCGTTGTCATTTCCTAGTCTTTGACTAGCTTGAGTATTGCAGGTATATTATAACTTGGTCAATGTCTTTTCCTTTTTGGCGTGCGTTCTAGCTAGTATGTCTCGACTATGTCGACGTCCTCTCTTTCGCGTGAGTTGTGCGTCGCGTCTATGTTTCTTACCACCACATGAAACGTTAAAAATAAATTTTTGAGATATTAATCATAAACTTTTGAGAACAATAATGGACTTTTGAAAGTAATAACATGAATGATCCACGAAAACTATGACACATTATCTTATATCTACTTCTTTATCGTATGAGCCATATTTTAAGATAATTGTATACGCATTAGGTTGCGTCACTTCTATTCTATCGTACTTGTCGTACACTCTTCTGATGCTGTGGAGATTAGCTTTAGATGCCAGTCGTGTCAATAGTGAATAGTGCATTTGTGACAACTGGCAATTTAGGGAGTCTATTTTAGGTAACCGCATTACGTTAAACTAAACCGAGTTTTGCCTTTAACACTATTTTTATCAACCGTGACTTGATTTTATATCGTCTAATTGTTTTTATGGTTTACTTAATTATTGGACGAGTTATTGTGTGAGTTTTAACTCTTTTTGGTAGGCACTATTCGATTCGGCACTAGAAAAGCCTAAAACGAGAAATAACGCAACTTTTAGACCGTAACTCGAAAATTTACAAATAAATAGTCAAAACTTGTGGAAAAACATAAATAACGATAATAGAAAGTCGAATGAACATCGTGGGACACTAGGGGGACAATATATAAGCTCGGGAATGGGTAAACAGGATAGTTTACGAAAAATGACGCCTTCGGCCCCTCTTCTTTTCCCCTAGCCGGCGCCCCCTCCCCCCTTTTTATTTATTTTGAGGTCCCTCCTTCATAAATAAAAATAACCCATCACCTCCTCATTTCATATTTTCACTTTCTCTCTCTAAAATACACACACTAACACTTTTCTCTCTCTACTCTCTTTCTCTTCCACTAAATATAAACCCTAACCTTAAACCACCATTTGGCCGCCCCTTTTCCGGCCAAATTCCGGCCAAGTTCCGGCAAGTGAAATTACACCTCCACCACCATTAGATAGATCTTTCTTTCCTCTTTCTATCCATATAAAAATCTCTCACAAAAGCCTACATTAACACCTTCAAATCTTCAAATTAAGATTCGTACTTTTAGGGTTTTCATCAAATATTATAGATTGGGCTTGAATAAGGTAAATGGAACATGGGTCAAGCTTGTTTCAGCTTTGTGAAGCCACGTATGGCATATATATGGCTCGACCATATTATAAAATTTAGGGGTTTTGGTTCAAACGTGGGATTAAATCTAATTAACACTTAAATAAACATGTAGCTAGTGTTTTGGTATCATGTGGTGTATCATATTTTTGGGTTTTTGCATTTTAGGCCTAGTTTATTGTTTTTTATTAGGAATAGATGATGGGTTTGATGTTTGGTTAATGATTGGAGGTTGATTGATTGTGTTTGGATGTTGTGGTATTGATTTGGGAGGCGTTTGGTTATGTTGTTGGGGCGTACGCACCATGAAACCCACGTATGGGTCTTAGGTGGTGTCGTACGTGACCCATATGGATCAAAGGTCCGGGTCGAGTGGTCGTGGTAGCTTGTGGGTTGATGTTGTTGGTGTTTGGATGAGACGCGTAGAGCCGAAAAGCTTCTAGAGCTTGTTTTGTTCACGTGGTCTTAACCGTGACCGTGTCATGACCCTAACATAACATTGGTTTCGGGTATATTTTGTTGGTTGATTGGTTGGCGAGATTGATTGGAGTTGATTTGGGATTGAATTGCGCTATTATGACTTTTATTTGGACTTGATATATATAAATTGTCAACTTTGAATAACGTCGGTGTTACTTTGACTTTCTAGTCAATAGTTGACCCCGACAACGCCGTAACATGGACTTTAGTATAGTTTGGACTATTGATTGATTAGAAGCCGAGAAGTCATGACTCGTGCTTGTGGACTCAAAACGAATAACGATATGAAACTAATATTGAAATTTGACGAAATATATATATATATATATATATATATGAAAATGCTAATAGACTATGAAACATAAATAATAAAAAGGATTTTATACCAAAAATATCGATAACAAGACTTATCTTGTTATTTACTATTTTAAATAGAAACTAACGAATAAAAATGGAAAAGTTTTCTAATAAATAAGTAATTAATATTTCGAGTACACGTTTATCGAAATATGCCAATTATGAGCATTTAATACTATTTTTCAAGTAATTATTTACTTACGTTGTGTGAATGAGTTACGGATAACCTAACATTAATAGTGTTTATCCACGTGGGTAGCAGACTTATTAGGTTGACGAATCTAATAAGAACCCACTAGGTACGTTGGGTAACCTTATTAATGGGTGAATTATCCTTATGACTTTTTAGGATGCGACCGGTTTATGGGATAATAAGCGACACGAATAAATAAATGAGTTTATCGAGTTGACGAATTCGATAAGGTCTACTATTTATTCCGAAACTTATTGGACTATGGAGCTTATCGCTTAGATGTCTCATTGTGTTGCATTGAGTCACATATTGGTTGTTGAGTGTATTCATGGCATCATATTGAGTCGATACACCCACATGAGGATACCAAACACTAGAACTAAACGGTGAAACGAGACATTTTTGGAAATAACGAAATGGAATACATTGGGGTAGATAACGTTGATTTTGGGAAATATATATTAAAATTGGTTACATTAATAGGTTGTGCCGAGTCGATAGTTGCTGAGACGTGATTACCTGTTATCTTCTGCTAGTGTTTATTTGTGCGTTGCTTGCTTGAGGTGAGTTTCATAGCCCCATTTTTATCTACGTTTTTAACTAAATCGGGGTGAGAATTATGCTACTGTTTTTGGACCTTTAAAACTATTTGGATTTGCTTATGTGCTTGACTATTTAGATAGATGTGCGGTAGTCGTTGACTTAGACTAGGGTAGCAATCCTAATTGCTATAACTGTTGCCTAGCTAAGAATAGACTTCTACCTCGACCTAGTCCGGGGTTGGAAATTGTTCTAGACTTTGCCACGACAGTGCTGGACTAGAGTCGCTGGGCCCGAGTGATCCCTGGATGTGGGATATGGATTGTGATTTCGGATATGAAATGGTTTGTGAACGATGTTTATCTATCTTAAGTCTCGCATAGCAAATCAACTCCTACATGTCCACTATGTTTTTATTGAACTTAAACCTATGAACTCACCAGCGTAAGTTGGCCTTTTAGCATGTTTTCTCAGGTATTTAAATGATGTTTTGAATACGTGTTCGGTGGAAGCTTGGCAAGCAGGCATGGTTCAAGGATCATATTTGACTCTGATAAATTATGGGGACCTATTTTATTAAATCATGTTTTGGGCCTAATATTTATACTTTTGGATTAATGTTTTGAATATTTAAATTTGGGATTGGTTTTGAATGAAAATGACTATCTTGTTTGCTATACTTGTGTGAGATACCAATCCAGTCGTAACGCCCCAAAAACTTGATTAAGTCTTCCGTTATACCGAGATTTGGGGGTGTTACAGCATTGCTGTGGCTAAGGTGAGTTTCACAGCCCCTCTTTTCTAAAATTTCATAACTATTTTGGGGGAGAATACATGCTGCTTTTAACAAACCATAACTGGATATGTGAATATTATTTGGAATGACTATTGTTTGGTATAATTGATTTGGTGATTGAACATTTTACGTGTTTATGTGAATGCAAACTGTTTCTTGGACCTGCCACTATTCCTTTGAATTGCTATTGTGTTGACTAGGAAAGGTTAGATATGCGACATTTGTTGACTTAGACTAGGGTAGCATCTCTATGCTATAACGCGATGCCTAGCTAAGAATAGACCGACCTAGTCCAGGGTAGCTTGTGTTCTAGGCCTTTCTACGACTGTGCTGGCTAGAGTCGCTCGGGGCCCTGCATTGAGATCTCAAACGTGTTAAAGATTATTGATTGGATAGATTATTAATTTGGATTGATTATTGGTTGGATAGTTTATTAATTGGATTGATTATTGATTGGATGGATTATGGATTGATTGATTGATGGTTGGAATGTTTATTAGATATCTGCCTTAGTCGTATGTAGCAATTAAACTCTATCAGGTCCACTAATACTTTTGTAACTAAACTCTATGAACTCACCAGCGTAAGCTGACCTTTTTAGCATGTGTTCTCAGGTTTAAGGCGATAGCTCACTATTGGAAGATGCTTGGCAAGGGGCATGGTCATAGGCGACTCTGATGAATAAACGAGACCGCTTTAATTATCTTTTGGGCCTATTTCCGCACTACTTTCATTAATGTAAACTTATGGTTTTCAATTAATGAATCTTATTCTAAATAAATGGGATAAAAACCATTCTTTGTACCTTATGTTGTGATACCAAGATAGTAGCACCCAAAGGCTTGTATGCTTCCGCTAGACCGTATTTTCGGGGTGTTACAGATTGGTATCAGAGCCAAGGTTATAGAGAACTGGGGTATTTTCAAAACCTAGACTATAACCACTTTTTCGAAAACTTAATCCTATGACCGCCACGTGCCTGTCTGCCAAGCTGAAGCCTCGCGTACGACTAGTTTAAGGATGTAGATGATTGAAAACACATTAAACAAATTGACTGATGAGAAAATTGATGAGATGTTTATGGCTTATTTGATGAATTATTTGATGGGATACTTG
>OU343216.1:189413661-189498664 GCA_910596185.1 Chrysanthemum makinoi
TTGTTTAAACTCTCTACATCAACTACATTTCCCTCATGAAGGTAGTATAATGATAACAATGTAGCATCATCCTTACAGAGCATCAATTAGACTAGCATTCATTAAAGGCATCATCAAATATAAAAAAGTTGTAAAGAAAACTACATTTTCTTTATAAAGGTAAATCTTTGTGAACACACAGCATCTACATCCTCACAGTATGTCACAAAGAAAAGCATCCATGATAGGCTTATAAACAAGTTCAAACGTTCATATAATCTAACTTCTTAGAACTTGGCATTGTTGCCTCAAGAATTGGTCAACGACAAATTTCAACAAAATTTGAGAAATAAGAAATCCTTTCAAAACACTAATCATACCTACATATAAAGAGAAAATGGTCAAAGCGGAAAATGTTGAATGTTGAAATATTGAAAAAGGTCAATGTAAAAGCACTAGGTGTCACGACAAGCCTTATTAATTCGTGCCACCTCAGCATACATCAGCATCCCACTTTTCCACAACTAACCACAACAAACCCTCCTCAGTCATAACAAACCTCAACCTCTTCATTTGGGGTCCACCACTACCATTTTTTTTAATTCAATTTTCATTTCCAAATAAACTAAATTCATTTCATTCAAATTAAAAATACAATACATAACACAATAATAAAAAAAACAACACTTACTAATAAAAACGATCTGAAAAAATACGACACGGGTAAAAAAAAATACAACACATACTAATAATACGTAACCTAATCATCTCTTTGCTGATATTTCTTGATTAGACGTTCCTGCCTCTTGCGGATGATTTCTGCTTTTACCGGGTCAGGATTCGTACTCGGATCTATCATCGAGAAAATCCATCGATATATTCTCTTGAGTTTTTCCTTCTCCCGCCTCACCTCGTAACAAGCCCTTTGAGCATCGGCTTTTTGAGCATATATTTCGGATATATGTCCCGAAAAACTACTCAATTGACTTCCAGGAGCTTGCAGCGCGGCGTTGAAGTCGACCTGTTTTCTGCGGCCGTTTGCATCCATCTATTTCAGGCCGAGGTCGTCTGTCCGGCCCGAATATATCCTCGAGACATGTAATGTCAATAGGATCTTCGGCATCCCACTTGGGATAATTTTTCAAAACACCCCAACATTTTTCATACGCAAACTCCTTCCCATCAAAACGCTGCGTAAAGTTAACTTTGGCATTCTCGACATGATCCTGCTCATTTTCACCACTTCGACGCTGAAGATGTTTGTAAGCAGTTGAACTTCGGCAATCACCGTTAATCCTCGACCATTTACGGTTATCATATTCTTGCCACGCTGGTTATCAGTGGTCTTAGAATTGAACATGTCGAGAATGTCGTTCCAAAAGAACTCCTCAGGACGGTCATTTCCCATATCTCTATCTTGGGAAATTTCTATCCAACACAGCGCAAGTAACATTTCTTCAGACTTGGTCCACTTCCTCCTGTCCGCTTGTGCTATGACTTCAACATCTTCGTCGTTGTCTGCGTCCAAATCTACATCATGTTTTTTTGCCTTCGTCTTTTTGCCTCTGCCTTTTGCCGGTTCACGTGCTTTTGGAACTTTGAATTGTGAACCGGACGGTTGTGATTCCATTTGGGGCAATTGTGGAGGCTGTGTGGGTTAAAAAGTGTGGAGGTTGTGACTGGTTAAAAAACTGTGGTGATTGAAATCGGGCGGGGTAACTTGCGAATCCTTGTTGAAACTGATATTGTTGGTTAAGCATTATTTCTTGTGGAAACAAGTTGAAATTGGTCGAGAAAGGGGTAGACGGGTTTGAAGAACCCCGTGTGGTGGGTTTGAGTTAAGTAGGTTTGTGAAGTATCCTCCGTCATTTGGGTTTTGAGACATTGTGAGATATTTTTTTTGGGTTAAGTAAGAATGGAAGATTTTGGGTTTGAAGATGTTTGTAAATGGTGAATATGAAGATGATATAAATAGGGGTAGTGGTTTTTTTTAAAATATGTATATATATATATATAGATTTATGTTCAAGTGGTGAACACTTTAAAATAGTGTATAATAAGCACCAATAAGAATAAAGCACGTGTACTTTCATTTAAAATAAAATGTAAACTAATTTATATATGATTAAGGGTATTATAGTAATCTCCCTTTTAACCAATACTGCTAATTAAATCATATGCGTATTTTCTTCCTAACGTTCTCTCCCATAAAAAATGATTCTCTCATCCATTCATGAAATACAGATATACTACCCAACCTCTCAACCTAGATCCATTTATTCTGGTAACCATCAATAAACCAACCTCTGTCGTAACTACATCAACAAACATCCCGCCACCCACCGACCCATAATCTGGGTAAGAAACCCTTCTGCCGCGCAACCTAATTTTTTCTAGCGAATCTAGTCGATGGGTGCATTTCGATTATGTTTTTCTGGGTTGGACCCTAGTCGCCACTACATGTGATGATTCTCAAGCCCACAATTTTTTATTGATTTTTTGAAATGGTCTTTGTTTTTTCCAGTCATGTGTATTGACTTCCACCACTTCCTTGCCGGCCAAAATAACCGCCGGATCTCATATCGACCACCGATGGGGTCACGTCATTTTTTATATGATATTTTTTTCCCAGATCGGATTGATATGTCTCTTGTCGCCTGAGACTTGTTACCGCCCCTTGTTTCCGTCGAAATCGATTTACAAGTAATCATACACATGTGAATTCGCTATATCATACTCATGGTGATACATATTGCCGAAAATCGGTTTCATACGTTTCTTACCGGAGATTTAATCGACCGTTTTTCATTTCCCATGGTGATACATGTTCGTTCTAGTATCACGTTCTTCATCGATGACTTATGAGACTCAGATCTCCGTGTATATCTGATGACCCATTTAACTGAAATCTCAGTAGATTTGTAGGAGAAAAGAGTTTTTGTATATGTCTTGTTTTTATACTATTGGTTTATGCAACAATTAAATACGGAGTAATAGTTTTTTGATCTATGTGTTATCTAGGTTGCAGTAGTGTGTCAGTACTTCGTGTACTATTGTCTACCGTTGAATTAATTATTGTCATAAATTAATTTGTGGCTTATAATATGAATAAATTGTATATCAATGGATTAATATTTTTCTCTTGTTATATATACGATCTTATATTTTTGCAAATGATACCGTGTCACTCTGTCACTAAAATGTATCATGAAACTATTTACCATTAAAAATGTGTGTCAAAAATATTAGTGTGTCATTTCAAATGTAACCAAAAATTTATTATGTTTCAAGAAACTTCATGTGTGTTATTAAAAAATGTGTCACTAAAAATATATCATGAAACTATATAGTTACTAAAAATGTGTCATTAGAAATGTATCAAGAAACTATGTGTCACTAAAAGTGTCATTAGAAATGCTTTATTAAAAATGTATTATGAAATTACGTGTCACTAAAAATTTGTCATTAAAAATAGTTCAAAAAATATAGTGTCACTAAAAATGTATTATGAAAATTTGTGTCACTAAAAAATGTCAAAAATATTAGTGTTCATATTAGTTTTAGAAAATAATTCGTTAGCATTTGGTGTAAAGAATTCAAACGTAATGTCAATTGAAGAAAAAGTCAAATGTAAATTTAATGGATTAAAAATAGGTCGTGCGTGTCATTAGGAAGCTAAACTTAATGCCACTATTCTTTTGCTATTTTTACAATTATGCCACTAATTATTAAGATTTTAATCTAATCTTGAATGCTTAATCTAACGGTCCACAAGTGTACCTATTATTTTTCACTTTAAGTGGTATACCACAATAACGCTTCCCTATATATATATATATATATATATATATATATATATATATATATATATATATATATATATATATATATATATATAGAGTAGGGATCCAGTGAAAATATTAGTTAAAATAAGAAGGATAAGAAGGAATTTCAACCATTGGATGATGCATCAATGGACAAGATCTAATAATGGCATAATGGTAATAAACATGCAATTAATATCAGATTTTCTATATGAAACAAGGGTAAATTCGTCAAATTTAACATACTAAGGATTAGATCTTTGGAGAAAAGATCCGTGCAGAACATATATATCCCATAGAACATTTCCTCTCATCTTGACCGTGCGTTTCATTTACATCCAACGGATAAGAAAAGAAGCAGCTTTTCATTTATTTTCTGAACAGGGGTAGGTTGGGTATATTAATTTCACCCAAATAAATTCATCATATCCCGCTCATAACTCTCATTATCAACACACAGATACCTCTCTCACTCTAGTAAACTCTCTCACTATCCCCAAATTTATCAAACCCTAACCCCCAATATTTCGATTGATGCTTTTCAATGGACATACGAGATGAGATATCAACTGCAAAAGGTGGGCCGTTGCTCCAATCGTCTTCATCGACACCTGTTGATCAAAACAAACCTGATTCTGGTACAGGTACTGATTTTGTTTATCAAACCCTAACCTCCAATATTTTCTTCTTCTTTTTTTATTATTTTTTTATTTTTATATTTTGTAGGTTTTTATTGTTTTTTGTTTTGGTACTGATTATTTGTGTAGCTTTCTATATACTTTTTTTTTTTATTATTATATGTAAGTTTATTGTGATGAAAATGGATTTTATATGTTATATTCTGGTACAGGTACTGATTTTGATGAAAATGGATTTTTTTTTGTTTACTGTTTTTGATGAAAATGGTTTTGTATCATTTATGTTTTTGATTTTGGTACGAGTCTGATTTTCTTGTTCTGTTTTCAATGGATTTTATTTTGATGAAAATGGAGTTTAGTAGTGTTGTTTAGTTGAGTATATGAAGGAGCACATGTGATTCTGTATATGAAGGAGTTTATTTTGATGAAAGTTGAGTATATGAAGGAGTTTATTATATGTTTAGTTTAGTATATGTGTAAAGAGAATGTAGTTTGTGATTGATTTATTGTTTGGTAATGGTTATTTGTTTAGTTAAGTATATATTTTTTTTGGTATTGAAGGAGCACATGTGATTCTGTATATGAAGGAGTTTATTTCTGTATATGTAGTTTGTGATTGATTCTGTATATGAAGGAGTTTAGTTGAGTATATGGGTAGTTTTGACTATATTAGTGGTTCATTAGAGCACATGTGGGTTTGATTTGTTTGAGTGGTTCATTAGAGCATATTTCTGTTTTTTTTTTTTTTTTGTAGATTTTTGATTTGTTTTGACTTTGTATATGAGTTTAGCCTGATTCTATATGTTTTTATGCTTTTGTTTTTAGGTGCTTCTGTTGTTAAGTCTGATTCTCCGTCCTCAAATTCTCCTGGTCGGACAACTCGGTCTAGTATACTAAACCGACAGGTTTTGAATCCTTCCCCTATTTCTTCGTTTGATCCCAAGGATATTGCAAATGAGAAGGTTAATGTGCCGAAATCAAAGGCTAATCCCAAGGATATTGCGAAGAAGGTGTCTGAGGCTAATCCCAAGGTTAAGGTGTCTGAGGTTGCGAAGGGCGAGGATAAGGCAAATGTGGCTAAGGATGTGGTAAAGGAGAATGTGGCTGAGGTTGTCAAGGAGAAGGATAAGGAGAATGTGGATGTTGCAAAGGATCTGAGTGTTCAAGGAGAAGGTGGTTGAGTTGTGAATGGAGAAGGATAAGGTGGTCGAGGTTGTGAAGGAGAAGGATAAGGTGGCTAAGGGTGGTATGGAGAAGGTTGCGGATGTGCAGAGGTCTAATCCTAAGGCTAAATTGAAGATGGATGTTGTCAAATAACGAGAAGGTTCTGAGGTCCAGTCTAAACCAAAGGTTAATCCCAAGCCGAATGTTCCTAGACGTATTACTTCGGCTAAGCCAAAGGTTGATGTCGATTTGTCTAGTAAGAAAAGGAAGTTGTCTCAAGAAGAGGATAGTTGTTTGGCTGCAAAGAAGTCGAGGGGTTTGGCTGCAAAGAAGGTGAGGGCTTTTGATAGTGATGAAGTTGGTTCAGAATCATCGAAATTTAAGAGAAAGAAGCGTTCCGATGAAGGTAATGTCAAGTTAGTTTCATCGAAATTTAGTTTTTCTATCTTTTTTACTGCTTTGTTTGTGTTAGAATAATCTACTGCAATCAAATGTGATTCTTATTCAAATCACATGTTAAGTCTGATTCTTTATTAAGAATCACATGTGATTCTGATTTGTATATTTTTATTTTTGATGAAGGTGTTTTTGTCTCAAAGAAGATTAAGAAAAAGAAAGGATCTGATGAAGAAAGAGGTCCATCTAAGCTTAGGAAGGGTAAAAATTTTCAGCGTGTGTTTGAGATGTTGAAGGGTTTAATGAAAGATGCTTCTGATTCTGAAGATGAAGGTATTGCGGAGAGGTCGAAAGTGAAAGTTAAGAATCAAAAGGGTAAGGTGAAGAAGGTGAAGAAAGATGTTTCAGAAACTGATTCTGAAGATGAAGGTATTGCGGAGAGGTCGAAAGTGAAAGTTAAGAATCAAAAGGGTAAGGTGAAGAAGGTGAAGAAAGATGTTTCAGAAACTGATTCTGAAGATGAATGTATTGTGGAGAGGTCGAAAGTGATAGTTAAGAATAAAAAGGGTAAGGTGATGAAGGTGAAGAAAGAGGTTTCAGAAACTGATTTTGAAGATGAATATAATGCGGAGAGGAAGAAAGTGAAAACTAAGAATCAAAAGGGTAAGGTTAAGAAAGAAGATGCAGATCGAAAATGAAGATGTTGGGAAGTCGAAGAAGTTGGAAAGAAAATTATGTTTATCAGCAAATGAACAAGAGCAGTTAGAGTATCTTGAAAAATTTCCAGGTTTGAGGGTAAGGAATGCTCCTTCTTCTCTATTTTCTTCTATCCGTGAATCAAAGTTCGACATGGGTCCATTTCTTACTGACATAGGTTTTCAGTCTTTTCGTAAAATTTACATTGATCAACTTCCATCGAAGTTGGGTAGGTTTGTTGTTGCCAATTTCAAAACAGCAACGAATAAGATTGATTTGTTGAATGGTTTGTCAATTGATGTCACTCCAGAGAAAATTAAGGATATGTTAGGGATTCCATTTGGTGGTTCTTCATTGTTTTCATTTGACGAAAGACCCATTGATCATCCTTTTGTGAGATCTTGGGTTCATCAGTTTTATCCAAAGTCGTTTAAAGAAATACGGACGGCGGATGTTGCTAGGAATTTGGTTACAGCAACGGTGGTTGATAATCTTTTCAAACTTAACTTCATGATGTTGTTTGCCAACACAATGGGTCGGTGTGAAACGATGAAGGGGCAACTTTGCTTAGATGTTGTTAGATATATTCCTGAAGATCTTCCGATATCTGACATCGACTGGTGTGGTTATATACATTCGTGCCTTCAGTATAGTAGCAACCCGAAAGGAAATTGCCATTACACTGGTCCGTTAGCCGTCCTCATGGTAAGTTTATAGATTTATTTAAATTTTAAAATGGTTCCTGGTTCTAGTGATATGTAATTTTTATTGTTTTGTTTTTCTTTTCAGCTTTTGTATCTAGACTCTACTAAATTTGAGAAGTTTCATGTTGTCCGTTTGCGTCCGGCCATCTTAAATTGGTCCACAACGTTAATGAGACAACGTATGGAGCTTGAACTAGCTGAAAGGAAGTTGGGGTGTTTAGAGCTGAATGGTGAGTGGACTGAGGTGGAGTCTAAAGAGTCAGAAGGGTTCATTGATGTTGGTTTGTCTGAATCTTCTGACAAAGAGGTTTGTATAATACATTTTATAATTGTTCATTTGAATGCATTAAAAGAGAAATCACAAATCATTACTCAGAATCACACGTGATTCTTTTTGTAGGATCACATGTGATTTGATTAGAATCACATGTGATTTGATTAGAATCACATGTGATTTTATTATAATCACATGTCAAAAACTTCAATATTACTTTTCATTGACATCATTATTGAATACAGGTTTTGTTTAACAAACTTGAAGAAAAGCTTTCTTTGATATATTCTGAAAGACGTGCTCTTGAAGCTGATATGGTAGAAGCATATTTGAAGTATGCTGATGATGAAAAATTCATTGATCTTAATGAGAAATATTGTGAGCTATTCAAGAAACCTGTTTCTTTCGGCAACAATGAAAGTCAGGATAAAGATGGGTCTGATGCTGATAATGATGGTGTAAGTGATGAGGAAAATGATGGTACTGATAATGCTGGAAATCGTAAGGATGCCAATGTAGAGGATTTCGGATTCAAGAAAATTAGTTTAGATGATTTTGGAAAAGATGCATCTCAGGAAACAAATTCTCAGGTTGACAAGGAAACGAATTCTCAGGTTGAGAAGGAAGCTGTCGTTCAAAAGGAAACAATCATTCCTGTTGATATTGAGAAGCCAGCTGAAAATGTGGGGGTGTTGTAGATGAAGAGTTGGAGATCACGAGTACGCCTGAGACTTATACTCAGTGGCTAGAGAATAATCTTGATATGGTGAATGAGGTGATTGATAGTATTGTAGATGAATACCTATATGTAATACTCTAACAGAATACAGCTTTGATTAGTTTGTCTTTTAATTATGTTGTTTCTTTTTAATTTAAATTATGTTGGTTTGTATCAGGGTCAAGCAGTTGATGAAGAGATGAATCTGAATGTGGTCGCCTCGAATGAAGGTCCGTCTACTCCTGAGAGAGTGGTTACTCGTGCATCGAACGTTAGTCCGAGGTTGTTCTTCCGAAAAACGGTACGTGAAACCGTCTCCGTTCCTCTGCTCCCCATACATGAATAACAAGACCAAAGTTGTACCGAACATTACAATGGTGGAATTTATGGTCGGTAACAGCTTGTTTTCTATCTTGAGTGACAAGATGTAAGTTTATTTGTTTACATTATTTTAGTTAATTTTTTTTTAAACTTTGAGCTTATGTCACATGTTCTTGTAATTTTGAGGTTGTTTTACCCGGATCACATGTGATTCTTCACAGATCACATGTGATTTTACCCATATCACATGTGATTTTACACAGATCACATGTGATTTTACATGTGATTTTACCCAGTTCACATGTGATTTTATCTAATTACATGTGTTTTTTTGTTTTATACAGTGAAACTATTTTTGAAACTCATTCTGGATTCAAAGTTTCATCAGTTCGTTTAAGTATGGAAACTTTATCTCCCGGTTTGTGGGTTGATGTTAATGTCGTTGATTGTTGGGGTGCTGTTCTTAATTATGAAGAGAGTTTTAAGGAAGTTGGAGCCCCGTCGAGGCATTTCTTTCCGACTGGTTGTATTGTAAGTGTTTTCGTTATTTTTTATGAAGTTTATTGTATAATTATATATTTTCGATTATATATTTTATGTTTGTTATTTTCTACAGACACAGCAAATGATTGATGGTAGTTTGGATTCTGAGCAGCAATGGCAAAGTTTTGAAGCAGAAGTTTTGGGTCATTTCGAAGATAATTCCGATAGAATTAGCCTAAAAGACGTTGATTTGGTAATGTCATTATTTTTTTAGAATTATAATTGTTAAATCAGGTATTTTTATTAAGTTTACTTTTTTTTTGTTAAATCAGGCATTTTTTCCAATTTGCAATGGTGGGCATTTCTATGTTGTTGTGTTCAGCCTTTCTAAAACAATTGCGATGACAATCCTTGATAACATTGACAGTGGTGAATCTTATGATAAAAAGTATAAAGGAGCATGTGATGTTCTTGTAAGTTTGAGTTTATTTTACACAGATCACATTTGATTTTACCCAGATCACATGTGATTTTACCCAGATCACATGTGATTTTACCCATATCACAATTGACTTAACATGTTCATTATTTTTTTGTTTTTTGTAGAAAAAAATGTTTTCCCGTCATCTACAGTTGTATGGCAACAAAAAGCATGCTAGCATCATTAAATTGAAGCCAAAGATCCCAAAGCTGAAATGGAGGACTAAGTCAAACAACTGTGATTGTGGTATTTTCGCCATGTTTCATATGGAAAACTATATGGGTGAAGCTGCTACAAAGTGGGATTGTGGCCTTGTTCCTGAGTCAAGGTTACAGTTCGACATGTTGAGGAGGCTGAGGTTCAAGTATTGTACCAAGATGCTGTTACATGAGCTTAACGTGTATCGGGAGAGGATGCTTAGGGAGGCAAAGGAGTTTGACAAAGTTAATCCTTCAACAAAGTTCATAACAATTGTGGAAGCGTATAAGAACAGGAACAAACGTGAAGATGTTAAAGACATGCGCTTGATACAACAGTGAGTGTTATTGTCAAGACTTGGAGAATCGTCAGTTGTGCCTTTTGGAGAAATCGTCTTTTGTGCCTTTTGTGAAAGGTGTATAAAACATTTCTAGATCGGTAGTTTTAGTTTTATTTTAAGTATGTGAAGTTCAGTAATTTCCAGGGTTTGAACAGTAAGTATGTGAAGTCTAGTAATTTCCCGGGTTTGAACACTAGTAAAACTGATGCTAGAATAGTTGTTTTAACATAGCAGGGTTTTTCTTTTTGTGTTTTGGGAAATCAAATTAAATCCTGCTTTTGTTATAACTGATTTCAACAGTAGTTGTTTCTTTTTAGTTTCTCTCTAGTGCCTTTATTATTTATTTTGCATATACTAACTTAGGAATGAAACATTAATCATATGTGATTTGGTAACAATCACATGTGATCTGGTAACAATCACATGTGATCTGGGTACAATCACATGTGATCTGGTAACAATCACATGTGATCTGGGTACAATCACATATATTCAACAATCTTTTTGTAAATATTCCATAAGTAAACAGGAGTTTCATAAGTAAACAAGACTTTCATAAGAAAGTAAACAATCATTCAATGTATTATAGATTTGTAAAAATTCTAAAGAAAATCATTTTTGAAGTAAAAATGCTCAACCATCTGGTTAATCCACTGATGTTGGCTCACTTGGCCCAGACCCGCCAACCTTAACACTAACGCCAACCTTATCCGCTTGACGAGCCACAACATTTACTTGAACGGCCTGACCCACCAACGACCCTGTCCCAACACCAACCTCAACACCAAGACCTGACCCACTAGGGTTATCCACACCAGATTGGAGACGGTTATGTGGCGCCTTTCGCCTTGCTTTAGGGTTCAATGGACAAGTTGTTTTTGTATGTGAGTTTGTCTTCTCCCCACAATGTCCACAAGGCTTCATTTGTTTCTTCTTAATTGCAAGTGCTTTTTCTCTTTCACTCTTTCGCCTTTTATTGCGTTCGCAAAATATTTCCTGTTACTTGCTTTTGTTGGATTGTTAACTGTTTTTTTCTCAGGTTTAGAAATGGCAAAATGTTCCCCACATCACGCCGTTTTCGAAGGAGCATTTGGCACCTCATCACTTCTTTCTTCAATTTTCTTCATTTTTCAACAAATTCACCCATCTTTACTACATCACTGCCCAACCGAAATAAACAATCATCTAATAGACAAGTTGCTTCATTTGTAAGTCTTTCAACTTCTACATTTTTCCCCATATCTGTTTCTTTTTCTTCTCAAGTCAGGTGGTATTATATCCCTTGTCCACCGCCTCAAAATATATTGATTTGGAATGACGTCAATATCACGATTCTTGAAGACACAAAATATGTGTTCAAGATAGGAAACCAGACGAGCAAAATGTCCTCAGAAACATACAACCGATCCATCTCTATAGTACACGGCACTTTCCAAATCAAAATAATACAAGAATTATATTCTCAAATGTTATTTATATGAGATCACATGTGATTCATGTTGTATCACATGTGATTCAACAAGAATCACATGTGATTCAATATGAATCAGATGTGATTCTAGTAAACAAAATGTATATTTTATAATTCAAGATAACATACCTTATAGTCTACAACTGCTTGTGCTTCTCGTTCACTTTCGCCTTCAATTTCCCTCTTGTTAAGTTCTATAAGGCATTGCATTTTTGTCTCTAACCGTGACAATCTCACAAGCATCTTCTATTTTAGTCCCCAGACGTAACAAGTCCAGCATGCTGCTTCTTTTATTTCCGCTTGAACAAGTAGAAATATTGTTCTAGTATACACTTTGTCGCATGACGCCAATTTTCAACCTTTTGTTTCACACTTTGGGCCGCGCCTAGTGTTTTAAAAGTCTAAATGTTCCCGCCATAACGCTGCTCTTCCATTGTCACGCCATAGGACATCATAAAACCAACTAGTGTTGCTCCCTGGCTTGTGAAACTTTTGAAGAACGAAGTTTTCACCTCGCATCTTGATGTGGTTCTCATCAATCCAAATAATTGAGAGTCTATAAAATAAGCTCTGAATCCACATTTTTCTAAGGTTAAACATCTTTGTCAACCATTTGTGATTTTTCAAACCAAAATCTTCAATCAACTTGGCCCATTTCCCTTCAAATTCCAATGGTTCCAAGAACATATTCCAAATGATCTTCTTAAAACGCCTTTTGAAATCTTTGTATATTGCTTGACAAATTGCTGAGTTTTAGTGCTTTATTTATCAGCATAAATCACATTTTATATTCACATGAATCACATGTGATTCATATGATTTTATATACAAATCACATTTGATCCACATTTAAAGGGAATTAAAAACATATTGTTTAGAGAATATATTTACCTTTGCGGTGGATTTTTTGATCAATATGCCACATGCAAAGTCTGCGGCTTTGAGTTAGTGAAAACGGCTTCAATAGCTCTTTTTCATTGCTCCATCTTGATCCTCATATAACCATGGTCGGTTCTTTCTTGAATGCGTTTCATAAATGCGTTAGTAGCCACGCAGTATGACTCCAAGATCTCTTTTAAAAGCATCTCGAACCAAAGGTGACACATTTTTGTGATTATTCACGCCAGTTGAATGGTACAAACACCATGTTGTACCTAAGAAGATTACCTCATATAATTAGTTTAATGTAGAAGTAAATCACATGTGATTACTATTATGATCACATGTGATTCTGCAAAGACGGGTATGCTCATCACATGTGATTGTATATAAAATCACATGTGATTTTTGTTATAAATTAGTTCATATAAAAAATTTTACTTGTTACTCCCGGAAGGTTGCATCGAAGAAACTATGTCTCCAATCCTTTGTAGTTGCATTTTGCAACTTCGCCCCAAAAACATCGCCACTAACTCACTGCTTTCTACCTTATATTGAAATGTAAAGTTCGCACATACACTTCATCTGCTTTCCATTTTGTTTATAATCATTTGTGCATCACTTTCCCCTATGAAAGCATTTATATTCCTTTGATGATTCTTAAAATCATCAGATGTGCCGTGAACGTATTCATACCCTCCTTTCAACCTGGCTAAAAATTGTGTGTCCCGTGTTGCACCAATCTTGTTTGTTGCCGCTTTGACAATAAACATTTTGTCTGCTTGAGTCATTCTTCTTTGTTTTTTTGTAAAATGTTTGTACTCTTTTGGTATTAGGACATGGTTGTGTTTAGCAATAAACTTCGCTAACTTGTATCTTCCAGAAACTTGGTCCACTCTAACCTTATAATGCAGCTTTACAACCTGCTACATGCAGTTGTATTTGTTTGTCAACTGCTTTGAGGATCCAAAGTGTCAATATTAATACGTCTTGGCATACCTTCTTTATTACACATGATGTATTTGTGTTGTACCATTCCAGATTTTGTTAATCGCTGCCCTGACTTTTTAATTTGAAAACCTCCCTCGCTTCAAAGATAAGTACTATACATCTCTATAGCTTCCTCTATAATGTCATAGTATTTCCTTCCTGTACACCGAATTCCTTCTACATGAGGCTCCCAATATATCGATCCATCTCGGTGTTTCAAGATGCTCATATAAGGTTGGTCTTGGTGATCTCATAGAATCTGATATGAAAATGTAATTACTAGGAATCACATGTGACTTAATACACATTTTTTATAAAGATTTTATTTATCGCTTTTTCTTAATCCCATGTGATTTATAAAATCATCACGTGATGTGATTTTCATAGAAAATCACATGAGATTTATAACAAATTACATCTTTGTCTACATTCAAAACAAAACACTAAAACACTAAAACAACGGATTTTGAATATAAATCACATGTGATTTTGTAAAAAATCACATGTGATTTACGAATTATTCAAATATTTTTTTTAAATTTAAATAACATTTTTTTAATAATCATTTTATTTATCGCTTTTTTATTATATGTAAATCACATGTGATTTTCATGTGAAATCACATGTGATTTATAACAAATTACATGTTTGTTAGACTATTTTTGTTTTGTCTACTATTTCAAAACAAAACACTAAAACAGCTTGATATTGAATATAAACAACAAAGATCAAATCACCGCGGATTCACCTTCAATTTCTTTCTCAACAAAACTGTTTGTGTCTTCAACTTCGAAAATCATCATCTTCCGATCCGTAAGTCATCTACAACAGATGTTGTGTTTACAGCATCTAATGGTACTTCGATTAGATTATTTCATCTATATCGCCGATTAAATTCTCGGTTTTCATTCATTTTAAATCCGGCGTGTGATAGGGTGGTTTTTATGGTGATACGGTTATACTTGTTTTGTGAGAGAGAAAGTAGATGAAGGTCGCTTTTTATGGCGGTGATACGGGCGGTTTTAAAGTGATACCGGTTTTAGAGTCATCGGGTTTTATTTTTTCCGCGTGGTTAGAGGATTCCGCAGGAGCGTGTTTTAGTTTTTGAGAGTTGCGTGTTTTATGAAAGGTATGTGCAGATATATTTGTTTTTATAGGATAGACGTAAAATTACAATCATGCCCTTGTTTGTAAATTTCAGATATCATCTCCACCATTGGATGAAAAAGGAATGGATGGTTGGGATGTTGTGGTTTGTTCTATATCTTCAAATCCTAGTTGCTATATTTGCCATCGTCCACGTTAAGTATTGTTTTTTTATTGCTTAACCTCATCTCCGCCTCAATCTCCGTCGACAGTACGAATCTTGCTCCGCCACCGCCGGCAAGTATGTAATTCCGGTTTTGGATCTTCCGACGGACTCCGGTGACGTGTGGTACGGTGGAGTTGTGGTGAGGGTGGTTGGTAATGGTGTTGTAAAGTCAGGTCCCGATATATTCGAAGGTGATGGTGAATCTGTTTGGTATTGCTTTTAGTGCGTGTGTTTCTAGTGTGTGGTATATTTGTCGTGCAGAGAACCACTTTTTTCTACATTTTTAGAATGTTCAATTTGTTCGTGCCTTGTTGTAACCGAACACCAAACGTGCCAGCCAAACAAATTAACAAAAAAAATAAAAAAATGGTTGTTCGTGCCTCATTGTAACTCAACACCAAAAAATCAAATGAGGAGAATTTAAAAAAAAAAGCAAAATCAACTACGTAGTATTTAATATTTACAACTTTTTTGTGTAATGAATTTTATTCGTCAAATGGCTAGCTTAATATATAGCTTAATGTTAATAAAAAAAATACATATGTATGAGAGGCATTCGATTACAACAAACGAGCCTAATATCGATATACTTTTGACGTACATACGATATTAAAAAAAAAATATATTGAAGTTTGAAATATTTTTAAAAACAAAAAAAAACTTTCAAAACACACTCGTAAACCACAGAGACCAAAGACGTGCAATTTTATAAATAAGAAAAATCGTTTGGAATGACTGGAATATCTTTTAGAAATAAAAACGTAAACATTTACAAACTAAAAACATTGTCCTTTTATTCATAAAACTAAAAACACAAACTTTTTTCTATGTGAAACTAAAACTTTTATTTATAAATTTATATACAAAAATTTAGTATTATTATCCTTTTATTTAAAAAAAATAAAATAAAAAATTGATGTTCACTCCTTATAACCAAACAACCTACAAAATAAGAAACTTACAACTTTGGAATTGGATATTAAATGCGGATAATCTAAAAAAGCAAAATCCACCCTTGAACTATTTGATGTTTATAATTTTGGACAAATGATTGAAAAAAATATTATACTTGCCACCATTTACTTTTGTGGGTAGCGAACAATTTTTTTTGCTTTTGTAGGTACTTTTGTTTCAAATTTATCCTTTTTAGGGTATTTTGCGAAATTTTTGGACATTTTTGCCCCTCTTAGCTAATAGAATTTTTTTTCCCAAAGGAGTACCCACCCAAAAAGCAAAAATTGCTCACACCCACAAAAAGAAATGGTGGCAAGTATGATACTTTTTTCAATCATTTGCCCTACAATTTTTTTATATAACATTGCAAAGAGCTCTAGCGAATATCTAGTGAATTCGTTAATAAAAAATATACCATTGCAAAGAGCTCTAGATTACGAATAAAACGAGATTAATATTGATATACTTTTGATGTACGTACAATATTATAAAAAAATATTAAAATTTGATATATTTTTTAAAACAAAAACTTCTTCAAAACACACCTCAGAAAAACCAGGGATCAAGACGTGCAATTTTAGAAACAAGGAAAATCCTTTGGAATAACTGAATATCGCTTTGGAAATAAAAACGTAAACATTATTTTTTTTACAACTTTTATATATAATAACTTTTTCATTAAATAAATGCGTAATAAATTTATTGATAAAAGGATAACAATACTAAAACTTTTTTTTTTTATATAAAAAATTATAAATAAAAGTTTTAATTTTATACAGAAAATAGCTGGCGTTTTTAGTTTTATGAATAAAAGGATAGCGTTTTTAGTTTCACAAAAAGATACCGTTTTCATTAAATAAACGGGTAATAAATTTAGTAATAATAAGATAATAATACTAATTTTTTATATAAATTTATAAATAAAATTTTTAGTTTCATATAGAAAATACTTAGCTTTTTTAGTTTTATGAATAAAAGGACACCATTTTTAGTTTCATAAAAGGATACCATTTTTAGTTTCATCAAAGATATTCCAAAACAATTTTAGTTTTTTATCACATAAGTTTTTTTTTTTAATTTTAATATTTTTCTATAGAATTATTAATACGTTTTTTATACGTTTTCGTATGTTTTATTACGTTTACGTGCTCGCCTTTACGTCCGTTTTAACGCTTTTTTACGCTGTCCGCTTTTTTACGCTTTCGCCGTTTTACGTTACCGCTATTTTTCCACGCTGACGTTTTTACATTTTCATCCGCTTTTACGCTGGGTTTTTTATCGCTAAGTCAATTTTTTTAAGTTCAACATTTTTTGCGTTGTCATGCCTCTCTTCGCCGCCCATTCTTTACGCGCTTTTTACATTTTCCCCGCTGCTTTGTTTTTTACGCTATCGCTCGTTTTTTATGTTTTAGTCTCTATTTTACGCTCGCATTTTTTACTTTTTGTTCATTTTTTACGCTAATTTAATACGTTTTCCATTTTTACGTTACATGATTTTTACGCTGGGCAAAACATAAAACGCCAAAACGTGAAAAACGGACTAAAACGTAGAAAAAAAACTTCACGAAAAACGTAAAACGGACTAAAACGTAATAAAATGTATCTAAACATAAAAAATGGTTGAAAACGTAAAAAAACGGATGAAAACATAAAAAAGTGACGAAAACATTAAAAATTGGCGAAAACGTAAAAAAAATGAACGTAAAAGAAAGAGACGAAAACAAAAGAAAGGCCGAAAATGAAAAACAACTGACGAAGACGTAAAAGAGCAGACGAAAACGTAAAAAAATGGATGAAAACATAAATAAAAAAAAAAAATTGAAAACGAAAATAAACGGACGAAAACGAAAATGACAAAAATATAGACGGGTTGAAAACGTAAAAAACGAATGAAAACGTACAAACCCATACAAAAACGTAAAAAACGGACAAAGATATAAAAAGCAGAAGAAAACGTAAATAAACGGTTGAAAACAACGGACGAAAACGTAAAAAATCGAATGAAAATGTAAAAAAATGGACAAAAACATAAAAAAAAAACAGCCGAAAACGTAATAAGACGGTTGAAAATATAAGAAAACGGACGAAAACGTAAAAATCTGAACAAAAACGTAAAGAAACGAATATATTTTGGACTTTTCTCTTCGAATTTAAAAAAAAATTATGTAAAAAAAAAAATTAATTTTTTTTTGGAATATCTTTAACATTTTTTGAATATTTTTCGAATATTTTTGAATTAAAAAAATAATACTAATTGTAATACTTAATTTAAAAAAAAAAAAAAATCGGGACGAATTTTGTAAAACCTAGCACAAGACAGGGACCATATATGTAAGAAATATGAAAAGAAAATAGAAACAAATAAAGACAGGGGTATTTTTGTCATTTGATATTGATCAGGGACCAAACATGCAGCAAACGTTTCAAAATGAGGACCATCGTTGCACTTTCAAAACCTTAAGGACTGAACCTGCAATTTGGCTAAACCTTAGGGACAAAAAATGCAATTTACTCTAGGATAATAATACTAACTTTTTTTTATATAAATTTATAAATAAAAGTTTTAGTTTCATATAGAAAAAAGTTGGTGTTTTTAGTTTTATGAATAAAAGGATACCGTTTTTAGTTTATTAATGTTTACGTTTTTATTTCCAAACGATATTCCGGTCATTGCAAACGATTTTTCTTATTTATAAAATTGCACATCTTTGGTCCCTGTGGTTTACGAGTATGTTTTGAAAGTTTATTTTGTTTTTAAAAAATATATCAAACTTCAATATTTTTATACTATCATAACGCATCGCCAAAAGTATATCGAGTAATGGGTTTTGTTCGTAATCCAAAGCCTTCCTTCACACTGCATATTTTAGCTAATTGGCTAGATATTCACTAGCTATTTGACGAATAAAATTCGTTATATAAAAAAGTTGTAAATATTAAATAGTTCAAGGGAGAATTTTGCATTTTTTTAAAATTCCCCTCATTTAATATGCACTTCAAAAGTTGATTTTATTTTCCCGGTTACAATGAGGCGCGAATAACCTGTTTTTTATTTTTTTATTTGTTTGACTGACACGTGGTGTGTTTGGTGTTCGGTTACAACAAGGCACGAACAAGTTGATTTTGGAATTGCAGTGAAAAGCGGTCCTTTGCATGACAAATGACGGTCCATTTAAGTAATTTTCGTGTGGAATAAATCCAATGTCGAGAAAAGAGAGGAGAGAAGCGCATATCTACGAAAAAAAATAAACAATTGTGATCACATTTTAGATTTTTTAATATTTTATCACTTTGCAAATGATCCTCTAACCTTATTATCATGTGTATTTAGGTTATTTGAAAAAACGAAATTACATGTTAATGTGTTCATACAAATAGAAATGGAAAGGAAATGTGATTTTATTTTATATATTTTATGAACATATAAATGTATAACATAATAATGGAATAAATTTTTACTTGGAACCAAAAATCAAATAACATATGAACATCAACATATCAAGAATTCACAGCATCATCACATTCCTAAACTTAGTTCAAATATTATATAGAACATCAACATATAAAATAAAAAAGATAATGATGATAACCAAAGGATATAATATCACTATTTTATTCAGCATGTTTTGGGTACATTCAAGATTCAATCATAGTATTCAAATTATGATGAAACAGATCGGACAATCATATGAAAACAAAACATAAAGACGAAGTCGGTGAGCTTAGTAATGAATCACCATAAGACTGTATTCAACAATAGACGATGTATCATTGAGAAAAAATGTTTGAGCTGATGCGATTCCACGCAAGCAGTCGAAAAACACCAGTTCCACCAACAATCGACATCTCACCTAACGCTTGAAAGATAGGATTTGTTCCTAGAAACTGAAGGGTGCTACCGTTATACTTCCCTTGTGTAAACACAAAGTTTAGGTTCATAAGAAACCTAGGTTCCTCAAATGAAGCAGCACCAAAGAACCCTTGGCCCTTACCTATTCTCAAGGACCTTACATCTGGCTCGACAGTCAATGGATTGTCGAACATAAAGGTGCGACCAAATTGGGTAATCGTTGTGTTACTAACACTTGATTCTGCTATTTGATAAGCGGTTTGACTTGGTCCGGTTCTGGTGTCATGAAAATAAAAATGTAGCTTAGTAACCTTTTCTTTCTTGTGTGGTAGCTCTTTGAACCATTCTTCCACTTCTTGTGGTCCTGCTTCTAACATGCTTTGCGTAAATGGCATGATTATGACCATTGTGCATAACATCACACCAGAATTTCTTTCTTCATTTCAACTATAAGAATATCGCAAGGTCGGAGAAAGAAACTTGAATTTGTGACCTTGAAAAAGTGACTGTTAGCTTTAGATAATAGAGCAAGGATAGAAATTTTGAACGAGACTCCGATCAATGCATGTTCTATCAAAGAAAGTTTTTAACAAACTTAAAGATCTAGACTAGTAAAGTGACCTTGGATAAGAGAGAATGGTTGATTGGTATTGGAGAATTGTACAATATATGCAAACTGTGTATCTAATTGTCTATTGAAAAGTCGCAAAGGCAACTCTATGACTTTCTTGGAAGGTTTCATTAGGAAAAGCATTCATACTCAAGTATTATACTTTTGAATATTGATTAGTGGAAAAAAGAAAAACACCATTCTTGAATATTATTGCCTTTTGAAAATTGAAAATACTATATTTTTATTCTAAATTTTTTTATCAAAAGGATTAAGTTATTAAAGTTCATGTAGTAGCTAAGAGCACAAGGTATGCAAGGATCCAATAATACGTTATTGGTATGCCACCTCAGCATCACATCATACACTTCCCAATAACACATCAATAACTCAAACAACCATCCCTCATAACACCACTAACATCACATGTAGTTCCCGCAAAATACCTCACAAAATATACCACTCACTCACAATACACAAAAAAAACACCCACACACACGCACAAAAAAGTTGCATTTGGCATGAGCCATTGGAGTGGCTCAAAACACAAAAGGGTGCATTTGGCACAAGTTCGACACTGTTCACGCAGAAGGCCATCACATCACATGCCTCACAATCTACATCTCATACCTTGTACTCTAAAAATATATCTTTGAACAGGATTTGTAGAAAGTTTATGCCAAGATAATACACTCTAAGGAGATTGTCGTAACATTTTATTTTAATGATATAGTGAATTTTTTTAAAAGAAAATATACATAATTAATATAAAGTCTCTAAACCGGTGATTAAAAGATAGATTATCATTATATTCTGATCAATGAATGATTATTATTGAATGAAAACTTTGAAAAACAAAAAATGTAACTAAAAAATAGTGAAACACAAAGTTAACAAAGAAACAAATTAATCAAAGTCTTTCTTGGCTGGCTAAATAAAACAACATATCTGGTTCCAATTGGTTACGCGTTTGGTTTATTTAATATTCTTTGTTTGGTTTATTTTCATTTGCTTTACTTATTTTTGTTATTTTGGTTTTGACTTTTTGTTTTATACACGAAAGGACGATTTGGCGAAAATAGATTTTTTTTTCCTTCATTAGTTATTTGTCTTTAATGTATTCTTTTATTAGGGCTTTCGAACCTTTATTGTTCAATAAAATTATTCACTTTGATAGCATTTAAACAATTTGGCGAAAATAGATTTTTTTTTTCTTCACAAAAAGTAATTTGCGGAAACCGTTCATTTAGTTTGGTTAATAGCAAATGCAGTCTCTATTAGAAATTTTGGTGTACAATTTGTTTGGATTTTAGAACTACGTTAACCAAGTAACGCATACGAGTACGCAGCGGAATATGCATCTAGTTTACGCAATTAGGTTAACACGTATTTAATAAACAATAAATAATAAAAGGTAAACAGAAAACTAATCTTTGGCGACAATTGCACGCAAGTGAACGAACAAGAAAACCAAAGAAACCTAAGTATCTAAAATAGATACCTCTACGAGTACCATACACAAACACTTAAACCAAGTACGTTCGATAAACGCTAGTCGAGAACGTTTAACCCAATCAACACCTTGAACTACTTGAATACTACGAACAAGAAAGACCCAAAGAACATGTCTCCTTTTCTTCCTCTGTCCGAGAACCAAATCTACCAAAATAGCAGATTATACTTTACCCGATATCAGACGTACAGTGTCCAATATCTTCTCCTTTTTTCTGTCCGAGGAAAAACCCACAAACAAACAGGTTCCAATTTTAACTGCTGCGATTCAGGACATGGAACAAGCAGGAAAACAAAACTCTAAATACTTCTTGGATCAAAGATGCAAGCTTTAGAATTTAAAACAAAACCTTAAAACCTGATCGAATGTTGATTAAAATTCCAATCAGTTATATACCAATGAGATGGAAACTTATTGGCAGGAATATTGGAGAACATATAATCGTGAGTTAGGGATAGTCCCTTAGTCGTCACTTTTTATTAGGTGCATGCGTTTTGTTTTTATAGTTTATAAAACAATTGCCAACTTGGGCTCAAAACTTACTCCTCAAGTTACAAAACCAAACGCCTCAATCATAAGTCTCCAGGCCCAAGGCAAAGACAAACCCGACCCAAGTCAAATCCATGGGTCGTATATAAGATTGAGTATACATGCATGCAAGTCGGGTCTAATATATACGAACGGGTCGTATGTAATTTAAGTAGTAAAACATTCATCACGTACTCTCGTGTTTAACGTTGGGCCCCCGAGTACACACACCCTAGTCGCTTACGTGTTTATAACTCCCACAAACCAACAGCCCTCCACTTGGGAGTTGGAGTGTCAAATGGCACACAAAACTAACGACGTAAACGCTTCAGCAACGCCTCACCTCGCTTTAACTAAAAGTGTCTGCGGAGAATAGTTTCATAAAAATCTTCTCAGTAGCATGGTTATTAATGTCTCTTGCTTTTAATCATCATTTGTTATAGATACCGCTAAACCACCGGATATGGATCCAACTCATTCCATATAGTTTAACCATTTAGAATCTCGTTATAGAATTTAATTAGTTATACCAAGTGTAACCAAGTATCATCTTGCATTACCCTTTGGGTCGGGCCGAACAATTATCTTATTAATTTAGAGAGGCGCTATGGAAGTATCTTTCTCACATATCTAGTGGAGTAACAAACCTTTATTGACTACAAGTGTGTATGGATGCCGCCACATCAACTCAAAATATAGCCTTTATAACTACCTTATTCGGGATAGCGCCGCGTACACTTACAAAAAGTGATATCCACACATAATGAATCCTGCTTACATCTCAAGTCTAAGGGCGATTTTTAACAAACCATTTTTAATATTTTACTTATGACAAGGATTCAAAAGTAAATGTTTGAAAGTTGGGGTATCCAATATGCATCTCTAGTGATTACATATGAGTTTGGCGAAACAATCCTCGTTCGTTAGAATATAACCAACTTTCGCATTACATATCAATATTCGTATTGTTAGCAGGCAATGGACATATTTAGAACAATAAAATCATTTAAAGATTAAACATGCAAATATAGAATAACAATTATTATATGAATGAATAACAAATACCAAGTATCTTTATTCATCATAAAGTAAAATTGTCTTTCAATCCCAATTATCCAAATACTAAAAGCAGGATATGCATGAGACTAGTTTAGTAAGTTGAAGCCTAATGTTTCCAACATTCTCAACCTTTCTTTACAAAAAAACTAAATAGTTATCTGAGTAAACTTTCCGAATACTTGTTTCAAATTTCACATATAGTGAGGGATTTGAAATATAAGATGAGTGTCTTATCTCATATGCTCATACTATTGCAAGAGTTATAGTATGGAGATGTCGCCCTACCTTGCATGAGGTATTAAAAATCAACGACATAATGATGTCGCCCTACTATTGCAAGAGTTATAGTATTCTCATTCTCTAATGTGTAATGCAATAATGCTCTATAATAAGCATAACTAGTTAGCAGATTTTTCATAAATGATAAAATCCTACTACAACTAGTACTAATAATCCTCTAGCATTATTTGTACTTATACAACACTATGCTTTGTATTTCGTAAACATCTATATTTACAATAGTCTAAACATTCTCAATTAGATATTGTTGTTGTCAGCTCATCTTGTTCTTGTACAAAAGCAACAATTAGTCATAAAGACAATGTAATATACACATGATAAATCCTTAGTTTAAAAACATAAGGTTTCCATCCATGTAATAAATTATTCCAAGTGAAATATATCATTGAAAACTTGCTTGAATGATATATTGCATTTGTGTCAGACTTAATTTTCCGCATTTGTTTATTCCATATAAACATCTATTCCAAGGTTGTTTGTTTTATTCCCTAAATTCCAAGCGAAGTTTCATTCTAAGCTTAAGGATCAATATCTAGCTTAAATCAAATGATATCTTCAACATGTAAATTTTAAGGAAAACACATTGCTCCCACTCAATGTCAAATGTACTCAAGAGTTATCTTAATTCAGTTAGAATCATATTGTAATTAAATTCAAGATCTCAGCTCCTAGATGCATGATTCAATCCAAAACTTGTGTGGAAAACTAGAAGGGGGGGTTGAATAGTTTTACCAATTTAAAACTTCCTTTTAAATATTTAGATCGACTTATGTCAATCTATTTGGTTGTTTATGTTGGACGTTGATAGATAGATATATAAACGTGTAATGAAAGATAAAGAGTAAAAAGCACATCACCACGACACAAGTATTTATAGTGGTTCGGCTACAAGGACACCTTCCTTGCTACTTCACTCCCAGAGTCACCTACTGAGGTTCGTAAGCACTACACCAACTCCTTATGGCGAGAAGCCTTCTGGCGTTAACCCTTTTTCGGTACAAAGCTAAATACCGATTTCCTTCACACCAAGGCGAACCACACCTAACACAAGGTCGCCTACCCTTTATACGGTGCTAGGCTAACCACCGAGTTCTTTCACACCAAGGAGAACTAATCCTATCACAAGCGTTGCCTACCCTTTATTAGGTACTAGGCTAAGCACCTAGTTCCATTACTATGGAGGAACTACTACCCTTCACAACACAACACCAAATATCAAGGAGATCCACTCCTTGTTACAACACCATCAAGGATATCACCATCCTTGGAAATAAACAAATACTTATATGTATAGCGATGCACCTCATCGATTATACGACCTAGGCATTCTTCCCAAATGCGACTTGATTTGATTCAATGGCATCCTTCACTAATGCCTTTGACACAACGCTTGGCACCCTTCACTAATGCCTTCATCGGATACCTCTAGCATTCTTCACTAATGATTTGACATGAATGATGAGCACCTTTCACTAATGCTTTCATCTTGACACTTTCGTCATTCTTCACTAATGCCTTCAACCCAACATCTATGGAGAAAGGAAGAACTATCAACAAGAGAACCTTAGTTGTCTTAATGATGACGAAGCATGGAAACTCATGGACTTGAGCTTGCTCGTCTTCAAGTGGTGATCTCGCCTTTAAGAGGAACCTAGAAGATCACACAAAAACAAAAGACAAACTACATAGATCACTTAGATCCGAGGTTAGAGGGTTAGAATACTTGGGGAAGTATGTGTTTAAAGTGATGTTTAGAGAGGAAGAAATGGCTCTCTATTTATAGAGAAAATTCTCTCTTTTCCCGGATCCACGGATCCCTTCCCTTGGGATCCGGCTAGCACAAAGCAGGGGATCCGTGGGCAGCTCCTCTTTGCCCATGGATATTTTTGGTTATGGGTCATGGGTTGATCCATGGTTTTCTTTCTAGATACAATGTATCTTAAGGATACAATAAACTTGGTTAAGTGGTATAAATAAAACCATGGGTTATGGGTCAAAAACCATTAGCTAGTTTATTACCCATTTTAGTATTTACATGTTTTTACCCATTATAGTATTTACATGTTTTCAACCATTTTAGTATACTTAGTTTAAGTATATGTTAACCAAATGTAAACAGTTGTTGTACATATGCATCTAAATCATAAAATCACTTAGGCTTGTTTTTAGTGTTTTATGTGAAAGCGTAAGTGTGTTAGAAAACTATTAACTCAAACTATTTGCATTACTCTATTTGTTTTAGTTAAAATGATTTTACTTTTGTTATCGACAAAACATTAGAAGATCGTAAAATATAAATAAACGTTTTACGACTTATTTGTATTAACAATCTCCCCCTTTTTGTTGATGACAAAACATAAAATTATTTTAAGAAAAATCTAAAATTCGTAAAAGTTTGAATTTGTAGTTTTACTTTCTTCTCCCCTTTTTTGTGAAAAACAAAGTGTTAAAAAACTAACACAATTTTTTTTTAAAATGTAAAAATGTAAAGAGAGCAAGTGACGGGAATGGTACTCGTCTTAAATCCCCTTTGACGAGTCCATCCTTTTGAAAAAGGCGTCAAGGACATAACGTAAAATAAACTAATTGTGTTTGCAAATGGTTCGTCAAAGTGACGAAAGCGTGCTCCCCCTTGAATATTGCAATGTTGCAATGGGGTGTCATGAAGTGTAATCCAAAGCTCCCCTAGCTTTATGGTGTCAATATCTTCATGTGTATTTTGAATAACTACAAAACAAAGGTTAGAAAACAAGAGTATAGTGCATAATTTCCTGCAAATAAGACTCAAGTTAGTAGAAGTTTGTGTACCACGGATCCCATGGTTCCCTTCAAGGAGGGATCCGTCTAGGTATTTGGGAGGGATCCGGCTATCTGTTGATAGTTTCTTCAGCAATGAAGAAATGTCAAGGAATGCTATTTGAGGAAATGAGATATATGTACAATATGACAAGCACAACACACAAAATAATCATAGCATATAAGTATTCATTCAATAAAACAAGAGAGACACAACCAAATCTCTAAAAACTAAGAGAATGAACTAGCCAAACAAGTGCTCCAAGCTAATGCTAATGAGTTATTCCAAGCTTTAGATTAAAAGCTTTAATGACGATAAATGATGAGATGAGTTTTCCTAAGCATCTTTAGTTTGAGCTTGTAGTTCATGTATCAATCTATCTAGTTCATGTTTCAATCTCTCATGTGTTTACAATGATAGCAATCCTTGTCATGGTTTTGAGTTTCAAATGAAGTGGGTTGAGAATCTTCAAGTGATTGTGAGGTGGCTCTAGGTACTAATGATGTTGGTTGAGTTGTGGAGGGTATGTTTGGTATAGTAGAATTAGGTGATGAACTTCTAGTGGGAACACTTTTCTTGGAAATTAGTTTGATTGGTTTCCTTGGTGTGGGAGAAATCCTAGCATTGGTGGACTTAACGAGGAGATGATTGGTTGAGGAAACTTCATGTATTATTCTAGCAAGTTTCTTGGGTGGTTCTTAGTGGGCGAGTTAGCACTAGGAGCTTTAGTCATAGTGATGATGATGTGCTAGTAAGAAACTCTTGCTGATTTTTGAGATGTGATTGAGAGTGGTGTCTTAGTCCTAAGGTTGTTGGGTTTATAAAGGATAACTTTGAATTAGGAAATTAAATTCTTAAGCCACTAAGAAGACTAAGCATGCTCTTGGGGTGTTGATCAGCTCTAGGAGGATAATTAATGTATGCTAAGAGTGGTTAGAGAACCAAAGGGTGACTTGAATTTGAATATGGAAGAGTGATTTATGCGTGCATCTGGATCCGTGGATCCCTCTCGATAGGGATCCGCTGGTTAAGACCAGGGGATGCGGCTATCGACAAAGGTCTAGGTGAAATCGTTATGCTTTTGTAAGGTTTGTTATTAATGGATTTCGAGGGTTTGACTTAATTTTGAAGTCTTTAGCTGTTGGATATCTCAAATCCTTAACCATAACAAGTAATGGTGCTTAATGATGGTTTTGGCCAAGAAAATTTGACCTTGGGTAGTCTAACTATATGTTTGGTAATGATTCCATTTAATTTGATGTGGAGAAATGGTGATAACAAGTCCTAGAATTCAGATGATGCCCTAATAGGAATTTACTAAAATCCTTGAAAATAAGAAGAAATGAAAAAACTAATTTTTGATCCTAATTTTGATTAAAGGATGGTTGAGATCAATTTGCTTAAAATTGAAAGATATACCTAACTAAGTGTTATCAAGCGTGATAGATAATGTGTGAGTGTTGGAGCGGAATTATAGTGAGTTTTGACTAGTTGAAAAATCAAAAATATTTCAAAGATGTATCCTAGATAAGCCATGGATGAGAGTAAGATTTTAAACTATTTGATAAAGACTTAGTTGGCTCTAGTATCTTATATTTGACTTGTTAGAAGTGATCTAATAGACATTTTGATGTAATCACGTATTTTATATCAGATGCTACGGATCCCTGGTTCCCTATGGGAGGGATCCGGCCAGTTCAAAAGCGGGATCCGCCCTCTGCAGTCGAGAGCTTTTCAGGAAATGTGCATCTTTGCACTTTATATCAAATGCTTTTCCTAGTTGTTTCTACGGGGACTAAATAGATAACGTAACTAATATAGTGTATACCAAGGTAGGAAGAGCTAGAATTCTTAGAATGAGTGACGACAACCACTCTAGGGGTTGTAAAATCTCATTTCCTTAGTACCTACGTTAGGATTGTTTTGTGACCACGATATGGCAATACCTACAAACTACAAGCATAATTAAAAATGTTTACAAATCATTGTCTTGAAATTGTTCATCATAAGTTTGATTCTTCAAACTTTACCTTTCTCCTCCTTCTTCACTTCTTCACCCGTCCTCCACTCTTCATCGAACTATCTTCACTTCTTCTTCTTCAAGAAATTGGCGAAGCATTTGAAGATTCCCGGTTTGTTGCCATTGGGTGATTCATTAGGGATGTTTGGCAATTGGTTGATGTAGTCCAAAGGGTCAAGATCGATGTTTGCGAGTGGGTTGCTACTACTCCTTACCTCCACCTTCTCCTTGCCTTTCCCTTTCGTCCGAGGAGTCCGTAGGTGGGTGTGGTCTCTTGCCTTCCACCATAAACCTTGTTGTTCTACCCTCCGTTAAAGGTACCATAACCTTATTGCAAAATCTATGATCAAGGGATTGTGGAGAAGGGTCTAAAGCAAAGATGAATTTGTGAGGCGGGTTAAAAGCATTGCACATGGGAAGCACCATCTTGTCCATGCTTCTAACACTTGCCATTATTTTGACCATGTAGTAGGCAATTGAATTGAGTGTTGGTCACTAGGCAGTAGATCATGAAGCTTAGACATGCGTTGGGGTGATCCTTGTTTCCTACTAAGCACACGCATTTTCTCTAATCCGTCCTCCCACTTCCTATACAATGCATACATTTCCGAAAGCTCCATTTGAAAAGGATCCCTATAGATTACTTTTGACTTCCTTGTGACTCTTGATGGTGATGCTCTTGGCATGAACACGGTGTCCCTCACCGTGGTTGCTTCCGGGATCAAGGTGTAGTAAATATCATGATGATCAACCATTGTGTGTAGTTGTTCCAAAGACCATTCATTTGAGTACATGCAAGCACCTTGATACGGAACCCCTATGATTCTTCCAAACTCTACAAGTGAAAGACTAAACTCTTGCTCATTGATGGTGAATTCAATTGAGATGGTCCCATCATCATTTCTAATTATACCCATTGTCTTGTAGAATTCAAGCATAAAGACCGGGCAAATTTCCTCGTTTATATCCAATAAACAATCAAATCCAATAGTTGCAAAAACTTCCCTTACGTCGGTATTTGCAAGAAATGATGGATCAACAACTCTCCCTTCATGAAATAGTCTCCTTTCAAGCAACTTAAAGGCCTTTCTATCGTCCGGACTTAGACCATTTTTCCTATGATACATGGGTATGTAGTGGGCGGTGTCTTGGTAATCTTGTTGCTTGTTGCTTGGCATGATTGTTCCTAAACAATGCAACCACAATGTGATGTTAATTGTGAATAGTAACCTAGAGGGTTTGATCACAATTTTGCTCAATTCATTTTTGTTGAATTCAAGAAATGAGTTTAATTTGTATTAACAATGTTAATTCTTTGATTTGAGTTATCTTAGAAAACAATGTGATAACAAATTATGACAAACCCACTTGAACCCAACCTCTAAAATGAAGAACTTGTAATCCTAGTAATCAAAGAATGAAATCAACAATGTAGTGAAGATTTTACTTACACAAGTGATTGTTATGCTTGAGAGACATGATCAAGTTGCTCCTATGAATAGTAGTTAGGTTTTTTATTGTGAGTCTTTAAGGGGAAAGTATGATTGTGGAACATCCACAGATGATCATTTTAAGCTTATCTTGTCTTCGGTTACCCGGATCTGGATCCCTCTCATTTGGGATCCGGCTAGTGTAAGCGAGGGATCCGGCATAACAGGCAAAAATCAGCTCAAACATTCCTTGATAACTATGATTTGGGGAGTTCTAAAAACCTAATGTTTTGGTGTTAAGGTTCTAAAACTTGTGATTAGAGGTTTTTGAAGATTCAATACTATTCTATTAGGCGAGGTTCCTTTTTTGAATTATTCGTAATTCTTGGGAAGCTTTTCAAACATTATAATAAAATCCCATTCTATTATAATATAAGAAGTTTCACATGGAAATTTATTGACATAGATGAAGTGTCAATAAATTCTTTGTGATGAATAATGATAATGGTTATCAAATAACCAAAATGTCATTATTACGAAATTATAGTGTAGTCTCTACAAATAAGTTGAAGAATACTATTCTTGATGATGACTTTAATATAGATAAATATTAAAGCAATTACTAGTAAATCATGCAACTAAGATTTCAATAATAAAATTAAGAGCAAGTGATTAGTAATCATACATTGGCTAAATATTCTTTTTAAGAAAAGAAGTATTTAAATGTTTTGTGATCTTCTTGGAAATTCCAGATTTTTGTTGTAAGAATACTAAACATTCTTTTTGCGAAAGGAAATATTTAGATAAATTCTTTATGCTCTTATTGGTAACTCCAAATCCAAGTATGGATAATGCTTAAGAAAAAAAAATGTTAGAGCATTCTGTCATTGTCCAACAATAAACAATATAGTGATTTTAAAATATGACAAAGATAATCCTTCTTTGTAGTTTTCAAACATACATGGATCGTTTCAAGTTTTTGAAGTACAACATACTCTAAGAAACTTGGTAATGAAGCTCTGATGCCAATTGTGGAAAACTAGAAGGGGGGTTGAATAGTTTTACCAATTTAAAACTTCCTTTTAAATATTTAGATCGACTTATGTCAATCTATTTGGTTGTTTATGTTGGACGTTGATAGATAGATATATAAACGTGTAATGAAAGATAAAGAGTAAAAAGCACATCACCACGACACAAGTATTTATAGTGGTTCGGCTACAAGGACACCTTCGCCTTACTTTCCACTCCCCGTCACCTACTAGAGTTCGTAAGCACTACACCAACTCTTTATGGTGGAGAAGCCTTCACAACGTCGCTTAACCTTTTTCCGGTACAAAGCTAAATACCGAGGTCCTTCACACCAAGGCGAACCACACCTAACACAACATTGCCTACCCTTTATACGGTGCTAGGGTAACCACCGAGTTCTTTCACACCAAGGAGAACTAATCCTATCACAACGTCCCTTACCCTTTATTAGGTACTAGGCTAAGCACCTAGTTCCATTACTATGGAGGAACTACTACCCTTCACAACACAACACCTAATATCAAGGAGATCCACTCCTTGTTACAACACCATCAAGGATATTACCATCCTTGGAAATAAACAAATACTTATATGTATAACGATGCACCTCATCGATTATACGACCTAGGCATTCTTCCCAAATGCGACTTGATTTGATTCTTCGGCATCCTTCACTAATGCCTTTGACACAACGCTTGACACAGCCACTAATGCCTTCGTCTTGAAACCTCTAGCATTCTTCACTAATGCTTTGACACGAATGATGAGCACCTTTCACTAATGCTTTCATCTTGACACTTTCGTCATTCTTCACTAATGCCTTCAACCCAACATCTATGGAGAAAGGAAGAACTATCAACAAGAGAACCTTAGTTGTCTTGATGATGGAGAACATGGCAACTCATGGAATTGAGCTTGCACGTCTTCAAGAAGTGGTGATCTCTCCTTTAAGAGGAACCTAGAAGATCACACAAAAACAAAAGACAAACTACATAGATCACTTAGATCTGAGGTTAGAGGGTTAGAATGCTTGAGGAAGTATGTGTGTAAAGTGATGTTTAGAGAGGAAGAAATGGCTCTCTATTTATAGAGAAAATTCTCTCTGTTCGGATCCGGATCCCTTCCACTTGGGGGATCCGGCTAGCACAAAGCCAGGGATCCGTGGAACGCTCCTCTTTGCTCATGGGTATTTTTGGTTATGGGTCATGGGTCATGGGTTATGGGTTGATCCATGGTTTTCTTTCTAGATACAATGTATCTTAAGGATACAATGAACTTGGTTAAGTAGTATAAATAAAACCATGGGTTATGGGTCAAAAACCATTAGCTAGTTTATTACCCATTTTAGTATTTACATGTTTTTACCCATTATAGTATTTACATGTTTTCACCCATTTTAGTATACTTAGTTTAAGTATATATTAACCCAATATGTAAACACTAGTTGTTGTACATATGTATCTAAATCATAAAATCACTTAGGCTTGTTTTTAGTATTTTATGTGAAAACGTAAGTGTGTTAGAAAACTATTAACTCAAACTATTTACGTACTCTATTTGTTTCGTTAAAATGATTTTACGTTTGTTTTCGACAAAACATTAGAAGATCGTAAAATATAAATAAACGTTTTTACGGCTTATTTGTATTAACAACTTGGATTGCTTAAATTTTGTATACTACATAAAGATAATATAGATTCATAACCCTTTTGATTACACCGTCCTCGCAAAAGGTAATCATAAAGAAAGAGTTATAAAATCTAATTGCCATATTCTACATACAAGGAACATGTATGACAATTCAATATCTTTATATAATTAATACGTGTATTATATAAGGAAATTTAATCACAGTCAATTGTTTAAGTATGATTAAAAACTTCTTATTAAACGCCATGCCTTAACATGTATACAATTTTGTCCTTGTGAGTCTTTCTTCAAAAGAAACTCATTCCAACCTCATAGGTTAACTGTTAGGCGAAATATCAATCAAGCTCAAAACTTGATATGCCTTTTAAAGACTGCATCTTATCATTCATAGTTCTAAAACATTTATCAGATTTAAGATGTGATAATGTGTTTTAGTAGTTAGCTGATTTACAACAATCTTCTAACTTATATCCCTCAACATTGATATTAAAAATATCACTCAAGTGATGAGGCATCCTTTCGGATTTATGAATGAGAGTGATCATTATACTTCGGTCGACATTTTCATGTTTAACCTTAGTATGACATTAATAAGTGGATTTTAGAAGGTTAAGTATTTTGTTCTCAAAAACTTTGAGATATGTATATACTCCCACTTACTTTTGTAAGTAGAGACAATTCTCTAAATACTAAGTATTTAAACAACAATAAATTGTTCTTTATTGGAACCACAAAATACATTTTAAGTTCTCGTCTCTAGATTTGTTAATAAAATGCTTCATAAGATTTTAACAAATTCAGAACTTAAATCAAGACATAATGGAATTCCTTCCAACAACTTCAATTAGGGTTTATAGAAAAACTCTAATTTAGTATCACTCTTTAACCAAAAATCTAAGCAGCAGTTTCGTCAAGCTAGAAAGAACACCAAAACCACAATCTTCAAGCTAGGAAGTGTAGAATAAATCAAAAATCCAAAAGGATTTAGGATTCAATTGGTTTGAGTGGGTAACCTAAAATCCCTAATGAATTAGGGTTTTCAGTTATGGGTTGTCTTGAATACCTTCTAGGTTTGAACTATATTAAGTGTATCCATGACACACGCAATTTCTAACCTTGATATGTTTTGGAGGTAGAGCAATTAAAGCTATCATGAACCAAACAATATGAATAAGGTTTGATCCAACACATTAGACATACCATAATGAAGTGGTATCCTATGCATATTAGAATTATGAAACTATATCAGTATTCCATAGATAACTTAATTCTCTTTAGATCAAATACTTGTCAATTGGGTCAAGCCAAATTACTATTAACTATTTACGAACTAAGTGCATGCTATAATGTATATTCATTGAATAATACAAGAACCTTGTGTTCACGTGTTCACAAGAAGACATAACTGTTCAAGTATTATATGTTCATGTGTTTACAAGAAAACATAGCATGTCAATAATACATTATAAGTCTTTGAATAATTCAAAGGCCTCATGTTTATGTGTTAACTAGAAGACATAACAACTATACTATATATACTTTATGTTATAAGTCATTAATCAATTCAAGGACTTTATAATTATGTCTTAACATGTAAGCATAATTATACTAACAAAAGTAATCACAAACGCAAACTCTTGAGTTCTATAGTAATTTCAAGTTAATTTCATACTTCAGAATTATGATCATTATCATATAACCATAATTATGTTGACTAAAACATGTAGTCAAATGTTGAAGTATCTTTACAATATATCATGACATTTGAATGTAGTAGGGCACAAAACATCTTGCGTGTTCAAGTCCTAGTAGAATCATTATTAGAATGTAGTAGGGCAATAAACATCTCATGTGTTTAAGTCCTAGTAGAATTCTTATTTACATGCAGTAAGGCATTAAACATCTAACGTGTTTAAGTCCTAGTAGAATTATTAGTTTTCTTGCCTTGCGGTCAAGAGATACCAATAATATTGTTGTTCCTTGCACACACTTTGAGATTTCTCCCACTTGTGTAAAGCACAACATCATATTATGAAAACAAACAACACGTGATTGATTGTTCAAACAATATGATGATGTCATAGATATCATAAGTAGTTTTAGAACCATAACCTGTAATAAGGAATTGTGGATTATTATTCTATAGATGCTTGCAGGAAGCGGCAGTGAGAGGCAATGTGTTATCTTATAAAATAAAATGCAATTTTCCTTTAAGAAATGGCCGTTCATATTCGGAAATAATGAACTATTTCAAAGCAAGTTTGAAATGATATGGGTGACTAACAAGGAAATAAATCCCGTAGCTCCCACTGAAATTGACAACATTACAAGAATGTTATTTCAGTAATAAAATGCAATTGCTCCCACTGGATTTGTCAACATGACAAGTGTTACATTTCCTGTAGAAAGCATGTAGCAGTTTTATATACTTTCGTATTCTCTTCAAACCCTACGAGTAGCATGTACTTAGGTATTGAGCGAGTATATGAAGTTACTTATGTAGACAATGGACTGGCCATTCTTACATTCAATTAACTTGAATCTTTAGCATTTTCCTCCTTTATCGTCTGCAAAGCCCCAAGGGTATTTAGCACTTTAGGAATAATAAGAGTCCAAGAAAATTACCTAGCCAATATTCTAGTAATTTCTTTACTCTTTGCGGTTTAAACTCACACATCGTGACAAGCGCAGGATGTCATTTATTTTGGTAGCTTTAAACACAATGTTTCCGGTTACACAAAATATTCTATCTTTCAATAATTTCTAGACCACAAAAGGGTAATGAAAGATCATAAGTGAGTTTGACAATTTGTAATCCTATCTTAGTTTGTCAACTAAGGAGAAAAGATAGGTATAAGTTTCACTCTTCTTACTAGGAAAAGAGACTAAGTTTGACTTTCAAAGAAAAAAAACTTTGTGTGCGAATTATGTTGCAATAACACAGTTAATCAGAACATAAAAAGTTTAATTCTAGTATTTTCGATAATTACATTCTTAACAGAATTAACTACCCAATTAATTACTAATTAAGACTAAGATCCATCTTGCACTCCAAAGGTTTGACTAAGGCGTAAAAAAATAGGACAAGAGGTTAGCGACGAGCGTTAATTGCATAATGCAACTCTTAGATTTATGAGACTGGTCAAGACATTAGTAAACAAATAATAATTTCATGAGCATGTTTAGTTCTCATCTTATGCCTCGTGTTCAATGTCTGACCAAGCCAACTCGAAATAAGTCGACCAAGTATGAACATGTAAAAATAACAAGAGGTCTGACTAAAGCGAAATAATTACCATGGGTTGGAAGGCCCTTAGGTCACGAGGAGAAGTCAATCCAAACGCACGTGTTCATAGTTGGATGGCATAGACTTAAAATTAACAAATAGGTATGCACATATAAATGTGATAAAAGTCGTGTACAAAGAAGCATGCAAAACAACTTTGTAACACTTATTTTAAAAACTTTTAGTAATGACATTGTAGTGATCATCATGGTTCACGGTAGCTCCAATTAATCAAACTCACAGGGAGGCAGAGGACCAGGTAAGCGCTGAAGCAATAACCTAGACATCCTTTCGGTGCGACTATGCACACCTCTTTAAACCCCCTTTTTAGTTTGTTCTAGTGGGTGAGCCGTACATCCCAAGTGTCCATAGCGTCTAGTTTTTAAATTCTTGAAAACGTGTTTCAGTATATTAGGTCACTTTATTTTACAAAAATGATTTTCCACGAATCAAATAGCGAGTCACAATGAGCATGATATTTAGGCGTGTAAATAAAGACCAATATTGATGTTATGGTTGCGATATGTATTATTCCATATTGCGTACAATTAGGTGTCAAAGCAAGTAATAATGCACATAATGGAATCACAAACATATAAGCATAAACATCAATATAAAACACATATTGTTTCGAGTTCTGTCGCGAGTCTTCCATAAAAGGAGAACCATAAGACCGTCACTAGGTACGAACCTAGATCGCCCATCACAAAAGCAATTGAGGTGGGTCTTGTGGCGAGGAAAACACATAAATAAGCATGCAATTAACAAGTAATTATGCAATTTTATGTATTTAATAAACAATATGTAATTCTAATTATCAATATAATTATAATTAACAATTAATTAATTCTAATTAACCTTTAATTTTAATTAACAAGTAATTCTAATTAACTTTTAATTCTAATTAACAAGTAATTCTAATTAACTTTTAATTCTAATTAACAAATTAATTCTAATTAACAATTTAATTATAATTTGTGTGTGACTTGTTATTTTTTATTAATAATTGACAAGTATTGTATATAGTTGTCAAAACAAAAATAAAACGAATAACTAAATTAGTTTCAGGTAGCCTTTTAAACATGTTTATTAATAAGAAACGTGTAACCCATAATCGCAAAAACGAGATGCCTCATTATGCCATTGTGGGATTTTTAGAACTCGTTATCCAAGTGCTTGCATCTGATGCATCGAATATGGATGGTTTATGCAATTAGGTTAACACATATTTAATAAACAATAAATAATAAAAGGTAAGAAGAAAACTAACCTTTGGCGACACTTGCATAAGGTGAGCGAACAAACCAAAGAAACCCAAGTATCTAAAATAGATACCTCTCAGTATCACACGCAACAACTTTAAACCAAGTACGTTCGATGGCGCTAGTTGAGCGTTTAATAATCAACACCTTGAACTACTTGAATACTTTCTGAACAAGAAAGACCAGAAAGAACATGTCTCCTTTTCTTCCTCTGTCAGAGAACCAAATCGCCAAAATAGCAGTTATACTTTACGATCTCCGGACATAGGAGGTGTCCGATATCTTATCCTTTTGTAATGGGAAAAACCGACAAAAAGCGAGGTTCCAATTTTCTTTCTGATTCAAGACATGGAACAAAGTAGGAAAAAAAAAACTCTAAATACTTCTTGGATCAAAGATGCAAGCTTTAGAATTTAAAACAAAAAGCTCAAAACCCTAATAGGATGTTGATTAAAATTCCAATCAGTTATATATCAATGAGATGGAAACTTATTGGCATGAATATTGGAGAACATATAATCGTGAGTTAAGGATAATTTATGTAAACAAAAAGAAGAACAAAATTTGTAATTAACTCAAAACTAAATTTAAGTGACACAGAAAAATATGTTTGTCTTAAGACCGGAAAGAATTTGAAAAATACTATTGACTCATATTATTTTTCCGGGTAAGATTTTTTTAAAGATTTTATTTTCTAGTAAGTTTTAATTTTTTTTTGTTATTTAAAGTTTTCGTTTTTTAGATTTTTTGGTTTAATTCAGTAGTTTTTTGTTCAATTTTCTTTAAAAAAATCAAATTATTATTTTTAGTATATTTATTACATAATAAATATGCTCAATGTGTTTGAAATGATTGGTTTGAAAAGTACAAAAATGTATATTTATAACACTATGAATTTTAATAAGTTTCGTTTAAATTAAACATTTTTTTTTTTAATATGGCGGATCGGTTTTGTTTATTTTTCTAAGACTGTTTTTCAAATTATTACTTTTAGTATATTTATTATGTATAAAATATACTACAAGATTATGATGTGTTGAAACATATCTATACAAACGGTGTTTGTTACTATGAAATTTTAGCCTAGACAATAATACGTGTTTAAAATTATTAATTTGAAAGTATAAACATATATATCTATAACAAAAAATTATAAATTTTATATGTTTAATTTAAATTAAAAAAAAAACAAATTTTCTAATGTGGGGGATCGGTTTTATTTAATTCTCTAAGATTCATTTTTTCAAATTATTATTTTTAGTCATATTTATTATATAAAAATATACTACAAGGTTATGATGTGTTGAAACATATATACAAAATGTTGTTTGTCAATATAAAATTATAACCTAGACAATAATATGTGTTTGAAATGATTAATTTGAAAAGTATAAAATATATATTTATAACACAAAATTACGAATTGTAATAAGGTTAATTTAAATAACAAAATCTATTTTTTATTATTATGGCGGGTCGGTTTTATGCGGTTATTTTTATTTGAATTTAAAAAAAAAAAAAAAAATCAAAGTAGACCAGAAAGGGAGGTTTTCATTTTCTATAGCTGAAATGTCATTTTCTCTTTTGCTTTGGATCGTTTTTATTTTTTATTTTTATTACTTTGGCTTTTTTCAGTTTTCTGTTCAATTTCTACTCACCCTCCCGGTCTCAAGGCTAACATCTTTTTAATTGTCATATTAATTTCTTTTTGAGTTAATTACATATTTCATCCCTTTGGTTTATACATATTGCATCTTTCGTCCCTTAATATTAATGCTCGTTACTCTTATTTGTTACTTGAGAAGTGAAAAGACTAACGTGCCCTCATGTTTAATGTCCAGAACATGATATCAATGGTTAAATTTAAACAAAATTAACTTCAATATCATGTCAATTAAATAAAGTTAGAATCTTCATCCAACAAAAATATATACAAAATATTAATCGATATTAATACATAATTAAAATTTTATGTGACTATCGGTGCGTGCACGTGTATCATAACTATATAAGTGTAAAATACTTTACATAATTTTACAAAAAAAATATATTTAAGAACCCCGTATATGCACAAGGTTAAAAACTAGTACAACTTGTAACAATTTATTCAACTTGTTTTGTTTTCTTTACCAGTTTATGCAACAACTAAAGGGTGAACTTAGTAGTGCGATTATTTTAAACAAATTGATGTGATACTGATAACCAAGGTAGTATTTGAGAGTGTAAGATCAAAAGTTATCTCCTATCAACTAAAAAAAATGGTTAAGTCCATAAAATAGAAACGTACTTTTCAAAATTTTCGAAGTTAGGTAACAAAGTTTTTTATTACACTATGTAGGTAATGAAATTTGTTGTAACCGGGTAAAATTACTAATATGGCCGGTTGATTATCCATGTCATTAAACTTATTTAACTTTTTTGTATTTTTCATTTAAACATTATAACATATATGAAATGACAATACTGCCCTTTGTCTTTAACCTCATATTTAGCCGAGTAACAATATCAACCATCATCAACACCTACAAATCAAAAAAATCCATACATGTGATGTTTAGCCGCAACACACATGTAAAGATATAACAAACACAAAAAGAACACCCTTTTTTCATAATTGAATTTTTCCGCCAATAAATCCGCCATTAAAGTTCTACAAAAAGCTTCAATTCCTTAGCATTTTCACTTCAAATTCCAAATCCAAACAGATCAATTGATTCCGATATTCATTACGAATACATTGATTACCTTAAAATTTGATTTTGAAGAATTTCCTAAAACCCCAAATTTTGAATTCTTACAAAAACCAGAGTGCAAACATGAGAAATGATGTCAACCAAAATAGGGATAGAAGCATGAACCATGAAACATATGCAAAAACATATTCCATATGCTGAAACTATGCAGAACCCTGTAAAAAAAGAGAGTGCCAAACACACTAACACATCTACGACATTCATATCCAAACACATGAATTATGTGCAGAGTGTAAAAAGACTACATCAGCCTCACAAGACTGTGATACAACTTCAACAATGTTTAAGACAATATAATGTAATGTAAATGTAGTTAGCAAGTAGATATATTAGTTACTTTAGTTAGTCACTTGAGTGATAAAAGTCAAAGCTGTTGACTTATCTTGTATAAATTACCAAAATAGGCCAAATATCTAAGATTGGTCCATTTTCTAGACACTTTTAGGATCTCTTTCCCATTTATTGCATGCTCAACTGCTCGACTCCATTCATATTATGACATGTGTCATTCTCTAATACTTTTTCCGTGGCCCACTAAGTGTCACATCAAATCTTTAAGCAATCTACTACTTTGTTTTTTTTTATTAAAAGTCAATGCTCGACTGACGGTGCTCAACCGGGGGCTTACTTTTTACTTGGGAAATTGGAAAAGGTACAATGATTTGACACCAAATGATTTACCATATCTTACCGATTTGATAGTTTTTCTTTTCTTTTTTTTCTTTTTCCACTTTTACGTTTCCCATATCAACAAAAAAACACACACACACACTAACACACACTGATATACTGAAAAACACATTTTAGCGAACTTATGCACTTTGAAATGTACGATCCATAACACAATCGGACGTTTGATCCAGATCACAATTGGTGTGGACGATTGAACCACAACGTAGAAGCAAAAAATCAAAATGGTAAGTATTTCTAACTGATTAATTTTGTTCCTTACTGCTGTTTAGGGTTTTTTTGCATCCCTTTTGTTGTAACTGGTTAATTTTGTTTGTTACTGTTTTTTAGGGTTTTAAATAAGTGTTTTGTCGCATCCCTTTTCAAAGTGCATGCATTTTTTTGTTTTTTAGTTAAGTTATGTTTACATCATGATTTGTTTTATGTGAAAATTACCAAAAGAGGCCAAAAATCCATACAAGGTTGTGGTTTTTTGAACTTTTTTTTGCCTTTTTGAGATGGTTAAGAAAAATGAATAAAAAGCTTACTATGTTTGCCAAATTTTAGTATTATTAAATGACACTTATTAGTCTCATTTTTGTATAGAATCATGTTACGATAGAATGCTTGAAATGAGAGGGTATTTGTGAGTGGGCCATTTAATAAGAGGTTTAGGGTTAGTTCTCAATTGAGACACGTGTGAATTTTAGGCTTTATAGACTATATGTAAGGTGGCGTAGTTGTAAGTTCTCCAGCGGGTTCGCTAGATACCACTTTACTTAAGTTGATTGGTAATCTTGTTCCAAACTGTATAAACGATTGTGTGTTAGAGCTATATAGGTGTAAGTAACATGTATTCGTAGTTGATTATTCACACTTGATCTGTTTTATATGTTTGTAAGAGTTTGAATGTTGACGCGGAGATGCTTTTACTTGTAGATACTTGTAGTTTAGATGTCGTATGCATGTCTTGATGAGTGCTTTTTAAAAGCCAATGATGAGTGCTTGTAGCAAATTGTTACTGCTTTTTAGATGTTGTATGTCTTGTTTGTTTTAACGTTTTGAATCTGTTATTTCTTGTAGGCGTATGATGCTAGAGTTAACATTAAAAGCAAATTGCATCGTACTTATGAAGGATCCATTAGACCGCCAGCGGCGTTGTGTTTAATGCCACATGTTTTGGACCATGGCTCGATCTGACCTATGTCGATAATGAGGAAAGGCTTGTTCATTACATGCTTCGGAAACAATTCCATCAAAAAAATGATAGATATGATCTTCCACTTGTATCCTATTTGAATGAACATTGTCTTCATTTTGGTCAAAATGAATTTTGCCTGATCTTGGTTTTAGATTTGGTATGGTCAGTTTTAGGAAATGGCGTAGTGGTGATGTCCCTTTCCGTCACCGAGTTTTTCCAAACCATGTTGGGCAACATGTGAAATTAATTGATCTATTATCGGTTATTGAAGATGAAGAGGTGTTTATAAATCTGTTTGATGAGGATGCTATATGGGTTTGCCTCTTGCTAACACTTGAGGTTATATTCATGGGTAAAGACTTGGGGTCTATCATTGATGATATTTTTCTGAGGATGGTCGAGGATCTTGATGAATGGAATACATTTCCATGGGTGGGAACATGTTTGGAGGCAGCTTTATGATTCAATTAGAAATGTCTCTTCAAATCATCCAGTGGTTTACCGTCAGAGAATGGGTCATAAAGAATCCAATGATCTTCCTACCTATAGCTTGAAGGGATTTGTTGCTGCTTTCAAGGTTACAACTAAAAAACTTTGTTAACATTAGTAGTTATTAAGGTTACAAGTGCTTATTTACTAGTGATTAAGTATGTAATAAATGGTTTCAAACTAGTTTTTTTTTCCTATAATGGAAGGGGTAGTTTGGGTATTATGTAGGCTCATGTAGGGGTTCGAATATATCTTCATATGTTTCTCGTCCTTGTAACTTATATTTGTTTTCTTAAATTTTTGTAGATATGGATCATAGAGAGTTCTGATACAAGTAAAAGTAAACATTGGTGGAACAAGGCTCCAGGGGTGATCCCAAGAGCACTTGCATGGTCGAAACACACATCATTTAGAAAGACTGATTATTTCAACCAAACGACAAGGTAAATATATATAGTTTTTAATTGATTGGTCAACTTTAAAGATATACACAATTTTAGATACCACATAACTTGTATATTTTACCTAACTTGTATATTTTACCTAGGACTCGAAACCAAACGTGATTACAACAAGCTTTGAAATTTGAATGGTTAACACAAAGCATTGAATTTTTAAGTGGTATACAGGAAGCCATTTGCAAAGGGGACCCCTGGATGAACATTTTCAAAAAGTGGCAAAAAAGGCTAGAAAGTGGTATACCAGGGTTATTCAATGGAGGCGGGGTAAAAGAGGTAGAAGTTGTTTCTCTTGAGGAACGGGTTAAGGCTTTGGAAGCCCGCACCTTCAAACTTGAGACTATTATTCAAGTTAGTTTTTTACCTTTAGCAATTGTTGACCAAGTAAGCCTGCACTTTCAAACAATTACCATGTAGTATGCAAATAGGCGGATTTTGTTTCGAAATACTTTATTACGGTTATAACGAGTGACAAAGACAAAATGAACGAAGATACCTATGAAAAGGTAATTATAAATTGTATTAATGTGAGTATACCTTTAATTCTAATGTTCTACTAATAAGTGTTAAACACTTTGGTATGCGAGGTTTGTGGAAACAAAGTTAACACATTTGATGGAGACAAAATGAAGAAAGATACATATGAAAAGGTAATTGTGTATGGTATTTATGTGAATATACCTTTCATTCTAATGTTCTACTAATAAGTGTCAACCACTTTGGTATGCAGTTTTTGGAGACATAGTTAACACCTTGATGAAGAACAGGTAATTTAATGATCTTTTGTTCTGTTCTTATTTTATTTCTGATATAATTAATAACTGCGATAATAAATTTTGTCAACCTTTTTCATATCATTCACATGTCTGTAGATCTTGCTAATGAGTATTGCAGTCAAGTGAATGATTTTTTCAAGTTGTTTGATACGCCACTTGTTGATGTGGATGACAAGGTTGATGGATTGGAAAACGTCTCAAAAGGAAAACTTGAGAAAGCTGAAAAACATGAGGAAGAGGAGGAGCAAGGACAAGAGTCGAAAGAGAGTGTTGAAGTTGAAAATAGAAGGAAGCTTATTGAGAAACTGAATTCACCTCCCATGAAAAGGGCTCTGGAGCAATGCGAAACAAAGAAGAGGAGGCTTGAACATGTTCCTAGGTCACCCTATGTCGAGAAGCGAAGTAAAACTTCTGATGTTCGCAGCCTAGAAGATATTTTCAAGGGTCGAAAGAATATACCAGTTCATAGTCCAGTTATGGTTGAGAAGTTAGTAGAAGTCAAACCATGGGTAGAGGTATGAGAAATGATTCATTTGCTTTGAAATATCAGTCAGCAGTTAACCATAACGTGTAAATGTATTATTACATGAATGATTTACCTTGTCTTTATTTTATTTTTTTTAGGTTCTAGAACGACCATACCAAAACATCGAGAAAATTTATGTTAGCTTTGAAGTTGATCGGTTCCTGGTTAGGGACGGTGGCGTAATCGTGTGTTCCCTTGGTCGATATAGTTGTTGATCATTATTTCTAGGATTGTTTAATCGGTTCGACGATAATCGTAAAGGGCTAGTTGACGAGGTAAAGTAAATTTTTTACTTTACTCACTTTTTATAAAACATGCTTTATGTTTCTCGTCTGCCAATTGATTTTAAGTAATTCTTACATTTTAGTGTTACATGAGATACTAGATATAAGTATCATTAATCCACCATTTACTTTAAGCACTTTAGGTATTTTAGTATAACATCCGCCAAATCCATTAATTTTTTTCTCAAATGACATTACTATTTGTTAAAAAAAGTGTAGTGTAGCCACAGAGAAGAGTATATTATTCATTACTTCACAACTTTGCTGCTTTTAGTAGTACAGATTTTACAAGTCTTGATTAACTTCAATTTTTTCTTGTACACAACATTTTTTTGAACCAGTAGTGATCTTATTTGAGAATTGCATTTTGTGAATTTGGTGGATGTTATGCTAAGATGCCTAATTTACTGGAAGTATTTTGATCCAACTTTCTATTTTGAGTTTCCCCTCGAAAATCCATTGCCATGACAACATAGCAATGGGTGTTGGTGTAAGCCATTGTACATGTTACGTCGTCATGGGAATGGGTTTTTGAGCAGAGGCTAAAAGTAGGAAGGTGTGCCAATGATGCTTGTCTCGTAACACTATCTTACTTGATATCTAGTACACGTAGAGAAAATGAAAAGCACAGTTTTTTTATAAATGACTGAATATATTTGTTGTTTTGTTTTACCTACAGCACATTGATATTTGGATTAGCTACATGTGCATACCAGGACCATCAGATATGGACTGGTCTATGGTAAGCTGCTTTTTCCTACCATTACTGATGAACGTAAGGATGCCTGTCTGGTACGCAAACAAAGAAACGTACCCTCTGGGTTGGGGTGATGTTGAACGAGTTTTCATTCCCATAAATCACCCAGAAACACATTGGTCCCTTGCTGTGTATCAGATCCAGACCGGTCGAGTTACATTCTATGATAGTGGACCTGTATATGATCCTGAAACTCGTCCATTCTATCTGAGTGTGAGGAAATGTCTAGAGACTAGGCTTCCGGAAGTGTTGAAGAGCGGTGTTTTTGACTTGGACGAAGGGAATTGATCCTATGACCCTATAGGATTACTTTTAACAATGCTATGAGTTCCCAAGCTGGTGGATTGTATGATGATTGTGGTGTGTGGGTCTGCATCTTCTTATTCAGGTTAGCGATCTTTTTAATTGAGTATTTGTCATGTTATTATGAATGTAATGTTGAACGTAAAATAGGTGTACTAGTTGCATTTAAGGAAGTTATTCTAGGGTGTCGATTGATATATTTGGAAGTGGTATTCTAGGGTGAATGCATTGCTAAAGTAGGACTATAACTGTAATGTGAAAGTAAAAGCAACATTACGTTTGAGCAGCAGCGCTTTATTTAGGCGGCTTAAGTGCCATAAAGAGCAGCTATATTAGGAAGTGGTATTCTATGATCAGTGTACTATATAGTAGGTGTCCCACTCACAATCACACTCTTAACTGAAGCTTATAAATGTACGAGTTAGGGGAATGGCAAACTTTTGGATGTGGATAATCCAGTTCAGGCTGCGTTGGCGACCGTGAGAGAATTCGGTTTTATTACAAGCACAAGATCCATATTGGCTGAATGTTTTATGTGCTTGTTTTGTTAAACATTTGGTTGTCTCAATTTGTAAACAATATGTATGGGGTTTATGGGTCTAAAACACGTATGTATGGTTGTCACTTTTGGGTCGCTTTTGTGTTTTGTAAACAATTGACCATCTTTAGAAAATCACCCTAGTTGAATGTATCTTGTAGACCTCCTGGATAACTTTGGTACCCATGTTTCTGTATATTTTTCTGCTCTTATGTTTCTAAATTGTTTTGTATTCCTCCTGGATCAGCATGACTAATAAGGTGCATGATGATATAGGATAACTAATACTTATTATATGCAACATAAGCAGTAGCAAACAAGGTTCAACATTAACATTTCCAAGACCCATGACCAAAATAAGGAAAGTATCTTACATAATTCCACAACAACCAAAATAAGGAAAGTAGCAACACATCTAATGTCTCCGGTAGTTGATCTTACGGGTCAGCCAAGTTAATAGGATCAAAGCTTTGTACCATATCAATCTCCATCGATGGTAGTTCCCTACTTTCCCTACAAAGTTTGAACATTTGTAAGATTTCTTTCTTTGTTAGTTACCAAGCAAATTTTTTTTGAATACAAATATTAGTCGCTTACATTATTTTTCTTTGGCAATGGTTCCCTGCATGCCGTTCGCCTGTGTCCAATGGATTGGCACCTTGAGATCTTACACGATCTTTGTTTTTGGGTCTTCCAGATTGACGCACTACCAGTATTGGTGGCTTCACAACTTGCAAGCCATTAGGAAGTTCCCAACTTGACATTTCCCCTACAGGATAAACCAATCCTTGGTACGTACCTTCCAATGTTGTTTTCTTGAACCAATCAAATGCCAAATGATTACAATCAGACAATCTAAGAACTCTAGTAACCGCTATCGCATGACCACATGGTATGCTGAAAGTTGCCATTTACGACAAGTACATGAATTACTAACTAGATCCACGGTATGTTGTTTTCGACGATCATCTACCATGTAGAGTTTAAACTATTCAATCCCAAAACATAACCCAGATTCGCTTCTTCAACATTCGTCCACGTGTACTTTCGCAGCAGCCCAATCACTAAGTTCTCCCTCGGGTGCATCTGAACTAATATTTACAAAATAAAATAATAGTTCTTTTCATCTTATATTGACTAAGAAGGAAAACAAATATATAAAAAGTCCATTACATTGATATTTGTGTCGACGGTCACAATACCACCGTTGTAAAAGCTTTCTGTACCACTCCATAAGCATTGTTATTGGTACTTTTCTCACATCCCTTGTTAATGCATTTATTGACTTGTACATTGAACTCATGTAGTGTAAAACGATTACCAGTGTAATGTGCCCTAGACCATTTATCAAACCCAGCTTCAAGAAGTTTGTTATAAGCCGTACCATTTCTATATACCCTAAGATCCGAAATCGCTCTATCAAATTCTTCCTCGGTGTAAACTTTGCATGTTTTCCAATATTTTAACTTTAACTTTCTACTACCGTTCAAACAGCAGTTCATCATCAGATGTCTACAACAGTAACCATGAAATGAATTTGGGAAGATCGTGTTACACACTTGTCCAATAGAATAATATCTATCCGATATAATAGCTAAACCTGGTCGTTCCTCTATGCATTCTTTCAATTTGGACAAAAACCATGTCCATGCCTCCCCAGTCTCACCTTGACAAACACTGGTAGCAATAGGTATAATTTGATTGTTACCATCCATTCCAACGACAAGCAAATTTATCCCAAGGTACTTCCCTTTAAGATGTGTTGCATCAATTATAAGCAATGGTCGCATATACCGTAAAAAACTCCGAAGCTGTTTTATGTACAAACTATTAGTCACACAAAATATAATATATTAAAAAAAACAAAAACTTAAAAGAAAAGAAAAAAACACATTTAATTCATAAACAATATACAAATGCTTACCGCAACACCAAATGTTGGTATAAAAACAGATTTTAAAGTGTCCTTCATCATCGGTATCAATATGTGTTACCGTACCGTCATTTTTCAACTTTAAATTATGACATAAAAATGGCAACTGCTCAAACGAGTCGTTAGGGCAACCATTTACCAATTCCAATTCTCGGTTTCTTCCACCCCATGCCTTTTTATAAGAAATGTCAATTTTATACTCTTGACTAATATCTTCCATTATGTCCTTTGGGGTATAAATTCTACTGCTATCTTTCATCTTGGGTTCGAGTAAATGTCCCAAAAGTTTTTTGGTAGCATTACACTGATTAGGGTGAATTTGTGTTCTTGAACAAGTGTGAACATCGTAAACTGTTCCTAAACTCCATTTAACACCACTTTTGTTCTTACCAGACAATATCTTCCATTTGCACCCATCTTGCACACAAATTACATCGTACCTAGACTAGCTTATTTGTTTTCCTAGCCTTAAATTCAAATCCATCTTTGATAGCTTTTTTAGCAATTGCAAACATGCATAATTCTTTAGTATCAAATTCATCACCCTCTTTGAGGATGATAGAGCTATTGTTGTATTTCAATGTATTCGGGATCTTAATTTCAGGACTTGGTGGATCGGGTGGAGGAGGCATATTTTCAAATGTATTTGTTTTTTGCCATTTAAGCAGAAATTGTTCATTTAAAAAACATGTACTCCCAAAATTTTCGAAAATTTCATTTTTTGGCTGGTTTATATAGTTATTGACACATTCATTGTTAGATTGGTTGAGATTGTCAAAATGTTCGTTTTGTGGTATTTCCGAATGATTATAAAAACATTGAGGATCAAAATCATTATGAAATAAGGAATCATTAAGATCAAAATCATTAGAAGAAGATGGATTTACCTTTGAACTTTTGACAATCATTTTGATTAAAAGTTTAGGCAATGCAGCCTTCAGTTTACAAACTTCGTTAACGAAAAATTCAACATCATCATCATCAGCTATGTGGACCGGACCGTGTGGCATTTTGTAAGAAAAACCTAAATCGTATCCTTTGCTAATTTTGTACTTTTTCTTCACAAATGAAACTAACTCAAAGATATCTAATATCTCCGCTTAGTGAAACACCATAACTATTGCCATCTTCAAACACAAGAAACACACAAAATTTTTCCATATGAATGGTATGGACATGTGAGAATACGTTTCAATAATTTTCCATATGAAATATATGTATTAAAATTTTGGTAAAAGTCGGCAGTCGTCCAGTCCCACTCGATTAGCCACATTTATTATAACCACCTATCATACAATAACTCACATTTAATATCCATTAAGGTTATCAACTAACTCATATTTAAACATTAAATGAGTCGATCGTGTTTGATGCTCGACTGTTCAGAGCTCGTGGTATGGATATTTAATTCCACATTTATTAAAACCACCTATCATACAATAACTCACATTGAATACCCATTAAAATTATAAACTAACTCATATTAAGATGGATATTTAATTCTCACATTTATCTCCCCAACTACCAGTTCCAACTCAACCATATTTCGAGCAGTTGAGCAGTCGAACACATTATGCTCGTGGTATATACCCATCTCCCCAACTACCAATTCAGCATCGAGCACGTTTATATTGAATCTCAAAGAATCCTATCCCCAAAAAATTCGTATGGATCGATTTAGTGTCGATGTGGAGCTGGAAACATAGTGCTGAAATCACACAGGGAGCATAGCTATGGTCAACTTCTTCTATTCATGTCCTCGTTCAAAGGTTAGCTGTCTTATGTTTCCCGTATATGTAAATTAGGTGTTAAAAAGTTATTTCATAACCATCTCTTACTTTTAATATTTAACAGCCAACAAAAAAGAATACGGGTGTAGATTTTTTATGTGGAATGAAGAATTTGATAACCAACCTGGTTATAATCCTTCACAACAGCCTAATTTTAATTCTCCGGGACCTTCAACTCCACCAGCTCGTACATCTGAACTAACAGAATGTTCCAACTGCAAGTTCAAATATTTACAAATAAACATGCTAGAGACAAGAATAAAGATGTTGGAGACCAAACTCGAATTGACAATGAATCCATAAAACCACGCATGTATGTCAGGTGCATTGCTAAATGAACTGTTAGAATCGGTTGGAAATCTTAGTGTGTAGTAGTAATTAACGTATGTTTAATGTGTTGACTTATGTTCGACGTTTGTCAATTTGAAATCAAATGCGTCTCATTTAGTTATTTTATATCTTATATTGTTTGATTGTTCAATACCACATCACATCTAACTAAGTAGATTAAAATATATAATTAATAGAAAATTACATTAATTAAAATTCAGATTACACTTCCACTACTTCCAACTCCACTTTCATTGTTAGGAACACTATCCTTGGAGAAAACCTTAACAACATTTTTTAATGTAATATTAAGATAGTGATTTCCAGATTGTTTGGGAGAAAACACAGAAACGTTATGAAGGATCAAAACAGCTCGTAAGGCAACTTTTCATACCTCTCATCATTAACCACTTTGTGATGTATTGAACTCGATATTAAACCTAAACATCTTTCAATGATAATGTGAGATCACCCAAGACGTTTGGGGTACAAGACTTAATTATAGCAACAACGTTGTCAAGTTTCCCTTTCTTGGTAAATTTCTTGATATCGCTGAAACAACCAATCATGATACCGCCATCAGGTTTCATATACTCAACTGCGCTTACCTATGGCCCACTATTAAAATCGAAATCCTCTCCGACATCATACACTACTTTTCTAATGTACTCCTGTGTCGCCATTATACCATCATCCACACCCACATCATTCGTCGTTTGAACAATACCTGCAGGACCTCGTATTATCCTACAGCATTTTAGCATAATTTTGAGTTGTAGTGTTTCCATATGAAACTGTAGTTGGGAGGTGGTGATAGTCAAGATCGAGTCATCTATATCAAGTAATTCTTCCCAATTTTGTGGTGAATTCATTTTGATGTTTAGTTTCTAGCAGGTATGTAATTGTTTGTGTGGAAATTCCATATGTTGTTAACTTATATTTATATCGACAATCACACAAGAAACATTAAATGTAACATCTCCCCAACTACCATCTCCCCAACCACCTTGAGTCGTGCAATATTTAATAAAACCACCATACACCAGCATCATGATACATTAGAAAGATACGTTAAATATATACATATTAATTTTACATAACTGTTTACAAAAACAACCATACAGCCATAAATGAGAAGCCAAATCAAACGACCATACACTAGCATAGCATACCAACAATAAGTTAGATTGTTTACGATTGTTCTAAACTTAAATGTCAAATGTCTCTCGGAATTGGAATCTTGTATTTCCAGAAATATTCAGCCAAATACTCACGGTAAACCAAAGCAGCTTGGATAGGATTCTTCAACTTCAATGATAGCTTATGAGACAACGTACAAAAGTATATGCACCCAAACACCACAATCCCCATAAAGACCACCTTGTTTAGGGACATCAGTGCATCTTGAAAGGAAACATGATAGTTATTGGCATCGATTTTCTTCTTTTTCCATCACCGACTCTCAACAAGATACGTGGGTTGTTGACAAGCAAAAACTTCCCTGAAAGTTAGCCACCAGCGACGTGTTTCAACTTTCGGGCTCCCAAGGCTATCATATAAAGTTATAACACCTGTTCTGATGGATAGTTCGCCCAGGCACCAATGTGTTTCAGGTTCATTGATTGGAAAGAACACCTAAAGATGTAAATAGTTGCATCAGATTCATCGAAAAGCCAAATGATTATAATGTTTAGAATCACAAAAACTCTCCATCTCAAATAAAATTACATGCAAGTTTGACAGTCAAAAGTAAGGCTCAGATCTACAAATGTATTAACGGTACAAAACACCCGCCATGGCTGCAACCACATTCCCTAAGGTGTGGCTACCCTGCCAAGATACGGGTGTCATTAAATTCTAGTCCGATAAACCATTTGCAAAAAAGTTTCATCATCGCCTTACTAAAACTAAATCTGTTTGATGGACCAACCGTGAAAAATTGGCCTCTTTTCGAAAAAGTAAGCCCCCGGTTGAGCACCGTCAATTTTATATTTTTGACTGCTAAAAGTAAGGCTCAGATATTCAAATGTATTATCGGTACAAAACCCCCGCCATGGCTGCAACCACATTCCCTAAGGTGTGGCTACCCTGCCAAGATACGGGTGTCACTGAATTATAGTCTGATATACCATTTGCAGAAAAGGTTCATTGATATGTGCTTAAACACATATAATTTCTTTATCAAAACTGACCCAAAATAACCAAGAAAGAGCCGTTTATTGTTAACATTTGCGTGTTTCTTGAGTTTTTGCATGTGCAGGTACGGATATGTTGAAACAGACAAAAGAAAGCCAAAACCGAAGAAAACCGAGCACGAGAAAAAGAAGAAGTGCAAAAGCCGATGCCGGGATGCTATTTCTGGGACTTTGATGCTTAAAAGATCAAATTACGGAGTTCGGGATCATGTTTTGAGAGATTGCACATTACACCTTTCACTTCACCCAAGTTTCACAATTTACCCCTCAATTTATCCAATATACCATTTGTACCTTACTATTTCACAATTTTCACCATTGGTCCTTAGCTTTTGCAATTTACATAAATGGTCCTTATGATAAATTCTACACTTATTCCTAAATAAGTCTAAATACATATCATCCCTTTACACCCATTTACCCATTTCGCCCAAAATTACCCTAAGCCCAACCATTAACCATCCCTTCACCCCAACTTTATTAATACTACCGGGTCAAACTATACCCATTTCCCATTTTAACTCCGGTCAAACAAAAGAATAAATATCCCAACCCAGAGATAAAAGACGCGCCCAAAACCAATAACCAGGTTTTACTGTTTAACCTCAATCTTCAAGTTACCCTGATGTCACCCAATCTTACCCCAACTTAAGTGAATATCTAGAAGCGTCTGACTTGTCAGAGGGTGTGACTCACAAGATAGCCAACGTGTACAAAAGGGAGCATTTGATTGGCCAAGACACCTCACTATTGTGATCTAACGGATGAGAATTGAAGAGATGACAAAAGAGGGTGATCAAGGGCAGAGATGAGAAGACCCAGAAGCTTCTCAGTATCATGGCTCAGCTATTTAATCCCCATCTCATTCACAAGTGCAAAGGGTCCAATTCCTTATGCTTTTAGAGGAATTTAGATCTTTTAAATTTTATGTCATTCATGTTTTAGTATAAGTAGAATTTCATCGGTGTTAAAATTGTATCATCTTTTTGATTAATGAAATCCCTTTTTACTGTTTTTAATTTCTTGTCACGATTTTTTCAAGAGTTGTGAAGTATTGAAATTCTGTTTTAGAGCTTATCTCATTGTGATCACAAGCTCACAATAGCTTTCATAGGCTATTTGTGAGCTTGTTTCAGCTTTATTCTTACTCTTGTGCAAGTGTTTCTATTAAGTCAAAGAAAAGTAAAAACGGGTCAACAAGGAAGATCATCTGAGTTTAGGTTGGTTTGTGATTTTAAATTGAGATTACTGTTCCATTGATAAGTTCAGATCAGATTTAGTTGGAATTCATTTTAGATTTTAAGTAAAATAGCAACTTCAAGTCAAAAAGTGGTGTTTGGTAATTGCTTGAACTTTGAGTTTAAATGATTTCTGGAAGTTGCTAGTTGAGTAAATCAGTATTAGTGATGGTGTTAGAGTTTTCTCATTTAAGTTTTCAAGTGTTTCAAATTAAGAATGTGATTTCAGGTCTTATTGCAAAACTGTTTTGTTTCTAATTGATGTCTGATGTCAGCTTCCTTAAGCCCAAGTAAGTAAGATTTACTACTTTTTATCTGCTCAGTATAGGTTAGATCTTTGATTTACTTGTAGTAGAGTATAGATGTGATATGTTTCTGCTTTCAGTTGCACTATAGGAGTTTACTTAAGAGCTTATTTTAGGACTGCAACATGCTTGATGAGTGTGTAAATACTCATCATTTTTAGTTAAAACTGAACTGCAAAACGTTTAAAAATGCTCAGAAATGCATCAAAATACTGAAAATTTTCCAAAATTGCATTTTATATGTTTCAGATGCAAAATGTTCAAAATCAGATGAAAAATGAGCAAAGTTTGCATAATTGGCAGTTTCAGTCCCCCAAGTTTCTAAAATTGTCAAAAATAGTCCCTGAGTCAAAATTTCAAAAGAAAAGTCACCAAAGGTCCTTTTAAAATCATAAGTTGTCAAAATTAGTCCTTTGGTGAAAATATCAAAAGTTTGAGAAAATTACAAGTTTGGTCCTCCAACTTTGAAAATTGGCAAAATTAGTCCTTGGAAAATGGGAAATTACAAGTTTGGTCCTTACGCTATTGGAGCTTGTCACTTGTGGTCCCTTGAAATAACTTTGCAAATTGGCAGCTATGGTCCTTTGATTTTCAGAATTTGTAAATCTAGTCCTTAAAATATTAAACCCTTTAATACTTTTTTTTGGACCTTGACCCCATGTGACCCCCTGTCACGTAGCATTTTGAACCCCCTGGTGCTAATATCTGGTCAAATAACAGAAGTCAAACAAACACACCTTGGCGCCTATTTTTTCTTCCCTCTCCACTTGCTTCTCATGCCTCAGGCTATCCCATACCCCTCTCACCTTATCCTCTTCTTGTTCCCTCCACCTCCACCTCCTTCCAAACTCATTTAATGCATCCTCACCCCTTTACTCAACCCCTCCAATTTGTCAAAACCAAATTCCCGCCAAAAAACCAATCAAGGGCCAAGATGACTTTAAATCATCCAATGGACATGAAAGAAAGTGGATTTGGTCAAAGGTATGAAGGTGCTTGGAGCTATAAAAGAAAGGAAGAAAGAGAAGAAAAGGAGCCAAGTAGTGTAGTTTAGTTTTTAGCTTATGTCGTTTTAAGTTTTTAAGTTTTCCAGTTCAAGTTTAAGCTTTCAAAGTGTTTTGTAATCTCATCTCAGTGTATTAAGAACTAAATTTCAGTTTCAATTTCAGTTTGTGTTGATAAATTCAATTTATGCAATATTTTGTTAAAAATCTCATATAAGCTCTAAGTTAATTGTAGTGGATAAAAAGGATTTAAAAGCTCACATAAAGCTTTTATAAAGCTTCTGAAGGCTTTTAGAAACCATTAAATTCAGTTTAAAGCTAAAAACCAAAAAAAAAAAAATTCATATAAATTAGATGAAAATTCAAAATTCATCCAAGAAGAGAGAAAAGCTTGGAGCAGGGTTAAATTGGAATTACATTGGGAATTAGAACTCCTTGGGGAGTGTAGGTGGTTACTTACAGTCCTTGATTCCTTATTCTCAATCATATTTCATTTGTAAGCAATTTTCTATATTTTAGCATTCCACTGTAGAACTACTTATTTATGCTTATTTCTTTGTCTTTTATATTTATTTGGTGTTATTAAGTCAAGTTATCACTAAACATAGGATGCTTATTCATTAACTTCTTCAGTCACTTAGTTTTCATTTTTTTACCAATAATATGGCATAATAGTGATTAGTAGGTCTTAGTTGTTATTATCAGTGTTTATAAGCTTAAATCAGTCTTTTATATCATTTAATGTGTGTATGAATCAGTTTCTGAGTTTAAATCAGTATTAAGCTTTGATAATCTTTCAAACAGTTTCTATAAGTAGTGTTTGGCTTTGCTCTGTTAACTGTGCTAAAGGATGTTTGAGTTGTTGTTTGTATTTGCTTCATGTTACCTTAGAGTCTAATATCTCATTTCAAGCATAGAACTTAGTCCTTATTCCACAAAAAGTCAAAATTGCTTATTATCTTTCTTAATCATCTATCTGTTGAGATTTTACAAAATCAAATTCTTGTTTTGTGTTCCAAATACCTAGATTTAGCTTGCATTAGTTTCCTTTCATCATATAACATCAATCTCAGTCCATAAATTAGGATCAAAGTTCATTTTAGTCAAAGTATCAAAATCTGTCAAAAGTCAAAATTTGCATAAAATCTGTTTTGAGCCATTCTAGTAGGAATTTTCATGAGCTCATCTCTTGGCCAATTTCAGTGTAACTTGTTGTATTTAGAACTTCTACTGGTCTATTTTATGAATATCATTTTTGCCAAATTTTGTGAATTTTTCTTAAGCCTCATAATCACTGTTCAAAATGGGCATAACTGCCCTGTGCATAGACTCAGTCAACACTGAGTCTGCACAGGGGTTTTGCTAAGCTTGCACAAAGCTCATTGGAGCTTATCAGGGTCCCCTTTTTGGTTTACAAACTCTCACCCAGGTCTTGTTCAAGTTCCAGTTGTTAGTTTGTAGTTTCAGCTTATTGGTTTGCTTATTTTCTTGTTCAAAGTAGACACCCTCAAACTGTTTTTAGCTTATTTACTCAAACATCAAATCTGTGCAATCTGCCAATCCAGAGGGTATAGCTTGTTGTTTCTTGTTGCATTTTAGCTCTTTTAGCTTTTAGTAGCTTGTGTATCAGTTGGGTGCTTGTTTTGTCCCTTTTGCTTATCAAAGTGCTTATTTCATAAGCACATTCCACATCAGTTCTATTTTCCTCCACATAGCACCCTGTTTTTCTATTTTTCCTAGCTTCCTAATTTTATTTTAGAGTTTTCCTGAAATTTTCATATTTTTCCAAGTTGATTTGCTATTTTTCTTAATTTAAATTAGTTTTAAGTATTTTTAATTAGCTTTAAATACAAAAAATTAAGAAAAGTTTCAAAAAAATAATTTTTCATTTTTCTTAAGTTTAGATAAATATAAAAAGCCAAAAAAATATTTTTCCATAATTTTCTTAGCTTAAATAGTATTTTCTAGCATTTTAATTAGTTTTAAATAGTTTTAAATTAATAATAAATACATAAAAGTCTAAAAAATATATTTTTAGTTTTAAAATTAGTTTTATGATATTTTAGATTTTTCTAAGTCTTAATTTTATTTTTCTAGCTTTATTTCATATTTTCTTGTATTATAAGCTATTATTTATTAGTTAAAAATAGTTTTTAATTAATAATAATTAAATAAATAGTTTTAAAATAATTTTATTTTTCTAATAATTTTCTTATATAATTAGGATTGTAAAAATGTATTTTCATATCCGTAGGTATTTTCCTTCTTTATTTTCACGTTTTATTTTGTACGTTTACGTAATTTTATTTAAACGTACGTTTTAAGTTTTAAACGTTCATCACTTTAAATATAGTGATAGCGTTTATTTAATATCTTTTATCTTTTTAATTTTCTTAATTTGCATTTAAGTCGCTGTAATTTGTAGATCTTTTCTTTAGATATAATTTTCCATCCAAATCCTTTCCGATCACTATCCTTAGTGATTATTCTATCGTCTGATCAAGTGTTTGCACACCATTGAGTCTCCGTGGGACTTAACGACCCGGGAATTCATTGTATTCTCTGATCTTCATTTGCATTTGTGTCTGAGCAGTTTTAAGCTTGTTACGGTCGGCCATTCACAAGTGGCAGGCTTGAGTGATTAGACTTGACGGTTCGGACCAGAATCAAATTTTGGCGCCGCTGCCGGGGAGGCTTTAGCGTGTGTTTAGCCATTTTCAGACCCATTCTTGCACATATCCCATCCTTTGTAAAAAGTTTTTTGTAAAGTTATCAAAAAAACCCAAAAATATCCATCCTTTATCTTCTAATCTGTTTGATTCTCCATTCCTTTATCCTCTAATCTGTTTAATTCTTCATTCCTTATCTTCTTATCCGTTTAATTCTTCATGTCATGGTTTTCGACATGTTCCTGGTGTGGAGGTCCATTTAACGGTGGAAATTGTCGGCGATGTACCAATGTGAATTTCGGAGACAAGTTTGTCGGTAATCCCGATCCCATTTCAAATGAAACACCCGATTTTTCCTACCTACCTCCACAGTCCCAATACGAATCCTACTCATGCGAGTTTTGTGGGAATGATTCTCATTACGGTTTTGATTGTCCACCACGGGTCCCGCTTGTCTATGAGCCGGAACCATGTTACAATCGAACTTTGTGAAAGTTATTTTCCCATTATCTCTTGTGAGAATTGCGGGTGTCCTCATGCGACTTTTGAATGTCAACCGATGAATCAAAATTTTCACAATTCCAATTCTCCCGGTTTTGACAATTTCCAACCTCCACAGTATTCCGTCAGTCATCAGACTTCCGAGCCTTCACAGCATCTCAATGATTACGAGGAGTGTAATCTTCCACAAAGTTCTGAAGAAATACGCATTCGAAAGAAACTTCAAATGAAAAGAATGGTATGTAAGCTTCAACAGATGAATATAAGAATCCGATATGATGACGATGATGATGAGGATAATATTCAAATGAGGGAATATTATGAGGACGACGAGGAGAGTGCTATTCAATTGAACGATCTCATTTCTCAACTCCCTCAGTCTATTGCTATCACACCTATCTTACCTATTATTGCTTCCAAAGACTCTCTCATAATGGAGGATGATCATCTCAGCACTATTTCGGAAACGGAATCATTAAGTGTTGAGGTTCTTGTCCCAATCCCAAGTGAGTCTGAGGATATATCCGATAGTGATTGTGATTTGCCTTTTTGTGATTCTCTTGACATTTCTGAGGTTACTTCCGGGATTTTCTCAAATCCTCTTTTTGAATTTAATAATGACTACACTTTTGGGAAAGTAAATCCTCTTTTCGAAATGAAATGCTGAGGCCGATACAGCGACCATCACGGAAGTGGTGGAAATTGCTAGCTCTCAGAGCACACCACTTCTCCCACCTCTGTATTCTAACTTATCTCTTCCATCATGTGATGACGATTTTATCCTCACTGATGAGATTCATGATCCAAAAATCATGAATTCCCTTCGATAATGAGGAGTTAGTCATGATTTTTATCATGATTTTCTTTCTTTTCTTCACATATGGTGTGTCTTCTCATTCCCTTTTCTCCTTCGGGAATGAGGACACTATTTTGACCAGTGCATTTTCATTTATCATCTGTGAGCCGGGTCTTTCTCTGTATATCTCGTCGGTGTGGAACTTTCACGTACTTCAAATGTTTGTCCAAACATCTTGAATGGAAGTCCGATGGAGATTGTTTCTTCCACTTTGCTTCCCCATGAACAAATTAATTCGGGGTCGAGTCAAGCTAGCGACTCGGTAACCAAAAACAGTAGCTAAACATGGGTTTTCACCCGTGTGTACCACACTAGTGTGGGGGAGTGCCCCACATGTTATATATATATATATATATAAGTTTAATCAAAAAAAAAAAAAAAAAAAAAATCTTTCTAAATAATGGCCGTAGTATTTCCCTTTTACGTTCTTTGTTTCGGCATAACCGCCGGTACTTTGAATATTGAGGGCAATATTCATTTCTAAGTGTGGGGGGGAATTCTCACGAATTTTATCATATATTATCTACCCAATTCCCCCGTTTTTGGCCAAATTTTTTTTTGGAGTAAGTGTTTTTCACTTACTCATTTGGTTATCAGTCCACCTTGTCTAACAAACAAAAGGATTGGCTAATCCAGGAGCAAACGGATCTTGGTAAAGATTTCTCAAATCCGTTTATATGGCTTGCAATTTGCCCAAAATTGTATGGTATTCAACTCACCATATCCTAAAAAGTGATGAGTTGGCTAGCCCGCAAGGTTATGGCTTGTGGTAAAGGCAGTGGAAAATCCATAATTGGTAATCAGCTCACCAAAGATAATATTGATAATTTATCTAAGAGTTGGCTAGTCCAGAGGGTACGGCTTCTGGTAAAGACAAAATCAAATCGTTGAAAGTGGTGGTTTGCTCAAAATCACATGGTTATCGGGTACCATGGTTCTTACTTGAACTTAACATTTGGCTTATCTCCGAAGTAATGGATTTTGGTAAAGAGTTTCAAATCCATTAAGTTTTTCTCAAAAGATTGCTAGGAACTAGCAATAGTTTAGTGTGGGGGATTGATGAGTGTGTAAATACTCATCATTTTAGTCAAAACTGAACTGCAAACGTTTAAAATGCTCAGAAATGCATTAAAATACTGAAAATTTTCCAAAATTGCATTTTATATGTTTCAGATGCAAAATGTTCAAAATCAGATGAAAATGAGCAAAGTTTGCATAATTGGCGCTTTCAGTCCCCAAGTTTCTAAAATTGTCAAAAATAGTCCCTGAGTCAAAATTTCAAAAGAAAAGTCACCAAAGGTCCTTTTAAAATCATAAGTTGTCAAAATTAGTCCTTTGGTGAAAAATATAAAAAGTTTGAGAAAATTACAAGTTTGGTCCTCCAACTTTGAAAATTGGCAAAATTAGTCCTTGGAAAATGGGAAATTACAAGTTTGGTCCTTACGCTATTGGAGCTTGTCACTTGTGGTCCCTTGGAATAACTTTGCAAATTGGCAGCTATGGTCCTTTGATTTTCAGAATTTGCAGATCTAGTCCTTAAAATATTAAACCCTTTAATACTTTTTTTTGGACCTTGAACCCCATGTGACCCCCCTGTCAAAAAGCATTTTGAACCCCCTGGTGCTAATATCTGGTCAAATAACAGAAGTCAAACAAACACACCTTGGCGCCTATTTTTTCTTCCCTCTCCACTTGCTTCTCTGCAACTCAGGCTATCCCATACCCCCTCCTCACCTTATCCTCTTCTTGTTCCCTCCACCTCCACCTCCTTCCAAACTCATTTAATGCATCCTCACCCCTTTACTCAACCCCTCCAACTGTCAAAACCAAATTCCCGCCAAAAAACCAATCAAGGGCCAAGATGACTTTAAATCATCCAATGGACATGAAAGAAAGTGGGATTTGGTCAGAAAGTAGAGAGAAGGTGCTTGGAGCTATAAAAGAAAGGAAGAAAGAGAAGAAAAGGAGCCAAGTAGTGTAGTTTAGTTTTTAGCTTATGTCGTTTTAATTTTTTAAGTTTTCCAGTTCAAGTTTAAGCTTTCAAAGTGTTTTGTAATCTCATCTCAGTGTATTAAGAACTAAATTTCAGTTTCAATTTCAGTTTGTGTTGATAAATTCAATTTATGCAATATTTTGTTAAAAATCTCATATAAGCTCTAAGTTAATTGTAGTGGATAAAAAGGATTTAAAAGCTCACATAAAGCTTTTATAAAGCTTCTGAAGGCTTTTAGAAACCATTAAATTCAGTTTAAAGCTAAAAACCAAAAATACAAAAAAAAAATTCATATAAATTAGATGAAAATTCAAAATTCATCCAAGAAGAGAGAAAAGCTTGGAGCAGGGTTAAATTGGAATTACATTGGGAATTAGAACTCCTTGGGGAGTGTAGGTGGTTACTTACAGTCCTTGATTCCTTATTCTCAATCATATTTCATTTGTAAGCAATTTTCTATATTTTAGCATTCCACTGTAGAACTACTTATTTCTGCTTATTTCTTTGTCTTTTATATTTATTTGGTGTTATTAAGTCAAGTTATCACTAAACATAGGATGCTTATTCATTAACTTCTTCAGTCACTTAGTTTTCATTTTTTTACCAATAATATGGCATAATAGTGATTAGTAGGTCTTAGTTGTTATTATCAGTGTTTATAAGCTTAAATCAGTCTTTTATATCATTTAATGTGTGTATGAATCAGTTTCTGAGTTTAAATCAGTATTAAGCTTTGATAATCTTTCAAACAGTTTCTATAAGTAGTGTTTGGCTTTGCTCTGTTAACTGTGCTAAAGGATGTTTGAGTTGTTGTTTGTATTTGCTTCATGTTACCTTAGAGTCTAATATCTCATTTCAAGCATAGAACTTAGTCCTTATTCCACAAAAAGTCAAAATTGCTTATTATCTTTCTTAATCATCTATCTGTTGAGATTTTACAAAATCAAATTCTTGTTTTGTGTTCCAAATACCTAGATTTAGCTTGCATTAGTTTCCTTTCATCATATAACATCAATCTCAGTCCATAAATTAGGATCAAAGTTCATTTTAGTCAAAGTATCAAAATCTGTCAAAAGTCAAAATTTGCATAAAATCTGTTTTGAGCCATTCTAGTAGGAATTTTCATGAGCTCATCTCTTGGCCAATTTCAGTGTAACTTGTTGTATTTAGAACTTCTACTGGTCTATTTTATGAATATCATTTTTGCCAAATTTTGTGAATTTTTCTTAAGCCTCATAATCACTGTTCAAAATGGGCATAATCCCTGTCATAGACTCAGTCAACACTGAGTCTGCACAGGGGTTTTGCTAAGCTTGCACAAAGCTCATTGGAGCTTATCAGGGTCCCCTTTTTGGTTTACAAACTCTCACCCAGGTCTTGTTCAAGTTCCAGTTGTTAGTTTGTAGTTTCAGCTTATTGGTTTGCTTATTTTCTTGTTCAAAGTAGACACCCTCAAACCTGCTTTTTTAGCTTATTTACTCAAACATCAAATCTGTGCAATCTGCCAATCCAGAGGGTATAGCTTGTTGTTTCTTGTTGCATTTTAGCTCTTTTAGCTTTTAGTAGCTTGTGTATCAGTTGGGTGCTTGTTTTGTCCCTTTTGCTTATCAAAGTGCTTATTTCATAAGCACATTCCACATTAGTTCTATTTTCCTCCACATAGCACCCTGTTTTTCTATTTTTCCTAGCTTCCTAATTTTATTTTAGAGTTTTCCTGAAATTTTCATATTTTTCCAAGTTGATTTGCTATTTTTCTTAATTTAAATTAGTTTTTAAGTATTTTTAATTAGCTTTAAATACAAAAAATTAAGAAAATTTCAAAAAAATAATTTTTCATTTTTCTTAAGTTTAGATAAATATAAAAAGCCAAAAAAATATTTTTCCATAATTTTCTTAGCTTAAATAGTATTTTCTAGCATTTTAATTAGTTTTAAATAGTTTTAAATTAATAATAAATACATAAAAAGTCTAAAAAATATATTTTTAGTTTTAAAATTAGTTTTATGATATTTTAGATTTTTCTAAGTCTTAATTTTATTTTTCTAGCTTTATTTCATATTTTCTTGTATTATAAGCTATTATTTATTAGTTAAAAATAGTTTTTAATTAATAATAATTAAATAAATAGTTTTAAAAATAATTTTATTTTTCTAATAATTTTCTTTTATCATTAGGATTGTAAAAATGTATTTTTCATATCCGTAGGTATTTTCCTTCTTTATTTTCACGTTTTATTTTTATGTACGCTTTACGTAATTTTATTTAAACGTGCGTTTTAAGTTTTTAAACGTTCATCACTTTAAATATAGTGATAGCGTTTATTTAATATATTTTATCTTTTTAATTTTCTTAATTTGCATTTAAGTCGCTGTAATTTGTAGATCTTTTATCTTTTTAATTTTCTTAGTGATTATTCTATCGTCTGATCAAGTGTTTGCACACCATTGAGTCTCCCTTAGAGGGACTTAACGACTGGAATTCATTGTATTCTCCAGCTCGATCTTCATTTGCATTTGTGTCTAGCAGTTTTAAGCTGGCGATGTTACGGTGCGTGGGTTATTGAGCGACTTATTCATCCCATCAATGTGGGCAGGCTTGAGTGATTAGATTGACTGGTTGGACTGAATATAGATCCCTCCATTTCGTTTTAGCTTGATTAGCCTATTTCGTTCGCTATGTGCAAGCCTATTTTCCGAGTGTAGTTTGTTGATTTATTGCTCCCCTAGATAGCTTTTAGTGTAGGCTCTATCTATAATCTCCTAAGATTCATTGTTATAGTACTCATTCTTAGCTTGCATACACCATTTTCTGTCAACATTTCCTGTATCAGAACTGCACATCAGTAGTCCTTTTGTCCCATTTCAATTCTGTTTTCAAGCTGAATTTACTTCTCCATTTTAGTTTGATGATTGATTGTTGATGTTCCTTATAGCCTTAAGTATAGTGAATAGAGATTATGCTTTTTCCTGCCCATTAGAGCTTTATTGGTCAGCTTGTCGATTTTGCATTTAATCATGATCTGCTCCACTGTTTTGCTGCATCAGGACACTTTAGTCCTAAATAGCTTTTGTTTTTGATTTTTCATTTTCTCATTATAATTCCATAGAAGCTGAGATTTTGGAATATAGATATTTGGTTGGTTTTCTTTCACTAGGTGATTTTTATTTATTTTTGTGATTTTTCTTTACAGCTCATTAAAGTGCTTAAAGATGCCACTATAGGGCCGTTTGGCATAGTAAAGCTAGAATATGATCTTGTGCTTAATTCCCTTTTTCCTGAGCTTATCTGATCCAACTCAGTTGCTATAGCTTAGTTTCAGTTAGAATAGGGTAGTTTTAGCTTATGGTAGCTTTTTGTAGCTTATTGAGGCTTATTGCTTTTTTTAAGTGCTTATTCATTCAAGTAGTGTGCCCAAATCATAGTTCTTGCACTCCAAATTGGTTTCTGTTATTTTTCCCTAGTTCTCTATATTATTTTATAGTATTCTGGAAATTTTCATATTTTCACTGTTCATTTGCTATTTTTCTGTATTTTATGTCATTTTCTAGCATTTTTAATTAGCATTTAATCCAAATAATTCAGAAAATGTTCAGAAAAATGTAATTTCTATTTTCATAGTTTTAGAATATTCAAAAAGTAATAAAAAGTATTTTTCCTGAATTTTCTTAGTTAAAATAGATTTTCTAGCATTTTAATTAGTTTTAACTAGTATTAAATTCATAATAAATTGGGAAAAAGTCAAAAAAAAAAATGTGATTCCAGTTTCTAAAATTCTTTTTAATTATTTAAGATTTTTGAAAATTAGTTTTGTAATTTTCTAGCTTATTTTCCTAATTTTTAGTATTTTAGCTCTATTTTAAATATTTAAAATTAATTTTTAATTCCAAATAAATCAAGAAAAATCCAAAAATATAGTTTTAATTCACAAATAATTTTCTAATATCATTCTTAGCTGTAGAAAAATAGAATTTCATTTTTACGGGTTAAAATTAGTGTAGTTGCATTTAATTCGTGTTTTATTAATTACGTTTTTTCGCGTTTTTAGTTTAGATTTGCATTCTTAGTTTAAATTCCTTATTTGCATCATAGATTTAGTGAGTTTCATTGCTTTCCTTTATATTTCCTTGCATCGTAGTGTAGAAATCCCCAATATCTCTTTTACACATTCGAATCCCGAATCGATACGTGAGTTGATAAACTCCATTCATCCCTCGTTGGGAAAACGACCCGGGAAATACATTCCTTTGTATTTCTTCGGAAAAAAAATATATCTGTACGAAATACTATCTATCAATTAATGGCGCCGTTGCCGGGGAGGGCATGTAGTGAGTTTCCGATTCCGTCTCGATTCGCGTGCATTTGAAGATCCTTCCTCGAGAAGTTATTGTTGTTTTTGTAAATATCTCTTATTTAAAAAACCCAAAAAGATTTTCCTTTTCAAAATTTGTTTTCCTTTTATGATTTCTAAAAACCCAAAAATATTCTTCTTTACCCACTGAACCGTCAATTCTTTATCTCTTTACCCTCTTATTCGTATAATTCTTCTCGATGTCTTCGTCTTACCATTATGGTTGTCAATGGTGTGGGGGACCTCAAAATGGTGAGAATTGTCCCGGTTGTAACATTGTAAATACGGGAAACGAGTTTATCTACAACCAAAATCCCTACAATGAAACGACCGATATCCTTAACCAACCCCCATATCATGAGACAGAGTCATACTCTTGTGAGTACTGTGGAGGTCCTCACCAAGGTTTTCAATGTCAAGCCCAAATTAACAATACAACCTTTGGTTATGAACCTTATCCATATACTTCACCAAACCCGTCACAACAATCATACTGTTGTGAGTATTGTGGAGGTCCGCACTTTAATTCCGAATGTCAAATGCAGAATCCAATTGTTTACGAGCAAGTTCCTTATGACTATTCTTATGACCCACCTCCACAATACCAAGAGATTCAACCACAACATCCGCAAATTCCTCAAGATAGTTTCCAAAGATGTATTAATATACTCAAAGAATTTATGGATAAACATGGTATCGAGAAAGATCCTCATCGAAACGTATGGTGAATTACTTGCTGAAGATCGAGCATCTCGCAACGAAAGATCTATGTTAGAATTACTCGAAGAAGAAAACGAGCATTCAGATTGAAAAGTGTTTTGAAGAAATACGAATTGAGGAGCAAGCACTTGAAAGACGTGCCCGATGGCTCGAGACTTACATTGAAGATGATGATGAGGATTCCATCCAAATGAAAGAATATTATGAAAGTTTGTCGGCTGAACCCACTCCCGTTTCTGAGCCTTTCATTTCCGACTCTTCCCCTTCACTCACACCGGTTGAGAGAAGTGACGTCATTTTGGAAGAGGTCGATGATTCTATGTCTTCGATAATTGTTGAACCCGAGGATTCTTATAATGGGGACGAGCCTCTAGCACTATTCCGAAACGGAATCTTCTTGTGTTGAGAGCCTAGACCCAATCCGAAGTGAGTCCGAGGATGTATCCGACAGATGATTGTGATTCGCTTTTATGTGATTCTTTTGATATCTCCGAGGTTACTTCCGGGATTTTCTCAAATCCACTTTTTGAATTCAAGGACGACTATACCTTTTGCGAAGTTAATCCTCTTTTCGACAAAGATTTTGAGTCTGATTCAGAGACCACAACGGAAGTGGTGGATATTGCTAGCTCTAGAGCACACCACTTGTCCCATCTCTGTATTTCGACCTTTCTCTCCCGTCATGTGATGTTATGCAAGATGAAGAAAGTGATGAATCTAACACTGAAGATACTATGGAGATTGATGAATTGACTAAAGTGGGTGACGACGATATTCTTGATAATCCGCCTTATGATTCTGATATGGAAGAAATCGACTTATTTCTTGATGATCCAATACCACCGGGTATTGAGAGTGACAGGTGCACACCTCTGAACAAGATATCCTTTTCTTGAAAGCTTGCTTAATGATGATTCTCCTTCCTCTGTTGAGTCGACCCTCACTTATCCCGTTGAGCCCACATGTGAAGACAAGATTTTCAACCCCGGGATACGCGTTGATGAGTTTTATGCTAAAAATTTCATTCGAGATAAGGATCCTCTCTTGGATGCCTTCGTTGATGAGCCTTTGAGTAACACCTTTCTATACCATGAGCTCCGTTCTTCTTTGGAGTTTTCTTTTATCGATCCTTCATCCCTTCGTCCAAAACCCCACCGCCGGATGATGGATCGATCTTTCATATGCCTTATGTGAGTTTGGGAGGAGTTATTCCGTATGTGCTGGAGCCCGACATTTTCTTTCCCTCCCAACCCACCCAGTCTCATTTCTTCGGGAATGAGGACACCGTTTTTGACCCTGGTATCTCTCCCATTTTCTTCCCCAAGGACAAATGAATTCGGGGACGAGTCAGGCTAGCGACTCGTTAAGAAAAAGGCGCTTCGTGGGAGGCACCCCATGCTTATCTCTATCTTCTTTCTATTTTCTAATAAGTGACATGAAGGGGTTAGCCTCTTCAATTTCTCGTGTTTGGTTGTTTGTGATGTTATGTGTAGGATTTTGCCGATATGAAGACTCTCGTGCTCGAAGTTTGTTTTTTCTCTACTCGAGTTTCATGATCGATGCTGATGGAAATCCGATATCCTAATCTTATCGACTAACGTTTATCTTTGAGCATACTTAATAAACGGCTTTTAGATTTTTGTTGATACCCTTGTTTTTTAAACATTGAGGACAATGTTTCATTCTAGTTTGGGGTAGGGTAATCTTCGATTTGATTTAACCGCACTTGTTTTATTTTTGTCGTGTACTCTCGCAACCCCGTTTTTCCTTAGAAAATGAAAAAATTGTGCAAAAATGAGAAAATTTTAAAATTTTTAAGCTTTTGTTAAGTCTTTTTGATTGAAAAGTTTGCTAGTCTCTTAGACAAGAAGCTATAAAATGCGAATTCTAGCTCACAAGGCCAAGATTTTGCAAGTTTCCCTGAGTGATTTTAAATATGCATAACTTAATTTCATTTAGACAAAGCATTTGCTAAGTTAATATATGTTTTGACACCTTGTTGACTTTCCGCTGGTGAGAGTAGGAATAGAATTCCGACTTGACCGTGCGTTGAGCCCTAGCTTGTTCCCTAAACCATAGATAATCTAAAAATTATCGGCTAAGCATCCGCGGATCTCATTATTTGAGATTTTAAATTTGCGGAGATCGAGAAATGATAGAGTTACTTATGAGTTTAGATGCTAAGCGTGGAGTAGTTGGTTCTCTTTAGAGCCCATCGAAGGTACTTATGGCTTTTTGTTCCCACAAAATTGTTTCACCCCATATTTGCTAATAATAATTAGAGATGTTGAGTTTTTGGCGATAGTTAGTTCTCTGTCTTCTTTAGAGAATCCTTGCCCATGATAGTTGGGTACACATCGAGGTAATCATTCGTGTTACGGTGTAATAAACAACTGATTCCTGATAGTTTGCTGCTATTGTTTCTATTGTTATAAAAGCCGTAGGGTTTGGAGTTTGGCACGAAAATTAACATGAAATAAAGCCCAAATGTTTTAAAGTTGAAAAATCCAAAGCTATAAAAGTTGTCTTAGACTTCTCTAAAGGCAGAGGAAAATCCAAAGTCATAATAAGACTTCTGATAAAACGGTAATCCCGTTGAGTTAGTGGTTGAAAAGACTAAGGGCCTGAATTGCAAAAAAATGCAAATGTGCTGAAATAGTGTTGAGCCAAATTTCAGATCCGGGAGATGTCTAAATAAAGCTTCTGTCTCTGGACTCGTAGATGAGTTGTCTCGGTCGCCATAAAAAGGATATTCTCCCTAAATCGTGTGAAATTAGGACCTTGATGTGGACCTCATTCTTGTGTGCAATGGTTTTGGAGGGAAGATGGATAACTAATTAGCGACTTAGCTTTATATCTTTATCGGAATAAAAGTTATCGAAACGAGAAACTTGAAGAAATTCATTTCTCACAAAAATAAAAAAAATCTAGAGGAAATAGGAAAATGGGAGCAAAAGGTAATTACACAAGTAACTTCCATGGGTAGTGTTAGCATCTAGAATCATATTTAACAATGATTTCGATTTTACGCTTAGTTTGGGGACTTGTGAAAAATCAGGGACGATGTATTCTATCTGTATGGTCACTTCACGCTGTGTTGTGTTTCTTACTCCGTGATCCTAAAGTGTTGATTGAAAAATGTTGGAGTTATTGATCGACATGAAAGTTTAACAAACCGTCACTCATAATCAGAATGTGCTTAATCGTAATATCTACTTGTGAATTAAAAGGTAAACGGGGCGTTTTTAGAATTTAGGGTTCTTAATCTCTTTTGAGGAATCTTTGCTACTTCTTCATAGGTTTAGTAGAAAGAGATTGAAATCCTTGGTTTTAGAAGCGTGAGTTGATTGCATTGCGTGGGGACACGACAATAGTCTCGTCTGGGGTATTTTGATATGTGCTTAAACACATATAATTTGTTTATCAAAACTGACCCAAAATAACCAAGAAAGAGCCGTTTATTGTTAACATTTGCGTGTTTCTTGAGTTTTTGCTTGTGCAGGTACGTATATGTTGAAACAGACAAAAGAAAGCCAAAACCGAAGAAAACCGAGCACGAGAGAAAGAAGAAGTGCAAAAGCCGATGCCGGGATGCTATTTCTGGGACTTTGATGCTTAAAAGATCAAATTACGGAGTTCGGGATCATGTTTTGAGAGATTGCACATTACACCTTTCACTTCACCCAAGTTTCACAATTTACCCCTCAATTTATCCAATATACCATTTGTACCTTACTATTTCACAATTTTCACCATTGGTCCTTAGCTTTTGCAATTTACATAAATGGTCCTTATGATAAATTCTACACTTATTCCTAAATAAGTCTAAATACATATCATCCCTTTACACCCATTTACCCATTTCGCCCAAAATTTCCCTAAGCCCAACCATTAACCATCCCTTCACCCCAACTTTATTAATACTACCGGTCAAACTATACCCTTTCCCATTTTAACTCCCGGTCAAAAAAGAATAAATATCCCAACCCGAGATAAAAGACGCGCCCAAAACCAATAACGTGGTTTACTGTTTAACCTCAATCTTCAAGTTACCCTGATGTCACCCAATCTTACCCTAACTTAAGTGAATATCTAGAAGCGTCTGACTTGTCAGAGGGTGTGACTCACAAGATAGCCAACGTGTACAAAAGGGAGCATTTGATTGGCCAAGACACCTCACTATTGTGATCTAACGGATGAGAATTGAAGAGATGACAAAAGAGGGTGATCAAGGGAAGAGATGAGAAGACCCAGAAGCTTCTCAGTATCATGGCTCAGCTATTTAATCCCCATCTCATTCACAAGTGCAAAGGGTCCAATTCCTTATGCTTTTAGAGGAATTTAGATCTTTTAAATTTTATGTCATTCATGTTTTAGTATAAGTAGAATTTCATCGGTGTTAAAATTGTATCATCTTTTTGATTAATGAAATCCCTTTTTACTGTTTTTAATTTCTTGTCACGATTTTTTCAAGAGTTGTGAAGTATTGAAATTCTGTTTTAGAGCTTATCTCATTGTGATCACAAGCTCACAATAGCTTTCATAGGCTATTTGTGAGCTTGTTTCAGCTTTTATTCTTACTCTGTGCAAGTGTTTCCTATTAAGTCAAAGAAAAGCAAAATAAAAACGGTCAACAAGGAAGATCATCTGAGTTTAGGTTGGTTTGTGATTTTAAATTGAGATTACTGTTCCATTGATAAGTTCAGATCAGATTTAGTTGGAATTCATTTTAGATTTTAAGTAAAATAGCAACTTCAAGTCAAAAAGTGGTGTTTGGTAATTGCTTGAACTTTGAGTTTAAATGATTTCTGGAAGTTGCTAGTTGAGTAAATCAAGATATTAGTGATGGTGTTAGAGTTTTCTCATTTAAGTTTTCAAGTGTTTCAAATTAAGAATGTGATTTCAGGTCTTATTGCAAAACTGTTTTGTTTCTAATTGATGTCTGATGTCAGCTTCCTTAAGCCCAAGTAAGTAAGATTTACTACTTTTTATCTGCTCAGTATAGGTTAGATCTTTGATTTACTTGTAGTAGAGTATAGATGTGATATGTTTCTGCTTTCAGTTGCACTATAGGAGTTTACTTAAGAGCTTATTTTAGGACTGCAACATGCTTGTTCCCTCCATTGTTGCATTAGCTTATTTTCCGCTTATGTATTAGTGTAGTTTGTTGATTTATTGCTCCCCTAGATAGCTGTTAGTGTAGGCTCTATCTATAATCTCTTAAGATTCATTGTAATAGTACTCATTCTTAGCTTGCATACACCATTTTCTGTCAACATTTCCTGTATCAGAACTACACATCAGTAGTCCTTTTGTCCCATTTCAATTATGTTTTCAAGCTGAATTTACTTCTCCATTTTAGTTTGATGATTGATTGTTGATGTTCCTTATAGCCTTAAGTATAGTGGATAGAGATTATGCTTTTTCCTGCCCATTAGAGCTTTATTGGTCAGCTTGTCGATTTTGCATTTAATCATGATCTGCTCCACTGTTTTGCTGCATCAGGACACTTTAGTCCTAAATAGCTTTTGTTTTTGATTTTTCATTTTCTCATTATAATTCCATAGAAGCTGAGATTTTGGAATATAGATATTTGGTTGGTTTTCTTTCACTAGGTGATTTTTATTTATTTTTGTGATTTTTCTTTACAGCTCATTAAAGTGCTTAAAGATGCCACTATAGGGCCGTTTGGCATAGTAAAGCTAGAATATGATCTTGTGCTTAATTCCCTTTTTCCTGAGCTTATCTGATCCAACTCAGTTGCTATAGCTTAGTTTCAGTTAGAATAGGGTAGTTTTAGCTTATGGTAGCTTTTTGTAGCTTATTGAGGCTTATTGCTTTTTTTAAGTGCTTATTCATTCAAGTAGTGTGCCCAAATCATAGTTCTTGCACTCCAAATTGGTTTCTGTTATTTTTCCCTAGTTCTCTATATTATTTTATAGTATTCTGGAAATTTTCATATTTTTCACTGTTCATTTGCTATTTTTCTGCATTTTATGTCATTTTCTAGCATTTTTAATTAGCATTTAATCCAAATAATTCAGAAAATGTTCAGAAAAATGTAATTTCTATTTTCCTAGTTTTAGAATATTCAAAAAGTCATAAAAGGTATTTTTCCTGAATTTTCTTAGTTAAAATAGATTTTCTAGCATTTTAATTAGTTTTAACTAGTATTAAATTCATAATAAATTGGGAAAAAGTCAAAAAAAAAATGTGATTCCAGTTTCTAAAATTCTTTTTAATTATTTAAGATTTTTGAAAATTAGTTTTGTAATTTTCTAGCTTATTTTCCTAATTTTTAGTATTTTAGCTCTATTTTAAATATTTAAAATTAATTTTTAATTCCAAATAAATCAAGAAAAATCCAAAAATATAGTTTTAATTCACAAATAATTTTCTAATATCATTCTTAGCTGTAGAAAAATAGAATTTCATTTTTACGGGTTAAAATTAGTGTAGTTGCATTTAATTCGCGTTTTATTAATTACGTTTTTTCACGTTTTTAGTTTAGATTTGCATTCTTAGTTTAAATTCCTTATTTGCATCATAGATTTAGTGAGTTTCATTGCTTTCCTTTATATTTCCTTGCATCGTAGGGTAGAAATCCCCAATATCTCTTTTACACATTCGAATCCCGAATCGATACGTGAGTTGATAAACTCCATTCGTCCCTCGTTGGGAAAACGACCCGGGAAATACATTCCTTTGTATTTATTCGGAAAAAAAATATATCTGTACGAAATACTATCTATCATTCATCATCGCCTTTATAAAACTAAAACTGTTTGATGGGGTCGAAAAAGTAAGCCCCCGGTTACAAATGTCAATTTTATATTTTTGACTGCTAAAAGTAAGGCTCAGATCTAGAAATGTTTGAACGGTACAAAACACCCGCCATGGCTGCAACCACATTCCCTAAGGTGTGGCTACCCTGCCAAGATACGGGTGTCATTAAATTCTAGTCCGATAAACCATTTAGAAAGGATCATCATCGCCTTACTAAAAGTAAAACTGTAACATCGGTGCATAATTTAGTCATATACCATGGCAAAGATGTGAACTAAAGCAACGCTCAACTGCTCAACTACATTCATATTATGACATAATGTCTTCTAGTACTTTTCTTATGGTCCACTAAGTGTCACATAAAATCTTTACGCAATCTCTCAAGATGCCAAAGGCCGGTGATCAATAATCTTCTTGCATGTTTTTCGTTCGGTTCCACAAAGGCCCTGATCAATAATAGACTGCAGTTCTCAAAGAAAGATAGGAAACAAAAGAGGATGATGCAAAAAGTAATCTGCACCAAATTACTTGCCACAACATTCTCTTTAGTTTCCCATCTTTCTTTGGTGAAGTGCACTCTACCGCTGATCAGGGCTATTGGGACTGAATCTAGCAACATGCATAAAACAAGAGAAAATTACCAAAAGAGGCCCAAAATCCAAGGTTTGACATTAACGAGTAAGGCTCAGATCTAGAAATGTTTGAACGGTACAAAACACCCGCCATGGCTGCAACCACATTACCTAAGGTGTGGCTACCCTGCCAAGATACGGTTGTCAGTTCGATAAACAATTTCAAGAAAAGTTTCATCATCGCCTAATTTAAGCATATATAATGTATGCTCATATAAAAGTAATTCTGTAAGCCCCCGGTTAGAAATGTCAGTTTTTCTATTAATGCAAGTAAAAGGTAAGGCTCAGATATGCAAATGTATAAACCGTACAAAACACCCGCCATGGCTGCAACCACATTCCCTAAGGTGTGGCTACCCTGCCAAGATACAGTTATGTAATTGTAGTCCGATAAACCATTTGCAAAAAATATTCATCATAGCTTGACTAAAGCATATATAATGTATGCACATCCAGAGGCTTACTTTTTACTTGGGTAATTGAAAAAGATACACCAACAGTTTATTTCCATATCCAAGTGATTTCATAGTTTTTCTCAACAGACGGTGCTCAACCGTCGGTGTCTCAACTGGGGGCTTACTTTTCACTTAGGAAATTAAAAAAGGTAACCAAAAAATTTGCCAAATCTCACTGATCTGAAACTTTTTTTTATTTTTTTTTCTTTTTCCACTTTTACGTTTCCCATATCAACAAAAAAACACACACACAACCCAGAATCCGAACCAAAACAAGGCTCAGATCAGCAAAACAACATCAGGACGTAACCACCCATGGCTGCAAAATAATGCTATAAAATTGCCATGCCAAGATATGGTACATCGCATCATTTGATTCATCGTCATCACAGCCTCTTACATATCACACCACTTTTGCCAGTCAAAAGTTTTTTTTTTAGTCTATTTGAAATGATAAAAGTATTGACAATAATATAGGTCAGGTATTGTAGATAAGGAATATTTGCATGTGATTTTAAGATTCTCAACTGTCAGTTTTGACAATAATATAGGTCAGGAATCAAGTGTCAATCAAAACCAAACAATATTGATTCTGCCTTTGGTAGGTGTGGTTTTTCCTATTTAACAGTGGACATACTTAATTCAGCATTAACCCTACTTTACTTTATTCTAATGATGCAGGTTTTACTGACCAGGTCTTAATATTTATAATGTCTCGCTATACCTATGGTCTACCCTTGTTAGGATCCAATATTTATGTTGTTTGATGATTCGGGTGGTCTAGGAAAATGATTAAATAAGAAAGCCATTTTAGAGAGATGAAGAGAGTTGAGAGGAGGTTCCTTGAAGAGAGTTGCTTAAGAAAATGAAAGGTTTATTCAAAGAAGCCACACCCCTTCCATGGATGGAAGGGGTATTTATAGTTACAAAATACACGACCTCCTATCGGCCTGTGGATCAGGTATACAGTGGGTTGATGAGTGTCTAAATACTCATCATTTTTTGTACAATCTAAACTGCAAAATCATCTGAAAACACTCAAAAATGCATCAAATTGATGAAAATATCACAAATCAGTGTTTTATGTGTTTTACATGCAAAAAGATCAAAATCAGATGAAAAATGATTCAAGTTTGCAAAATTGGCAGTTTTAGTCCCCCAAGTTTTAAAAGTTGTCAAATCTAGTCCCTGGAATCCAAAAATGTGAAATTTTATCAGTCAAGGTCCCTGAAATATTCTAAGTTGTTAAAATTGGTCCTTGAATGATTCTTTGGTCAAATGGCAGAAAAGGTCCATAAGCTTTGAAAAATTACAAATTGGTCCTGGATATTTTAAAATGGAAAATGATCAAATATTATCCTTGTACTATCAAAGTTTGTCAAGTTTGGTCCTTGTGATAAGATTGGAAAAGTGTCAGTTTCAGTCCTTGAAGTTTGGATAAATTGCAAACCTAGTCCTTGTGTTAACATATACCAAACGGACACCTTTTTAATATCAAAAGCCCAAATCCAATCCATATACCAACTGCCCAACATGTTATATCCAAGCCCAATCCATCTTGACCCTTGAGCCCCCAGGCCAATATCCACTGACCCCAGTCAAAACCAATTGTGAACCCTCCTCATATTAATACCCAACGGTCAAAGAAGTCAAAACCGCTACATGTGCATCCCTTACCTCGTTACTCCGCCAAAACCATTACCACCATAGTTTTCCTTGATTTTCTCTATCCACCCCTTCCACCTGTCTTCCAACTTGTATACCTTGTCCCCTTCACCCCCACTAGCACCCAAAAGCTTTAATTGACTAAAACCTGCTCAAGAAAAAATTGGCGCCAAAATCCACTTGGACGGATAAGATGAGTTGGTTGATTTCAATGGCTCAGATGAAGTGGGAATGAATCAGAGGTCAACAAAGAGTCTCTAAAGTCTATAAAAGAGGAGAAAGAAGCAATGTATCTATCTATCTAGTGTAATCTTTAAATTTCATGTCGTTTTAGATTAATTTTGAATTTTAGTGTCTGTTTTAGTTTCCAAGCTTTGTATTTCAAGTTTTCATTGTATTATAAACCTTTTACAAGTATCAATTTCAAGTGTTAAGTTTCATTTCAGTTTATTCAAATTTTCAAGTGCTCAAAATCTCATATGATTCGAATGTTGTTGTTAGTGTGTTATCATGGACTTAATAATATGTAGCTCCTAGATAGTTTATTAAAGCTATTAGATATCTTAAAATCCAGTTTAGAAGTAAAAACATAAAATTACCAAAAATACCAAATAATTAGTGAAAAATCAAAAATCATATGGAAATGGTGTTCACAGCTGGAGCAGGGTGAATTTTGGATGGCCTTGGGTTAGTGGCTTAGTGGTAAGCCTATAGGAGTGATTTTTGATCTTGGTTCTGTGATTTCAGTTGGATAGCCATTTGTAAGCCTTTTGTTCATTTTTGCATTTCACTGTTTTGGTCATTTAGTAGCTTTAATCTTTGTGTTTTATTGTTCACTAGTTATAATTAAGTATATTTAAAGATTAAAATCAGTTGGTAGTTCTTTTAAATTTGTATTTAGTAAAAATTTCATCTTGACAGTTAAAAGAGCATAACTGTCATTTCTTAGTTTCTTGTTGTTAATATTGTTGTTTTATGCTTCATTAGTTCTAATATATGATAATACATGGTCTTGAATCAGTTTTATGGTTTAAATTTGTGATTTGCTTTGAAAAGTTCCAAGACATCATACAAGGGTGTTTGGATTTGCCTGCTTTAAACCATAGCAGAACAGGATGTTTGTGTTGTTTGTTTGTGCTTGTTCTGAGTTACATACACACCTAATAACTCAAAGGAACCAAGAAAACCAGTGTTTGTCACATCAAAAGTCAAAATTTCATTTTATCACATCCTTGTCATTTACTTCTTGGATTTTTATGATTCAAGATCATGATTTTGTACTCATAAGTTGTTAACATTGCTCAAATCAGTCTTATTACACCTTAAAACAACCTAATCAGTGAGTAGTAGTGATTCAAAGTTCATCTTGGTCAAACTTTTAGTTTTTCTTAAAAAGTCAAAATTTGCATTTGGTCGTTTTTGATTAAAAAAGAAAATTTCACTGTGTGTTTAATAGTGAGATTTAGCTTAAACGCTTTTGGGTTATCAAAGTTTAGTTGCTAAACTAAATTAGAAAATTACTAGTTCTCTTTGAATCAGCTTTTTAATAGCTTTTTAACTAGCTTATTTTGAGTACTTGTTTGAAAATGGTGCCCTGTGCACAGTTGGGTGGTCCAACTTGATAAGCTCACATAGAGCTTATTAGTTGCTCAAATCTTGTGATTTTTGGTTCTTTGGGTAGCTGACCTAGCCTTCTTGAGAACCCAAGCTTAAGTTTTTATTTTCTAGCTTGTTAGATAGGGATCTAGTGTCTTTTGTTTCTTCTGTCCATATTCAGTTGATACTGAGTCATCTTAAGCTGTCGCATTGATCTCGTCCCATCTTCATGAGCTTGCCATAAGCTCTCTAGTTAACTATAGCTTGTGATCTTTAGTTTTTTGGAAAGCCAACCAGCTCATCTTGACACCTCAAGGCTTGTTTTGAGCTTTTGGAGCTTATTTCTTAGCTTAATTTGTCTTTAAACATGGCTCAGGCCTGTTTGGTTGAGTAGTTCATCTTATGCTTATTTGCTTATTTCAGCTTTTCAGTGTGCCTATTTGTGTTTTCTAGCTTAGTATTAGTAGCTTATAGCTTGTTTTAGCTTATTCCACTTTTTTTTTCAATCTGTAAGCTTGTTTGAGCTTATTTCATCATAATAAGCCATTATCAAAATGTTTGCTATTTATAAGCCTCAATCGCTTATTTGTAGTTTGTAAAATTTTGTTTTTAAAAGTTTCATATTTTAAGTAGTTAAGTAGTTTTCAAAAATAAAATCCAGAAAAACTTCATTTTTAAAACAGTGATAGTGTTTATTTAATAGGTTTAGCTTTTGATTTTCTTTCATCTTATTATAAGCAAATCTTGTTTTTATATTTTTATTAGTTTTCTGTCATCTTAAGTTATTTTTAGAAAAAGTTTCATATTTTTCTCTATCTTTTTAGTATTTATTAGAATTTTAAATAGTTAAAAGTATTAAATAATTAGTAATAAATAATTAAAAAGCATAAAAAATTATCTTTTCAGTTTTAAAATTAGTTTTATCATATTTTAGATTTTTCCAAGTTGAAATTTTATTTTTCCAGGTTTATTTTATATTTTCTAGAATTTAAGTGTATTTAAAATAGTAATTAATTAGTAATAATTAGATAAAAAGTGTAAAAATATATTTTTAGTTTTAAAATTAGTTTTATAATATTTTAGATTTTTCTCAATTATAATTTTATTTTTCTAGCCTTATTTTGTATTTTCTTCTATTTTAGGTCATTTTTAAATAGTTAAAATAGTTTTTAATTAATAATAATTAATTAAATAGTGGTAAAAATAATTTTCTTTTTCTAATAATTTTCTTTTATTTTAGGATTTCAAAAATGTCATTTTCATATTTTTAGGTCTTTTATTTTTTAGATCTCTTTTTATTTGTACGTATACGTAGTTTTTAAACGTGCGTTTTTACGTTTCTTTTATCTGATTGTTGTGTTTTCCAATTCTGTTTCCAATCTCATTCATCAATCAAGAGTGTAATATTCAATCAAAAACCTTTACTGATCACTATCCTTAGTGATCACTCTATCATCTGAGTTAGTTTTGGCACACATTGTCCCGTGGGACTTAACGACCCCGGAATTCATTCTATTCTCCAGGACTTCATTGTATTTGTGTTTTAGCAGTTTTAAGCTTCTTACGGTTAGCCATTCACAAGTGGCTAGCTTGTGTGAGGTAGCTTGAACGGTTTTAGCACAGATCAAATTTTGGCGCCGCTGCCGGGGAGGCTTTAGCGTGTGTAAGCCTTTTCAGACCCATTCTTGCACATATACCATCTTTTGTAAAAAGTTTTTTGTAAAGATATAAAATCTCAAAAAAGTTCATTAGCACTTTTTCTAAAGTGTTAAAAACACCAAAAACAATATAAAACAACAAAAGAATCGTAACGTTTTCTAGCTTGTATTGTCTTTAAGATGATTCTTAAAACAGTACGATTTGGTTAAACGAGACGATACCAAAAATATTGTCCAAAAGTTTTTCAACCCATCAGCACAAATCATTACCTACGTCTTTTCAGTGGTACTTAAATACATAAAAATCAACCACCGCAAATCAAGGCAGTACACCTACTAACTTGGGGTGTGACCATAATAAGTTCCCGAACATCAGATTTAAAACTTGCCTTTGTGTCCTTGTGATTTGGTGTACCTTTTCAAAGAAGCCATTTCATTTGTGATTATTGGTTAAGTTCACTTGTCGTTTTGCCTCGCATTTGTTTTGAAAATTGATTTTTATACTTAGTGCATGCACACTTCGTTCTTCCGTTCTACAAGTCCACTTTCAGAACTTGGAAAGATTCCCGTATAAGTAGAGGACGTTCAGCTCCTTCATCCGTGATGAGAAACGTCTACCACCACCACCACCTGTTAATGGCAGAAGACAAACCCATGAACGAGCTTCTCCAAGCACCCATCGAGGGGTACGGAGATGCTATTGTTGTCCCAGCCATCGTGGCTGATACTTTTGAGCTCAAGACCGGGTTGCTTAATCTAGTAACCCAAAGCCAATTCTATGGTTTTGAGCGGGATGATCCTCATGCACACATTCGATGGTTTTACAAGATTGCATCTACCATCAAGTACAAGAATGTCCCACATGAAGCTATCAAGCTTTTTCTGTTCCCATTTTCTCTAGAGGGACAAGCCCGGAATTGGCTTGAGAAACAACCCCTCGTTCTATTAAGACATGGGAGGATCTAGTCACCAAGTTCGTTAACGAATTCTATCCTCCATCCCGAACCACAAGTCTTAAGAATGAGATAATGAAATTTTCTCAGAGATTTGATGAATCATTCGGGGAGGCATGGAATCGTTACAAAGAGTTGCTTCGCAAGTGTCCGCATCATGGTTTTACCGAGTTAATGCAAATGGATACTTTCTATAATGGTCTCAACCAGACTAATCAAGACTCTTTGAATGCCTCCGCGGGAGGTAATTTCCTGAGCAAGACTACCAAAGAAGCATTGCAAATCATTGAGAACAAATCTCAGGTCCGCCCTTTCCGAGCAAAGACATATCAGTCTCTGGATGGACCTTCTTCTTCTTCATCTCCAGTGAGTACATCTAGCACCGATGCTAAGATTGACAAACTCACAGATATTGTTCAGGCTTTGGTTCTTGCTAAGCAAAAGAAAGTGACCTTCACAGACATACACCACACAGTGAAGTGAAGAAAGTCGAGAGTTTGTTACTTGTGTGGCCCTCATGCATACTACAACTGTACTGCCCCCGATGGTAGTCCATTTGAAGCCAATGCTCTAGCCGTATTCACATCAGGGAGGTAATCAATACCGTCCTCAAAATGAACCACACTACCGCGCTAACACTAATCAGGCACCACCCGTTTTAACAGAGTCATAACATGCAAAACCGGAATCAGAACCAACCAAGAATGAACCAAGGTTATCAAAACCAAGGTAATTTCTATCCTGCACCAAGTCAAGGTTTCCAACATCAAGGAAACCTTAATCAAAACATTTCAATCGAGGAATCAATTTCATGGGAATATGAATCCCAATCAAGGAAATTTTCAAAATCAAGGCCCTAATCCTAACATTAGAGGCTAGAATTTTCCTAATCCACCTCCGCCCATTGTTCCAAGGACCATCATCTGATGATTTACTGAAGCAATTCATGAAATCCCAAGATGAAATGAACAGGTTGTTGGTCAGTCAGATTGCTGATCTTAAGAAGTCTTTAAATGATCAACCCTCGGGCTCGAAAACTTTCGAGCAACACGATCGCTAACCCGAGGGGCGATGCAAAGGCGATCACAACGAATGGTGTTTCATATGATGGACCCGCTATTCCTACTACCTCTTCTTCTATCCCAACGGTAGTGGAAAGTGAACCTAGACACACAATGGACCTACGACTCCACGCCTCCTCCCCTAGAAAGAGTCAAGTTACCAAGGCCACGGACAAGGTGCATTATTCAAGCCCACGAGTACAGCACACGTCCATCCTTCGTAGTCCAACTCAAGTTGTCCAAAACCCATCAAATCCAGGAGTTGTTTTGAACCTCCAAAAGCTCCCGTTGAAAACCAGAAATCCAAATCTTCTATTCCTTACCCATCACGTTTGAATGAGCAAAAGCTCCGCGAGAAGGCCAGTCATCAAATGGACAAATTTTTCCAAATTTTCCAAGAGTTACATTTTGACATAAGCTTGGCGGATGCTATCATGCTGATGCCCAAGTTTGCATCAACTCTCAAACACATGTTAAGCAATAAGGAAAAGCTGTTTGAAATGGCAAAAACTCCTCTTAACGAGAACTGCTCAACAGTTATCCTGAAGAAGCTTCCTGAGAAACTTGGAGATCCTGGAAAATTTCTCTTACCTTTTGTATTTCCAGGAATGGTTGAATGCTTTGCCCTAGCAGATCTTGGTGCAAGCATCAATCTGATGCCTTATTTAGTATGGAAGAAACTCTCTCTTCCGGAACTTACTCCTACATGCATGACTCTCGAGCTTGCAGATCGTTCATATCCTTCCTCTTGGCATTGCCGGACGTATTTGTGAAAGTAGGAAAGTTCCATTTCCACTGACTTAGTGGTTGTTGATTTTGATGCCGATCATCGGGTTCCTCCATTTTGGTCGAGGATTCCTGAGAACGGGCCGTGCTCTCATAGAGTATTTGAGCAGAAATCACATTACGTGTTGGTAATGAAGCTGTAACCTTTAACCTGATCAAACTTCGGGTACTCCGCAAACTATGATTCTGAATCGGTTAACCGAATAGATATCATTGATGTTGCTACTGAAGAGTACTCTCAAGAAGTTCTTGGTTATTCTCATAATTCTTGAGTGGGATCCCACCACATCTTCTCACCTATCATAGCCAATTCTACTCCTTCTTCCTCCTTTTGGGAAGAGACTTCATCTTAGAAGAGATTGAAGCATACTTGGCTAGTGATTCTGTTCCATGGGAAATTGATCACGCCCCAATTGACATTGAGGGGGACATACTTCTCATTGAGAAGTTGCTTAATGATGATCCATCATCAACCCCTCACACTAGTGATTCAATTCCAGATGAGATTAATCTGGAGGGAGATATTCTTTTTGAGAAATTGTTAAATCATGACACTTCTCCTCCTCTCCTCCCCGAGCTTCATAACAAGGAAGTCAGTCATTGAGAAAACTAAGAATTTCCTGAGGTTAAGCTTAAGGACTTACCTCCTCATCTCGAGTATGCATTTCTTGAGGGCGATGATAAATTACCCGTCATTATTGCTAGAGATTTGAGTAAAGATGAAAAAGCTGCTCTCCTAAAGGTCTTGAAGTCACACAAGCAAGCAATTGCTTGGAAACTCTCCGACATTAAGGGTATCAACCCTGATTCTGTACTCACAAAATTTTGATGGGGATGACTTCAAGCAGCATTCAACATCAGAGACCAGTGAATCCAAAAATCCATGATGTTATCAAACAAGAGGTTATCAAACTTCTTGATGCAGGATTGATTTACCCGATCTCAGATAGTCCTTGGGTCAGCCCAATTCATTGTGTTCCGAAAAAGGGTGGCATTACTGTTGTCACAAATGAAGATAACGAGTTAATTCCAACTCGATTGGTTACGGGATGGCGTGTGTGTATTGACTATCGTAAGTTGAATGACGCCACCCGTAAAGACCATTTTCCTCTACCCCTCATGGACCAAATGCTTGAGAGATTAGCAGGGAACGAATACTATTGTTTCCTTGATGGTTTCTCGTGTTACTTTCAGATCCCCATTGATCCACAGGTCAAGAGAAAACCACTCACCTGCCATAACGGAACTTTTGCCTACAAACGTATGCCTTTTGCTTATGCAATGCTCTGCGGCACGTTCCAACGATGTATGATGCCATTTTCCACGACATGATCGGGGAAACAATGGAGGTGTTTATGGATGATTTCTCGGTCATTGGGGATTCTTTTCAAACATGTCTCTCCCATTTAGAAAAATGCTTCAAAGGTGTGAAGACACCAATCTTTGTCTAAATTGGGAGAAGAGCCACTTTATGGTCAAAGAAGGAATAGTCCTTGGCCATAAGATTTCCAAAAACGGATGAGGTAGATAGAGCAAAAGTCGATGTTATTGCTAAATTACCTCATCCTACTACCAGTCAAAGGTATTAGGAGTTTTTTAGGTCATGCCGGTTTCTATCGTCGATTCATACAAGATTTTTCTAAAATCGCCCGGCCTATGACTCATCTTCTTGAAAAGGATGCTCCTTTTATCTTCTCACCTAGTGCATAGAAGCTTTTGAAACATTGAAGAAATCTTTACTGAAGCACCTATTCTCGTTGCTCCCGACTGGGATTTACCCTTTGAGCTCATGTGCGATGCAAGTGATTTTGCTATCTGTGCAGTCTTAGGGCAACGTAGAAACAAGCATTTTCAGCCTATCCACTACGCAAGTAAAACTATGACTGAAGCTCAAACTCATTACACCCCCACAGAAAAAGAGCTATTAGCCGTGGTGTATGCGTTTGAGAAGTTTCGGTCATACTTAATCTTGATCAAATGCGTGGTGTATACGGATCACTCGGCTCTCAAATATCTCTTTGCAAAACAAGATGCAAAGCCCGAGATTGCTTCGTGTTATCTCCTCCTGCAAGAATTTGATATCATCATATGTGATAAAAAAGGAGCGGAGAATCTAGCTGCTGATCATCGCCAGATAGAAAACCCTCACCAAGATGTTTTTCGAGAAAAGGAAATAAATGAAACATTTCCTCTCGAGACGCCCATGCGGTTTCTTTTCATGGACACTCTTCTACCCCATGGTTTGCTGATTTCGCAAATTACCATGCGGGTAACTTCATAGTGAAAGGGAGTCGACCCAGCAAAGAACAATTCTTCAAGGATATTAGACACTTATTTTCTGGGACGACCCCTTCTTATTCAAATCTTGTGAGGGATCAAGTCATCCGAAGGTGTGTTTATGGACAAGAAGCTCTTGACATTCTCAAAGCTTGCCATGCTGGACCCACCGGGGGCCATCATAGTCCAAATTACACCGCCAAAAAGGTGTTTGATTCCGGGTTTTATTGGCCCACTATCTATAAGGATGCCCCCCGATTTTGTTCAAATGTGACGCTTGTCAACGTCACGAAATATATCTCAAAGAAATGAAATGCTCAAAAATGCCATTCAAGTTTGTGAGATATTTGCATCTTGGTATTGACTTTATGGGGCCATTTCCTTCATCTGCGGTAATAAATACATACTCGTGGCTGTGACTATTTGTCAAAATGGGTTGAAGCGAAACTTACCTACAATGATGCCCGGTTTTGTTGAAATTTTTAAAATCCCTGTTTGCCAGGTTTGGAACTCCGAGAGCGATAATCAGTGATCGTGGTACACATTTTTGCAATGATCAATTTGATCATGTCATGCAAAAGTATGGTGTTACCCACCGCTCTCTACTTGCATACCACCCCCAAACAAGTGGTCAGTGGAAGTTTCCACCGCGGTATTAAAAGAATTCTTGAAAGGCAGTAGGGAAAAACCGTGCATCTGGTGGGATAAACTGGATGACGCATCTGGATTTCGTACACTTACAAAACACCCATCGGGTGTACTCATACAAGCTAGTGTACGGAAAAGCATGTCATCTTCCGATTGAGCTAGAGCACAAAGCATACTGGGCCTTAAAGCATGCCAATTTCGATATTCAGACAGCTGGTGATCACCGAAAAGTTCAAATGAATGAACTAAATGAACTTCATGATCAAGCATACGAGAACTCTTTTGATCTATAAGCAAAATACAAAGAAGATTCATGACTCTAAAATCAAGAACCGCGTTTTCAACGTCGGTGATCGAGTCCTTCTTTTCAATTCAAGATTGAAGATTTTCTCGGAACTAAGTCCCTTGGGTCGTCTGGTCCATTTACATCGCTAAGGTTATCCTTATGGTACTATTGAGTTATCTCAACCCGATGGTCCTAATTTTAAAGTGAATGGTCATCGAGTGAAGCATTATTTTGGAGAGGACATTCCATCTGTGATTGTCCCGGATCTACAAACTTTCCCCATGAACCAATGAATGCGTGGATCGAGTCAAGCTAGTGACTCGAATCAAAACAATAGCCCACACCATATGGGTTTTCACCCATATTTCTGTCTTCTTTCTCTGTTCTACCACCCTAGTGTGGGGG
>OU343216.1:189498764-189526672 GCA_910596185.1 Chrysanthemum makinoi
TAAAAGTGCAAACTCTACCCTCTATGTGCAGATTTCTGTCAAAACTTATAAGCACATATGGAGGGGGAGTGTTTCTAAAAATATAAAACTCTCAAAGTGTTAAAAACATGTTTTCATCATAAACACCTGCGGAGATTTTCAAGAAATGGTTTTATGGCAACATGGGACGTCAAGGGAGTTATAAGGTGATTCAAGGATAGAAATTGCCTATGATCCGGCCAGAAAGGAGGGATCTACCCAAGACAATACCCATAGTTAGTATTAGAAGTCCTTAGGTATGATTGAAAAAAGGAGTATGTGAGAGAAGGAGAAAGAAGGGGTTGAAGAATTAAAAGAAATGTAATGAGAAAGGGTGAAAAGAAATAGCCCTCCATATTCAACCTTAGGGCGAAACTGGTTCAATCATATGCTACCGGGTTGTCACTTAGATGACACCGGTATTGAAGACCAAGATCGTTACACCAAAGGACGCACTGCACTAAACCTTCTAGCCACTCAATTCCTCTTAAAAGGATTTGTTTCATTCTCACTGGAACCCTACATAATCTATCGAATTTCTCTTAGAGATCATTGGTATTGAAGAAGGAGACCCTCTCCCTAGTCTCCGCCATAGAAACCCAAAATGCACTAATTGAGTCTAGAGCCACGAGATTCATCAAAAGATCTCATAGGAACACTTGACATGACATCGCTTGTTGTTCATCAATAAGGACATAAGTGATATATTATAGAGTCCTCTATCTTAGCAATTTGCCGAACATTATGAGAAGTTTCACATTTGTGATCCTCGTGATTGAATGAAACTCCTGCCGTGGTCAACATCAGCGCCTTGACAAAGAAGTCACTTCCGTAACTCCCCGTGGATTACGCTTAGTGTGTTCAAACGTTTACGTCAGGTGATAAGCGGTGTACCACTCATCCTAACTGTAGATGTACTTCTCGGTATATCGCAAGTTATCTCACTTGTGGGACTCCGCCAGAACGGCTTTGTGAGAAGTAGAGATGTGTTTTCACACTATGCCGTTAACACCCTAAATTCAAACTTGTGTGCTTAATCCGGCCATTACTAACCTGTTTTATGTTTTCTTCTTATGGAAGCTCCTGAGCGGATGGGATCATGCAAGCATCACACATGCTCATACCAACGACATTAGAAAGTCTCATCATAATCAAAGGCTACACAAAGTTAAAAGATTAATTCTTCGTCAATGAATCTAAAGACTCGAGAACTACATCATTGGTAACCAAAAGACAAATAAAAGTGTGAGCATGGTGAGAAAGACGGAGATACCTAACCAACGAAGTTGACAACGGCATACAACCATTATTCTGATCACAAAAGCATTGAAGGAACAAAGAATCAAGACTATTCTATATCTACACGCAAAGTTCAAGCTCGAGAAAAGTAAAGACCTAATCAAGTGGAGCATCATTTGAATGACCACCCCTTAGGGGGAGATTGTTAGCCTTTATAGTTTTTATTAGAAGTGATGGTCATTCACATTTAGGAACTTTATATCGTGTGTTAGACATCGTGATAGAATAGTCAACAAAGCTCGATTGGGCTAAGCTAAATGGCTATAAGTTAAGATAAGCTAGCCTTATATAAAATCCAAGTCCAATCCAACCCACCTAAGCCCACATACGCCCATGGCCAAGCCTTAGGGCATCCTTTGTCTTGTACTATATAAACCCCTCAAAGTCTCATTTGACGGGTGTGCTTGAAAGTGTGTGTGTGTGTGTTTTTCCTTTGAAATAAAACATCTATTGTTTTCATCTTTCTCTCACAACATACACGGTTTGTATAACATCAAGTCACCAACATCTTAATCTTTATTTCTTTGGTTTCACGCATAGTTTGTTTGTGTGTTAACGTGTTCTAAGCAAAACGTGGGTATTTGTGTGATAAGGTTGATATATCTTAGGTCCTAACAGCTAACATGTATTTCCATCATCCAAGACCACCCGAATCATCAAACACAATAAATATTACGATCCTACAAATGGTACCAGAGCCAAGGTTCTTTTGTGTTTTGATGATTTATTGTGGTGTTTGATTCTCGTGTTAACTGTTTTTGTATCATTTTTTTGGTTCGAAAAATGTTTTTACATTATTGTGGTAAAACAGTTTTATCAAGGTTAGTATCCTTTTAGTTTGGTCAAAAATTAAAAGTCTTGGTCCATCACTGTTCAATCTGTCTGGTGTCTATCTTGTCCATGTCACTTTTGCTTATCATTTTTCTGTACCAAACACTGTGTAAGTTATGATGTCAAATGGTCATATCAATGGTCAAAATGGGTCAACTGGCTCTTTCATACATTTTTCTGGGTTTATATGAATATGGTCAAAACTCATCGAAAAAAGTCATGAACTCTTGGTGGCGACTTGGCATTCTTGAATGGTTATACACAAAATGCATCCTGATACAATGTATCGTTAGCGACTTGACACTAAATGAAGTAGCGACTTGTTTTTCAAAATGGTAGCGACTTGACTCTTAAAAACACAAGCGACTTGTGGTTATTTGACTATTGAGTCAAATAAAGTCAACAACGACTTGATAAATCTGTTTGACTATCAGTAGCGACTTGTTGAAGTAGCGACTTGCATAATGAAGTAGCGACTTATTGAAGTAGCAACTTGACTCATGACTAGTAGCGACTTGTCTAAAAAATTAAAAGAAGAGATGAAGAATGAAAGACCACGACCACACATACATTATACCGAATCATGAACATAAAGGAAGAAGAAGAAGAAATGACCACAAGACCTTGACCAAACCAAATACCATCTAGACTCAAAGCTGCAACATCAAATACTCAACACAACCAATCATCTACTTATGACTCAACAACACAGCCATGTACGTGCATACCAACAACTACATCGGATTAACCTAATTCGACCTATTCATGGAATCGAGAGGAAAATAGTGAAAGAATCTCAGAACTGGTTCAAGTCTTATTGTGACAAGATTTGTCTTTCATTGAACCTACATCTATCACCTGATTCAAGACTCCTCACAACTGAACTTAATACAAGCAACCGTGATTTGTCAAGGTTTGGTTAAGATCAAGATCTCAACTCAGGTCCAAAAACCCCTCGAAATTCATCATCATTAATGATGTCTCAAAACTAAATGAATAACTCTAACAAAATGAAAGAAATAAACAAATCAGTTTAGTTTCTTCTCTTCGATTGTTCATACAAATCTTACTAAACGAAAGGATTAATTAATTTACAAGATCTCAGTTAAGTTCAACCATGTAATGTTTAAAGGATTCTATTTTGTTGAACTTATGTCCTCATTGATCTCTTTCGAAGATTTCACTTCTTTCACTATTCGAATATTACGAAAGAACGAAAAACCAATTGGTTTTCAATCTATCTCTCATTCGGTAAACATAAAACCAAAAACTGAAATATTAAATGGATGATAGTAAAACCTACCTTGAATCCGAATCATTGTTACATGCCATCCCTGTGGCTATGTCATATCAGGTCTCAACCTCTTGCCATCCCTGTGGCGTTAATAACGAGCTCAAACCATCCCTGTGGCTTTGTTATGTTGGAATCACTCCTAAACGTTATTCAAGTGTCAATTACTCATATGTAATAGTTAGCTTATTATGGCCTTTATGTTTGTTATTAGCCTTAAGCTTATGTAGAAGGCCCATGAGCTTAGGCCCAAGCCCATAGGAGAAAGGAAGGGATTAGGAGTGTTGCCCTAGCTTCCCTCCTATAAATACTTATGTAATAACCCTCACTTGAGGTTGGTTGTTCAATTTCTTTCACATACATCTACGCATAACCGGTCATTGTATTTCGTGTGTGTGTTTGGTTTATTGTTCAATCGCCTCTATCTCTTTCTATTAAGCTTGTGTTGTAAATCTAGTGACCTAAAAGTGGTATCAATCGCCAAATAGTTGGGTTAACACTTTTGTTTTTGAAGTTTTTGTTTTCGGTCTTACGCGTAAAAGTGGTTCACACTTTGGATCGCTAAAAACTCGCGTTTTTACACTTTTTAATCCAAGATTCTTGTACTTTCAACGTTTTAAGGTGTTAAAATACTTTTTTTTGGCAAAAAGTTTCAATCTTTACGCGTGGATCTAAGTTTTTAAGCTTGTTTTGTTCGTAAGGAAGTTCTTCACGTAACCCGCTTAGCTATTTGGTTCATCAAGTTTCACACTTTGTGTTATTTTGGTACTATTGAAGCTATTCCATAACAAAAAATCGTTTAGAAACAACTTTGGGCATCTTCATTTTTACGAAGTTCACGCTGTAGAAAACCCTAATCTTACGCCTAACTTTTTCCTTGGTTTGATCTTCGTTTTCGTGGTTTACTCCGTGTTTTCTTGCTTGGATAAGCCTGAAAACACGTCTACTTTGGATATCTTTTGCATCGGTGAAGTGTAAAAGATCACTTGGGATAAAACCCAAATTACGCATAAGCATAAAGCTTACGCCAGAAATCCTACGCCTAAGATTCATCTTACGCCTAGTTTAGTCTTACGCATAAGATAATCCTACGCCTAACTTTGTTCTACGCATAACTTTAGTGCTCTTTTCCTACTTACGCGAAGCTAAATCTACACGTAACTTGATTGTTACGCGCAACTTTGGTGTTTTACGCATAAGTGCTACTTGGCTATTGTGATTTCTACGCCTAAGGATACTTCATCAACAAAGGTTCATTCGACTACAAAGATCCATTTTACCAACACAAGTTTATCAACATGTCACAACCACCATACTCTAACTATTTCCCTTACACTTATCCTCAACGCCAACAACAATTAAGTCCACAACATCAACAATGGAATCAACAACAAGCAATTTATCAACAACAATTTAATCAACAACATACTCCACAACTTGCCGCAATTCCACAACCTCAAATGGTTCAACCACCACCAAGTCTTCAAGTTCAACCCTACACAAATGAATTCAATCAACATCCATCAAGGAACACTATGAAGGAACCCACTTGGTTTGCAAAGATGTGTGAAGCTTTAAGTAGCCAACAATCAATTCATGAGGCCGGATCACTTGATAGACCTCCAATGCTCACTCCATGAAACTACGATCAATGGGTGATAAGGTTCTTTAGGTTTTGTGATCTAAGAAGCCACATGGAAAGTTCTTAAAGAAGGTTATCTTGGAAGGTCCATTTGAGATGCCTCAAGTCATTCGTACCGAGATCCAAATGCTATTCCACCAAGAGATGAACAAACCAACATTGCTACTGCACTTGAATCCTCAAGAACTTCTACACTATGAAGCTGATGAACTTGCAATGCAATATATCCTCTTAGGATTACCTAACCCAATTCTTCCAAGTGTTGATGCTCAAAAGACGGCAAAGGAAATGTGGGATCATATTCATCTTCTTATGGAAGGATCTCAGACTCAATCGTGAGGATTTGGAATCCAAAATTTACTTGGCTTATGAACACTTCATGATTGAACCCGGAGAGACATTAGAGTCTTATCATCATCGCTTTTCGTGACATCATCAATGATTTGGATAAACACAACATCATCATGCCAAGAATTGCAGTGAATGAATACTAAGTTCCCAGTAGTCTTGGTCTAATGGGAGAAGTATGTCATTTTCCTCCGCAAGCAAGTTAAGAATTTGCATCATTCTACATATGGATTGTTGTACCATTACTTGAAGCCTCATGAAAAGGAAGTTGATAGGGAAAGGATTCTCCGTGCTCAAATTGCTCCACCGACACATCCGAAAATCAACAACTTGCCTTATATGCTCAAAATAGTTATTCTCCTCAACCAGCAACTCAACCAACTGCTACAATCACACCATATGATCCTTCTCAGCCTCAATCTCAACAAACTCAATTGGTTCCATACAACAACAACAATGCTCAAGCACTTGTTAGCGAAGCTAATGAGGAATCGATCCATTGAAGCACGCAACAAGGATTTGCTATGATTGCTAATGCCTTTAGCCGTTATACCAACAAATCCAACAACCGTATTCGCTCCTCATCTAATACAAGGAATCAAGCTGTTGTGAACAATGGACGAAGTTGAAGTTCGTAATCGTGGTTATGGTCGTCCGATGGGCGGTGGTCAAGGGTTTAATGCTGTGGGTAGGAATAACAATCGAGCTCAAGTGGTGGAACAGGAAATGCTCGTAATGGGTTGAATGGTCTTCGATGCTACAACTGCAATGAGAAGGGACACCTGCTAATGCATGCCCAAAGCCAAGGACTAGGGGCAGTGCTTATTTCAAAGAGGCTCTTCTTCTGGCCCTTAAGGATGAAGCTCGGTGGAACTCTCACGCACAAAGAACGAGCTTTATGGCAAATGCACTCGATGATGATATGGAGGACTTGCGTGCCAATGCAAAAGTTATGTTGATGGCTAATATGCATGAGTTACACATGAGTGACACAGCCCAGTATGACATTTCGATGGCTTGTCTCAAAATTCAACAAACCATATTTATCTCTCGATCTCATATCTCCGCCAACATCCAATCCGCAGCTAAGGCTCGAATGTTCAAAATGAGTCGTCCACATCTCATTCCGACGATTTTCAACTAGACCCGTAGTTATATTTGACGATCAAGATGACCAAACGGTTTCCCTTGATAATCAAATTGACTCAGCGGTTATACTTGAGGATCTCAAGAATGATCATGTTGAGACTCACGCTGAACACGCCAACTTTTGCCTCATCCGCATTTTGCTCGCTTAATACAAGACCAACAACCATAGTGGAAAATGTCATGCCATTAATCGACTTGAAAAGCAAAATGCACTGTTAACCAAGGATTTTGAATGTTTACAAAAGCAACTCAACTTTTTCAAAACTCAAGAAAAACGTGAAAACGGTTTTGAAGCAGCCTTTGCCAAATCTCATCAAAACAGAAAATATTTAGAAAGACAGATGCGATCTAGCCGCTTCAAGAATGCTTTGTTGTCTCAAATAGAACAATCTGAAACATGAACATAAAAAGCAAATTAACGCTCTCACCTTGGAAAATAAAAAAGCTAAGGCTGAGTTGTTAACTTGTCAAAACAGCCTCGCGATACAAAAAGCATTCAACGAAACTAATAGATGATCATCTTGAAGAAATCATCGGCTTGCAAAACAAACTTAAAGAGTTTAAAACTGTTGTTTACAAACATGGCGAGTCGGTCACAACCATTGAAAAGTTTACTTTAAAACCCAATCCAAATGGATATGGACCAAATCTTGCCGATTACAAACCTAAGCTTTCAACCAAAGCATTCAAACCAAATCCTAAAGTTTCCAAGGCAGTAATATAAAATTGATAATTCTGTTATGAGTGTTGTTGAATATCATCGTCAAGAGGAATTAGATGCATAAGACGAGAGTCGATCAAAATTAGAAAAAGTTGTTTACAACAAACCTTTTAACTATTCAAAAGCGGTCACTTTCGCCACACCAACGGATTCTTCTAACACACCAAGGGTTATCATCAAAACACCTCAGTCTTCTAATGTTAATCCCAAACCAGATTATGCACAAACTTATGGTCCTTTACCTTCCATCGCTGAAGTAAACTCAAAACCTCGAAAATCGCAAAATTCTCGATATTTTGACATTTTCATGGTCGACCTCAAAACTTTACAACATGAGATAGAATATCATTCTCAAATCAAAGTTCAACACTTTCAATCGCCTCTAGCGCGAGAACAAAGAGACATTTTTCAGAAAAATCTTTACCAAATGTTAAAAATTTGAAAAGTTGTGCATTGTCTTGGGAAAAGGGACTTTCATAAGGAACTTGGATTAATGAAGGTCGCTGAGAAAAATAAAACATCTATTTCTAACACTAAACGTAAAAAGAAACCGTTGAGAAAAGATGTTGATCGACTCTTGGAAGATGTCATCCGTGGCCGATGTCCATAATGTTGTGTTATTGAATTCTTTGTCATATGCATTTGATTATATCTCTCGCCGATATCGTTGATTCGTGGTAAATGTTGAGAACACCGATAATGTGCTTCAGATCGAGTCCTTAAAAGTTGAAAACAAACGATTGTCAAACGAACTTTCAAATGCAATACGCCGCCTTAATTGGTGTCAAAAAGATATTCATGATCAACAACTTGTTTTTCAAAACAAAATCGCCCAGCCAATGCGTAAAATCTTCTCGATCCTAAAATTGAGCAATGGATGATCAAAACGGTCTTTTAAGTGTCAAATCTCAAAATATGAACAAGAACTTGTAAAAGTTAAAAAGGAATATGGTGTCATATTTGATTTACTCAAAAAGACTCGTGATGAAGCATCAAATGAACTTGATCATTATCTTGCACACACTAAAAAAGTTATGCATTTTGTCGAAATGCTTCGGAAAATCAAGATCCGATTCACACTATCTTCAAGTTAAGAGAAATGTTAGGAAAGTATGAACAACTTCCGCCAACCATCGTTAAGAGAATAGCCCAAGAACACTTAGTAATCATGAACCTAGAACCCCTACTGCCAAATCACAAGTTGCTAACGTGCTTCCTTCTACCAAACAGAATAGTTGCGCCTTTTCCAAACGTCCGACTTCACGTTCTAGGAGCACTACATCAAGAATAGGAAGTTAGCACCTAAGAAAAGATCAATAAGGAATGCTAAAGTAGAAGAACACCCTAGGACTATGAATAAGACTCACGTTGCTCCCACTATAGATATTAAGGCATCCGCAAATGTAATAGAAATAGTGATGTAACGAATGCTAAACCGTTAAGTACTTTTGATATTCAGTCCGATGCACCTTGTGTTATTTGTCGTAAAAGTATGAATTCTGATTGTCATGATAAATGTGTTGCTAAAGCTATCATCTCTCGCTTAAGGAATCCTAAGAACCGGAATACCTCTAGGCCCACTAATCTTTCTAAGTCTATGCTTGGTAGACCGCCTTCTTTAGATTCTAAGAAACGCTTTGTGTCCCCTCAGAGCTCCAGCCACCTCCTAGGAATGTAGTACCACCTAGTGCATTCACTAAGACTAAAGCAAATACTAGTTGGAGATGGAAGAAATGGATATATAACACACTAGGATTTAAGTGGATACCTAAAGCTATTGATGTGTGTATATCTACTATAACTTCTATGGAACCCTCTAACATTTCGGGTTCCACATCTACTTCTATTCCATCTGTGTCGCCTATGTGTAATGCGTGTGATACAGATCATTCTCGATTGTTGATAGCGATGTTCCCACACATGACAGCAACCTTAAACTGTTATCAAACTTTATTGCAAAGTTCATTGGCACCGCGATTCGAATGATCACTTCGCAGCCTATCATGGGCTACGAGACTATATCAATGGGAACATCGAAATAAGCAGGGTTTATTATGTGGAAGGCCTCGGTCACAACTGCTTCGAGGTCGTGATGGAGATTTGGAGGTTGCTTTTCAGGAGAAAACTTGTTTCATTCGTGATCTACAAGGAAACGACCTTATGTCTCGCTCGCGTAATTCAAGTCTTTACACTATCTCTATGCAAGACATGGTTGCTTCTTCTCCCATCCGCTTACTTTCAAAGGCAACATCAACAAAATCCCGCTATGGCACCGCCGCTCTCACATCTAAACTTTCAAACCATCACCAACCTTGCTCGACACAAACTAGTTGAAGGACTCCCACGGTTTTGGTATTCTAAAGATCACCTTTGCTCACCTTGTGAACAAGGCAAAAGCACTCGTGCTCATTTTCCTTCAAAGGTGGAACACGCCTCAAAGATGTGCTTCATCTTCTTCACATGGATTTGTGTGGCCCGATGCGCCTGCAAACGATCAATGGCAAACGCTACATCTTAGTAATTGTTGATGACTATTCACGCTGGACTTGGGTCTACTTTCTTCAAGCAAAGATCAAGCTCCACAGATGATCATCACCTTTCACTAAAATACAAGTTCAGCCTACTAAACACCGCTCACTAATCGTAAATAGAGGCAATCAATTTGTTAATCAAACTCTTCGTGAATTTTATGAGAAAGTGGGAATTCAAAGATCGACATCTATTGCACGCATACACCGTAACAAAACGGAGTTGTTGAAAGACTAAACCTAACGCTAGTGGAAGCCGCAAGAACAATGTTAATCAATGCTAAACTTCCAGATACTTATGGGCGTAAGTCTGATCATGCATGCTATACTCAAAACCGCTCTATGATTACAAAACGCCACAACAAAACACCTTTTGAGCTTGTCCACAAAATAAAACCGAATCTCAAACACTTTCATGTATTTGGATCTCTTTGCTATCCGAATAATGATCGTGATGACTTTGGAAAGCTCAAAGCCAAAGCCGACATTGGAGTCTTTATTGGATATTGTGATAATTCTAAAGGTTTCCGAACTGAATCGCGTACAAACAAAGGAGGTTATGGAAACGATTCATGCTCATTTTGATGAACTTACGGAAATGGCTTCGAGTATAACACTTGGAACCCGACACAACCGCTTAAACTTCCCCAAACCCCATCATCACCGAACAAAGCCCCCCTTACTCGTCAACAAATGGAAAGGTTATTTGCTCCACTTCGCTGACGATATTGATGAACGTGCTCCGTGTGTATCCGCTTCTCGCCGCTCAACCCGATAATACTCTTATACCCGATACACTGCTACAACAACTACGGTTGAAGAAGCACCACCAATTGACTCCAACACAACAGTTGAACAAACCGCTTCCAACAATGATGAACCGGCTGATGATGTTCTCAATGAAGTACCCCCACCTGCAGATTTTGATCCAAATGCGTTCTTTAACCCGCTTGCTAATGAGATCGCCGCACGTGATGTCGCGGAATCTTCAACAAACCATTTGAATCCTCGAACCGCACAATGTATACCAACATCAACCCTCCACACATAGATGGACTAAAGACCATCCTCTGGAAAACATTATTAGCAACCCGAATCAACCGGCCGTTACTGAGACAACGCCTTCACACAGACGGTGAACATTGCATTTATGCACTCACCGTCGCCAATCAACCTAAAACATCAAAGACGCAATGACAAAAGACAACCGGATTGAATCCATGCAAGAAGAACTCAACCAATTCAAACGCCTTGAAGTATGGGAACTGGTTGAAAGACCAACAGGGGTCTACGTCATTGGTCTTAAATGGATTTGGAAAACAAATTGATGTCAAGGAAATGTTATCGAAATAAGTCACGCCTGTGGCTAAGGGTTATCGTCGAAGAGGGAATAGACTTTGAAGAATCTTTTGCTCCGTTGCTCGCCTTGAGGCGCTCGATATTTCGCGCTCATAGCGGCTCATATGAATATGACGGTCTATCGATGGATGTCAAAACTGCGCGTTTCTCAATGGACAACTTAAAGAAACGGTTTATGTCACCAACCGATGGATTCGTTGATCCCGAAGTTCCAATCACGTCTACAAACCTAACAAAGCTCAGATGGTCTCAAACAAGCTCCTCGCGCATGGTACGATAAGCTATCATCTTTCCTCATTGCTAATAATTTCACCAAAGGTTCGGTTGACCCAACTCTTTTTATACAATATCACGGGCACATATCTTAATTGTTCAAATTTACGTGGATGACATCATTTTTGGGTCTACACATAAAAGTTTTCAATCGCTTTTGCAAAACTAATGAAGAAAAATTTTGAAATGTCCATGATGGGTGAACTCACGTTCTTTCTCGGACTGCAAGTTCATCAATCACCCCGTGGTATTTTCTTGAGTCACTCCAAATATGCCCTTGAATTGTTACACAAATTTGGAATGAAAACTCGGACACCTATGCCACACCAATGGCTCATACCAAGAAGCTAGACGCTTGATTTACATGGGAAATTGGTGGACCCTACAAAATACCGTAGTATTATTGGGTCTCTCATGTATCTAACAGCTAGCGATATTGTCTTTGCCGTATATCTTTGCTCTCGCTATCGGCCGCGACCAACCTGAAACCCACCTCTCTGAGGCTAAAAGAATCCTCCGATACATCAATGGAACCATTAACTTGGGATCCGTATCCAAGGATTCGGTTTTGAACTAATCGCTTTTTGACGCACGACCACGCAGATGCTTAGACTCACGGAAAAGTACTTCGTGAGCTTTACAATTTCTTGGTGATAAACCGGTGTCATGGCAATCGAAGAAGCAGGATTGTACATCGTTGTCCTCAACCGGCAGTAATATGTAGCCATGTCGGCGTGTTGTGCTCAAGTCATTTGGATGAGAACACAACTCCAGGACTATGGTTACGTGATTTGACGTAATCCCGATGTATCAGCGACAATCGGAGTGCCATTGCGATCTCGCAACCTCAGTTCAAAGACTCGAAATCAAAGCACATCGATCTTCGATATCATTTCATCAAGGATCACGTGGAACAGGGTACCGTTGAACTATATTTTGTGGGTACGTAATACCAATTGGCGATCTTCACCAAAGCCTTGCCTCCCGCTAGGTTTAATGAGTTGGTCCACCGGATTGGTATGAGGTGTTTGACTCAAGAGGAATTTGATGACCTCCTAAAATGCCAAATTTTAAAAACACTGTCAAACACCAAAATCTCTTTTGTAAATAATTTTTTTTCCAAAACAAAATACAAAAATATAAAATCCGATAAAACAACAAAAATATTCTTCTATCTATTTTCTTTCAACATTGCAAGTACATTTATTCCGTCAACCCTATAATCTTTCAAAATTCAAGATTTTTTCGATCAAGTGTTGAGGGGAGAAAATAAATTTAATGCTTCAAAACATCCGTGTACTTGCATGTTACTCTATCTCGGTTGTTTCTTTATCAATGGTGGTAAACTTTTCGTTAAACCGACACTCCTCGGACTAAAATTTATAACCTTTCATTATTTATTAAGTCGAGGGGAGTGTCGCCAAGTTTCTTTCTTAACAATCTTTGTTTGGTAACCAAAATGGAAGTTAAATGGCTTTTGATGAAAAAGGAAAAGGTGGAGGGACCAAAACTGCCAAAAGCTTAAAGTCATTTTTAATAAAACATCTTCCACCTAATTTTCTCACCTCACATTTAATACTTACACCAAAAAGATCCTACGCCTAAGAATCACTTGACAAATCCGTGTTTCTGATCATCAATTTGTAAGTTGTTTCATGATCTTAACATGTTTACAAACATAGGTTTTGATTTTTACACGAATCCAACGGTCAAATTTTTGTCTATGATTGTTTTTGTGTTCTACGCATAAGCGTATGAACTCAAAATCAAGAATGGGTGTTTGTGGTTAAAAGGATTGTGTCAAAACATGTATTTAACATCAATGATACTAATTTTATCCTCTAAATCCACCCAGAAACACGAATTGAAGGTTTTTCAAAATTAGGGCTCTTAAGTCGAATTGGGTGTTTTCAAATGTGAAGGTTTTGGTCAAAAAGATTGTTGTGTGATGTTCATATCATGTTGAATTAATGATTTCCGTGCCCTATAACAACCCGTAAACACTAATTAAGTCAATTAGGAATTAGGGTTTAATGTTCTTGAGTTTGGGTATTTTTGATTCATCGAGAATTGATGTTAAAACTTGGTTATTAGACTCTCATAACATCCAAGACCTACCAGATTTAAATTGGTGCAATTTCCATGGTTAGAAATCTTACGCGTAATTCATAACCCTTAGGGTTTTGACCTACGCGTATGTGTTTCTACGCATAAAATGTTTAACATGTTTTCATGCCATGATTTGTTGTAAACTGAATAAATGTGTTAAGATTGATGTTATGATGATTTTATTTCGTGCTTGCTACGCATAAAACTCGTAATCAAGGTGTTTGTTACTCTACGCATAAGGATCACCTTACGAGTAGAAAGTTATGCGTAAGAGAAATCCTACGCGTAACTATTACGCGTAAGGTTCTACAATGGGACTACGCGATCCCGTGAAGGATATGCGTAAAATGACCTCTACGCATAAGGTCTACTCTTACGAGTAAGCCTTACGCGTAAGGTTTTATATACGCCTACGCCTAAGCTCTACGCATAAGGTCCCCTTTTCCTACGCGTAACATTTCTTACGCGTAAGTTAGATCCTACGATAAGCTTTCGCTACGATATATCACTCCCGCTTACGCTTAACTTTGCCAATTCTACGCCTAAGCCTTGATTGACCTTCATTATGAATTGTTACGTGTACAAACTTGTTAATAAACTAATCATAACGTCACGAATCCAATAATGTCACTAATAAACTTAATCGCTTGATATGTTGTGAACAATAAGTGATAACATAAACTTTAAAACTTAAAGTTAACTAACTCACGAAACATTTCACGACATCATTGGACTATTGGACAAACAAGTGACTTAGGACTCGTAACAATCATTGACACTTTACATTCAATAACTAGACAATAAGACCTTCGTTGACTAACATTATGTCTTTCGATATGTTGGTTCTTTTGGCTAATGTTATTTCGATCACGACATGGTCGCTCAAATGAATGTGGATGCACCCGAGGTTCTCACTATTGCCGATATCTTCCCAAATGGCTATCCGAGAAAGATTGGAAAGAACAACCTTAGGGTTGACTTTGACACCCTCACATGCTCAGAATCTTCTTGTCTCATTGCCGTGGATATTCTCAGGAATCATCCCTACCGTAACATGCTCTCACACTCGCTACAGCATCGGAAATCTACATTCAACAATTCGGGACTCTATGCAGAGGATCATGGTCAAAGTGCGTGAGTGACACTTAATCACAAACAAGTCACTATCACTCCTGCAAACTTACGGGATGTACTTATCATTCCGACATATCGCCAACCGACTTCTTTGCCACACCTAATGAAGAGACAGCTCGCAATTTCTACTTGATATTGGCTATGATGAAGCTTCAGGAATTATTAACAAGCATTCTCATGTGGAGCTTAAGAACATTCCTCAACCGTGGAGAACCCTCTACATCATCATCACTAAGTCGTCTCGTCGGATGGCTATGAGCATCCCAAGCTCATGGAACTACAAGTCTTCTGGTCATTGATCAATAAAAAGGACATTGAAATCGGCACGATATGGGATGACATGATGACATTTCACAAGAAACTTGGCTCAAAGATTCCCTATGTCAGATACACGAAGCTTTTGATCCAGAGAGCACTTGGGCTTAATCCCGATATTCCCAAGAGGCTCAATGACCTTGAAAATCACGACGTGTTGTCCGAACCTATCCTTTCTATCAGAATCAAGGAATCGACAACAAAGAAACAAGGTGCGTGTTGCCTCGATCACCTCCTCGACAAATGAAATCAAAAAGCTTGAAACATACAAAAGGTATCAAGTAGCAGGACGAGAAGGCAAAGTTGGTCATCTCGATGAAAAGCCTTCTGGAACACCTACTCGGAGAACCGTAAGAGGAAGTGCCTTTGGAAGTGCAATAAGCACAGAGAGTCAAAGGAAGGTCCCAAAGAGGAAACCTACTCCAAGGAATAAATTTCCCTCCAAGGAAGCCGCTCCTATTCCTACACCTGAACCACAAAGAAAGCTACTGGACGAAAGCTCTCAAGATACACAATCGTGACGAGGAGGTCCACTACTCAAATCGCAAGGATGACTCTCCATCAGCATTCAAAACCTCCTAGTCCAATAGCCGAACATGGCAAAGGAAAGACTCCTGTACTTGTGCCATATGATGAAAGCTCCGAAAGTGATGAAGAGCAACTGGATAAATCATACAGGAAGAAGTTCAAATTCGTTCGACTTCAACACGCTGCACAACAATTTGCTCAAGAACAAATGGGTGGCCCCGGAGGGTCAAGTGGTGCAGCTCAATCTTCACCAGATCCCGATGCGGTTAATCAACCCGATAAGGGATCCGTGCCACCACTTTGGTACAACAACAAACACATGTTGAAGACACAATTAAGTATGATTTTGAAGAACCGAACCGAGAAGCTAGAGAAGGTAAAAGCGATGAAGAAGCTGCGGTCAAAGCCAAAGCCGATGAACAAGCTAAGACTGGCAATGAAGAAGATGTTGAGTATGATACGTTTCTTCTAGATAGTCCCGCACGATCAAAGGAAGAAACTTCTGAACCACCAAAGGACCCGGAGTCTCCTCACATCTCATCATCATCCGATTCTTCTTCTCACTCTTCACCACCACCATCAAAAAGATCAACCAAATCATCATCCGGATCGCTGAAGAAGCCACCTCGATCTTGGATTTCTCATACTCATGAAAGAATTGTGAAAGCCGTCCAACAAGTCAGAAAGAAGGACATGCTCTACAGTAAAACTCGAATTGGTTTGTCACCAAATCAGATATCTACATGATGAGAATGACAAGATGCGTAATGAAAGGGAATACATACGTAAGCTCATGCATGATGATCTACAAGGGAAGATGGACAGAATGATCGAAGGCTACACTCACAAGTACATCGCCTAAAGTCACAAAGGAGATGTTTACCAGACAACTATATCCTAATCTTATGCAGATAGCCAAGCAAACTATAAGATCAACACCCTTAACCGTCACAATCAATCCATCCGATCCTGTAGTTTTCTCGGATAATGAATTGGTGGCCAAGCTTGTCACACAAATGTCTAACGATCGGGACATTTACTGATGAAGGAAAGTTGTTTCAAGCATTGTTGGACTACCAACTCCAAGAAGCATGCGATTCGAAGAAAGTCCAAACGCCCTAGAGACGATGAAGATAAGGATCAGGATAAGAATGATGAAGCTAAACGACAAAATAAGTCCGGTGAATCATCTTCCATGCCACCACCTCCCCAACGGCCTCCTGCTCAACAAAGGTCTCCTCCTCGCTCTTCTACAGATAAACCTCATGATTCTCGAGACACCACCCCGCACTCAAAAACCGGTGATTACTTTGAGTATACGGGTGGTGACGATGAAGAACACCATGAGCCCCTACAACAACCCACCTCTCCCAAACAAGTAAAGAAACCAGAACCCTCATCTAGGCCTAAGAAAAAGAAGAAAAAGGCGCCCAAGGCAGACGTCCTATCATGGCTAGATGAAGACACCACAGAGGAATTTGAATGGTTTTCTACACTTGTTAATTCCACTCCCTACCTCAAGAAGGTCAAGATCCGTAGACGGTAATACATTGGAGCATGCTAAGATTAAGCAAGAAAAGTTCTATGTGAAGAAGATGACTAAACCGAAGTTGAGGCTTAATCAAGAATGAAGCTTTCAACTGTGGAAAGATAGCTCGAAAGTGCCATCGAGGTCGAATATCACCTTGAAAACATTGCTCGAGCTATGTCTAACAACATGGATTGGCTCAACCCATAAGCAAACATCGACTTCACCAAACGGGACAACCCTCCATACTACACCGAATGGTCAAAACCTCTACCAACAATTGGCCAATCAGATGAACCAAGGATTCCATTCCGATATTTCTTCAACAAAGACTTGGATTTTCTTCTACATGGTGGCGATGGTTCAAGGAAATACGCTACATCGTTGACACTTCCATTCCCAGCAGCTATATACTCAAACCGCATAGCCATCGAGGAACGTGCCAATCACTTGTTCTCCAACAAAGTGGAAGCCTACGACCGAGATGCATTGTACGGGATTCATCATTGGCCGGAACACCGAAGAATCTACTACGTAAGCCGCCAGTTCGTAGAAGTCTCAACATGCAAGATTCGTTCTAAAAGTATCGTTGCCATCAAACACGTCGATCTTTCATCTAAGTGGGACTACACCTTCCTAAAGAATATCGTGGTCAAACGACAAGATGAAAAAGATTATGCATTCTCTCGGTGACTTTGAGAATTTGTCTATCAACGACATCGAAGACATGTACCTTGCCAAAGTACGGGGTCGTATGAGACAATTCTCCACTGCAGTACAACGTGAATTCATCAAGTCGCTCATCTTCATCGACGCATAGTTATCCAAGAACGTAGAAGATCTCCAACTGGCAGTTGAATCTTATCGACATCTGTCAACTTCACTCCACCGCAGCTTGATCTACCCGACATCAACCAGCTTCCACAATATACGCTCATCAACAAACCTTTCGGCGTCGTTTACCGCAGTGAACTTCAAAGAAATTGCCTGATGGCGTACATAGATCTTCATAAGTTTGGTGATCACACTTTGAAGATGGTTAGGGACGGATTGGCTTACCGGTTGAAGGATATACACCAAAAGATCGGGTCTCCTAAGCGATGGAATTCTCAGGATCGAAGGGACGCGAAGAGGATCATCACCATGATTGATGAACGGTTGTATAGAAGGGATCAGTCGTAAGATTGAAAGCTATGTTGGTGGTCGACCCAGGAGAAACATCATCGGCTTTCAACGCTCGACTCACACTCCTGGCGTCATCTCTGGACTACCCGTACCCCTTGAACTGCTTCTTTCATTATAAATTTGGATGTATGATCTAATTATGTCAATGGCTTGTGCACACATTACAGTGTACAACCCGTACTTGTAAATAAAGGACCCTATGGTACGCTTCAGTGCCACAATCCTTATAAAAGGAGCGAAAGCTTCTTACTTTTGAGTAAAACCTATCAAACCTTTCATTTTTCAAGGTTTTGCTCAAAAGAACAAGTACTTTCCCTTATGACTTTCAAAAACCTCAACCGTTTTAATCACTTATTGAGGGGAGTACTTGAATTAAAACTTTGTTCAAAAATTGTTCACAATGGTCATTCTTCCCGCAACACTCTAAATGGTCATATTTATTCTCAACTTTTCAAAAATAACATCATATATGCCATTTTTGAGGGGAGAAAATAAGTGATAAGAAATATGTTGTGTCAATGCAAATGAATCATTGTGCTATAGACTTAACCCATGAATTGACGAGATCTTAACTGTTAGTAACTCGAAAAGACTTGTCCTGGACGGGTAATAATTTCAAGCTAGTTCGCTAGTGATGTAAACGTGTCTCGCAAAGGACTTGTCTGAGTAGAATGTACCATTCGAGAAACTCTTGGTAGACATGAACTCCGACGGGTTTGACAACCTTTCGAGGATTGTCTACACCTTCAAGGTAGTTATTAGAGCTAGTTGTCACCTAAAAGCTGACAATGCAACTCTTTAACTATGCCAAGTAACCGTGTCTCGCGGGGGAAATGTCTATCTTGAGTTGATCAATTCAAAATGTGTGCTCTTTCCTCACTGTGCATTTTAACCGTTAAAACTCTTAAGCACATGTGGAGGGGAGTATTTATGCAAAATCTTATCTCAAAAGTGGTACTAAAATGTTTTTCATTCACAAACACTTTGAGAGATTTTTCACAACAATGGTTTTTATGGCAACATAGGTTAGTCATGGAGTTATAAGGTGACTAAGGTTAGGAATAACCGTCCTATGATCCGCCAGAGCGGAGGGATCTACCCAAGGACACCACAAATAGTTAGTATTTAGAAGTCCTTAGGTATGATTGTAAAAAGGAGAAAATGAGAATCGGAGAAAGAAGGAGTTGAAGAATTAAAAAGAAATGCAAAGAAAAGGGTGAAAAGAAATAGGCCTCCCGATTATTCAACTTAGGCGCATAATCGGTTCAATTCATATGCTACTGGTTGTCACTAGATGACACCGGTATTGAAGATTAAAAGTCGCCATGGACCCAGTGACGCATGCACTAAACCTTCTTAACCACTCAAGTTTCTCTCAACACAAGCTTGTTTCATTCTCACAGGGAACCCTACGTAAACTATCGGCTTTCTCTTAGAGATTGCTGGTATTGAAGAAGGAGACCCTCTCCCTAGTCTCCGCTCAGGAAAACCAAAACGCACTATTGAGTCTAGAGCCACGAGATTCATCAAAAGATCTCTTAGGTACACTTGACATTTCATCACTTGATATTCAACAATAAGAATTTCAGTGGTACATTATCGAGTCCTTCACGGATCTTAGCAATCTATCGAGAACATTTATGAGAGGTTCACATTTGTGATCCTCAGTGATTGAATGGAAACTCCTTCCTGGGTCAACATCAAACCCGACAGCGGTCGCTCGCAACTCCCGGATTGCGCTTAGTGGTCTCAAACGGTCTACAGTCGTGAGGTGATGCTTCGGTGTACCTCGGCGACTCATCTGAATCGTAGGTGTACTTTGGTACATCGTGTTATCTCACTTGTGGGACTCGATTCAGAATGGCCTTTGTAAGAATTAGAGTTGTGTTTTCACACTATGTTGTCAACACTCTCGAAGTTCAAACTTGTAAGTGCCGGAATCCGCTTATTACTAACCGCTTTAATGTTTACTTCTTATGGAAGCTCGAGGAATGATCGTGCAGGATTCTTCTCATGCTCACGCCAACATCATCACTAATGGAAGTTCTATCCAAAAGCAACACAACAGTCATAATGATTCTTCATCAAATCAAAGAATCTACAAAGTTAAAGACATAAAGAACTTCATCAAGATCTTGATTTCCAACGCCAAAAGCGCGTGTGAGCATGTTGAAGAATGACGGAGACAACTGAAGCAAAAGGAACTAAGACTTGATGCGAGATAACAACATACTATCACTTTCATCACAAAGAACAATGATCAAAGAACAAAGTTAAAGATGACGTCAAAGCATAACTGTTCAAAGAAAACTATCTCGCTACACTCGGGAGATGGTTCAAATCAAGGCAATTCTTCTCACAAGAAAGAAGAATGTCACAAGACGTCAAAGCTACTATTACATCAACGCCTTCACCGTTTTTCATCACCAACACTTGAGTGTTTGTTACTCATATGTAATAACACTTGAGGGGGAGATTGTTGGAATCACTCCTAAACCTTATTCAAGTGTTAGTTACTCATATGTAATAGTTAGCTTATTATGCCCTTTATGTTTGTTATTAGCCTTAAGCTTATGTAGAAGGCCCATGAGCTTAGGCCCAAGCCCATAGGAGAAAGGAAGGGACTAGGAGTGTTGCCCTAGCTTCCCTCCTATAAATACTATGTAATAACCCTCACTTGAGGGTTGGTTGTTCAATTTATTTCCTTTCACATACATCTACGCATAACCGGTCATTGTATTTCGTGTGTGTGTTTGGTTTATTGTTCAATCACCTCTCTATCTTTCTATTAAGCTTGTGTTGTAAATCTAGTGACCTAACATGTTCTTTCTGAGTTCGTTGTGATCTATCTCTAAGGGTTTATAAGGCTGGTACTATGGATGAGATTAGATAAAAGATTAAATTGTGAAGATGATTTTTGGGTGCTGGGTGAGGCATTTTTTTAAAGTGAAAATGAAAGAGGCGGACTATTTTTTTTCTTGTGAGATTTTAGGGTTTGTGACTTATTTTGAGATGGGGGCGGATGAAGAAAAGGATTAGGGTAAAGATTGTGATTTGTGAGTGTTTTATATCCCAAAAATTAGGGTTGGGTGTATCTTGGATATCACATGAACCGATTTTAGTTATAGGAGTTGGTTCTTGGAGTTGATTGGGTCTCGTGGTTATTGAGAATGATATGGGCCGAATTGATTTGGTAATGAAAACCGGATAAACTGCTTTGTTCATGGGCCTTACTTGCTTATTCTTTTGCATTCTGTATAAGCCTTATTCGTGGACTGTGATATATATTAATTGGGCCGAAATCTTTTGGTGTTAAAATTCGGGAAGTTTTTTGTAATTGCTTCATATAATTGGTTTTGATATATGGCTTGGACCGAGTTTGAGTATGCTGTGTGATGGTTTGGATTTGAATATCGGTTCATAGATATGATATTTGGATTATAAGTTTTGCTGAAGTGATTTGTTAATATTTGTTGAAGTGATGACATTTGATGACTAGATTTGTTGTGCTATGTGATTGGATGATGAGGTTTGAGGTGATAGGCGGTTGTATACTTTGGTTTTTACTTTTACACATAATACACTATTTCACGGCTAGAAGTGCTTATTGAACAAGAGTTGACTACAAGGTTGTTTGCATTTGGTATTTCTGATTTGCATTTGAAGTGAGATTTTCCGGGCACGGTTACTTATTTCTTCTTCTTTCTTTCTACCCTTCCGCGAAGATGACTTGTTTGGGAATTTATAGAGTGTGAAAAGACTTGGCTATTTAGTTACGGTTGTGATTCTTTCTCGCTTAACCTACAAAGTAACTATCACTTCGATTGTACTTCACGAACCCCATTGATGATTTCTTCAAGAGGTTTTGTATGGTGGCATTGGGTACATCGTTTCATTTTCACAAGGCTATATAGTACAAGTTGCCAATATGTTCTCCAACAAAGTGGAAGCCTACAGAATGCATTTACTTCAAGATCAAGTTTGGCATATCGGGTATACTTCACCATCGCGTATTTGTTCTAAAAGTATCGCCATCAAACCGTCGATCTTTCATCGACTAAATAATATACAAGATGAAAGGGAATGATGTGTTTACCAAAGTGTTTATTGGATGACAATTCTCCACTGTTGAATTCATGGTATCATCTTCATCGGATGCATAGTTAGACGTGTAATGATCTCCAACCAAATTGATGAACCGGTCAACTTCACTCCGCATGTTACCCCTAAACAGATATTCATGAAACTTCAAAGAAATTTGTCATAACACTTCAAGATCACACTTTGAAGATGGTTACGGTTGTTTTGTCTTGATTTTACACATAAAATCTATTTCCGCTAGAAAGTGCTTAGAACAAGAGTTGACTATTTGCGGTTTAAATCATAGACTTGTAAAATCCCGTGACTTGTTTGGGAATTTATATCCCCGAGTAATTGTAAAAGTGCATTTTTCGGTTGTGATTCTTTCTCGTCTTACGGTCTATTCTTGGTTTTGTAAAATCCCGCGAAAGAATCTATTTCTCGGTTTAAACTATAAAATTGTAAAATCCCGTGATGATGGAACCATCCTGGAGAAAGGGAAAGTGTAATTCTAGATCGTATCTGATGCTGGTGCTACAGTTTCTACTTCGAAGAAGGGATAAAGGGTGTACTCATGAATTGGATGTGTGTTTGGATATTCGTCATGGCAGTTTGGTTATTACATGATTTTACGGGGTTATGTGCTTTTAACCATGGTCGGGATGAAACCATTATCAAAGTTCACTTTTAGGATCAAAGGAGGCTAGATTTGAGCTTTTAACAAGATGTGACAACGGAGGTAATTCACTATTATTTATTTGAGGTTGAAGTGAAATATCACGGGCGAGTGTACTTAGTATCTGAAGGTATCGGGGATGGTTGGATGAAGATTCTTCATGTTCCTTGTTCAAGCTTATTATCAAAAACGAAGACTGGGAAATCTAGTTATTGTTGGGTGTCTTTTACCTTTTCTTTTACCACTTGGGGGAATTAGGCTCTTACCACCACAAAATAACTATCACTTTAAGGAGTTACGTTGTAGTGCTCAGTGTCACATTCAATTGTGGATTTTCAAGAGGTGATGTACGTCTTATACTTGATGGTTGGTTGGATGAAGAGTATAGAGTACTTAGAGATTCAATGGAGGATGAAGTCTCGGCACCGCTCTTTGTTACATGTGTGCAAGTTTAAGTCACGAGTTCGGGTTATTCTACTTCAGGGTCAAATTCATCATATTGGGTTTTCTCCTTCAGCTATCACAACAAAGAGCCTACTGAATGATAATAGGGTGATTACATGTTTTGCCAAGAGAGTTTGAAAAGAGAGATTATGACGTTTGAACACAACAGTTCAAGCCTCGAACTCTAAAGAAAATAAAAGTGTACGTTTCAGTGCGCTTTATCTTGGAAAGAAGAGAAATCTTCTTATGACATATGAACACAACAGTTCATACCTCGTGCTCTAAAGAAAATAAAAGTGTACGCTTCAGTGCGCTTTATCTTCTGAGGAAGAGAAATCTTCTCAATTATGACCATTCTCATCAACATGCTTCATGATTTTTCCATGCGCTTTCAATTATCAAGTGAACCGGGCTACTGTTGATTGTTTTCTTATTCCACTTGCTCAACTATAATGACGATGGCGACATCATGTGCTAATTTTACGGGGGAGAAGTGTGAAGAGACTACATTTGGATGATTTCACTTATTTAATCAAGAATGGCAACTCCGTATGCAATTCTTGAGGGGGAGAAGAAGTGTGAATTTTCTCATGGTTGATTGATATATGAGAATATATGGTCATACAGCTCCTAACTCATGTAAGAACCGAGCTTCTTCTTATCGGGTCATCTTTACATGGTGTTTCTTCTATGAGTCATTGGTTGACATCTTCACACAGGCTGATTTGATTAATGACAAAGTGCTTCTAGTTGCTGGGCTGATTTCTTTGATGAACATCTTTCTGTTCTTGTTTGATTGGGAGGGATTTTAGTTAAGGAGATTTGCTACATATAAGGTAATTGGAACGCATTTGGTGAGATGAAGATGTTAACTATCTATTCCCCAACTGGACAATCTTGAAGAAGGTCGAGTCTACAGCCGGTTCTACATTTTCTGCTACATGTTAGAAGACTAAAGACGAGTTGCATTTAACAATCTAAAGACTTCTTCTTAATCTGGGCATTTTTCAAACAGATTGTCGGTTTAGGGGAGAGCACTAATTGGGGGAGAGTGATGTGTCAGATTTAATCCCCAATTAGATTTGCTCACGTTATTCTTCAGCAAGTTGATTCTCACAGATACATCTGAGCTTATAAGTGTTCTTCTCAATAGATTTCTAGTATACGGGCTTATAATATGTTGCTGATTCTGAAGTGTCAAAACCAGCAAGGGGGAAGGAGACACGCATCTAAACACGAGTAAACATTGATGAACTTAATACTTCTAAGTGATTGAAGATATCTCGGGAAGACAAATGTCATGACCGCAGAGAAACTCAAAGTTTTACTCATCAAAGCTTTTAGTGTTCTTATTCCAACTATGTGGGGAAGAGATGGAAGAGTTAGTTTCTGAAGATGAAAGAGGTACACAAGTGTTTGATGATTTTGATGTTATCACAATCATCAAGGGAGAGAGATTGTGTACATTGGGGATGCTCAGCTGTTTTACTTGAGGGCTTAATCAGTGATTCAGAGATATAATCACTTATTCTGGTGTTGACATCCGCAGAGATTGTCACCCGCAGAGATAATCAGTGACTCGGCTTGTTTCTTCAATGTTATCGGTTATTCTCTCTTTGGGCATTCGGGTACTTTGGGTTCTTGAGCTTCATACACTTTCTTCAGGGGGAGAGAAAAGTATATATCGGGGTTATTCTTTGGCTATTGGACTTAATCTGCTACTTCGATGGTATAAGTTTCTCTGTCTTCGGGTATATGTGTATTCAGGTTCGTGAGCTCTAGTCTAAGAGACTGACTGCATCAATTCAACTACGTGGGGGAAGTTGTCTCGTGACACATTTTGGAATGGACTGCTTCAGACTTCAGTGGAAAAGGAATTTGAGAAGGATTATTTATGAGTGGGATGATTCGTAGCTGATCTATTTTGATGATATAACCCCGAACGAAGAATCTCGTTTATCGTTCTTAAAAGGAGCAGCGGGATTTATGATAATGGTGTGCTTCTCTGTGCACCTGGCTAAGGCAAGCTTGAAATAGAGCTTCGAATCTGCTCATCTAAAGGATTTTCGGTTTGGGGGGAAGCTGCCAAAGTCTCACTTTCAGATGGTTCAATTTATTTCTTCAATGCAAGAGCCTCGGAAGCTTTGGTGGTGAATGTTTAAGAGATGATGACTTCTATCTTCTACAACGGGGCTGCTCGATATCCTTATCTCGGTACTCGTATCATCATCGTCTTATACTATATCATCTACTGTATCTTTGTAAATATTTTTCAAAAAACCAAATACAAAAATATAAAACCAGCAAAACAAAAGAGAAAAATATAAAATCATCTAAAACCCATAAAAATCGGAAAATATGAAAAAGACAAAAAAAAATGTTTTCTCAAGACATGTCTTCTGGTATCGATAACATCTGCGGTCTTAGAAATGTCATTCAACAATGGCACGAGACCATAGATAAAGTTCGAGCAGGAGGTGTAAATATTTATTTTCAAAACATGTCACAAACTATGGCTTACAGTTATTTCAGACTGTAACCCGTGCTTAAACTATGGCTTGCTATTATTTCAGATAGCAACCCGTTCTTCAAAGAAGGAAAGTGCTGCGCTAAACAAATTTTCAAAAATTTCGTGCACTTATCCTAAAAACTAATTGAGGAAAGTATGTCGAAGGACTGCTGTTCCTACACAAATGTTTTTCCGTCTAAAATTCTTCAGAAAAATATTTGTTGTTTTCCAAAGTGGTGGTAAATGAGTTGCTTGAAAATAAATCAGATTCAGAGATCTTGTAAAAATTGAAAACTCAATCAATGACTTCAGCGCTTTTAAACTTTTCAGAAAAATAAGTCATTGATTGAGGGGGAGAATGTTTTCAAATCTATATCATCTAACGAGATTATCTAATTATCCTATATGCTTAATTGAAAATGATGTTAACCTACGTTGAAGGACTAGGTGCCTAGGATATGATTGTTAGGATTAGATGATTAGAGTTTGATAAACACATTATTCCCATGCCATATATGAATTGATTGACATGTTGGATTGACTTTTATTAGTCGATTACTGTTTGGGTGATGTCGACCACCATATATTTGTATGTGTGTGTTCACTAACGTATGCAGGTATATTGGTATATAAGAATGTTCCCGATCCGGATGCCACAAATGAAGATGATTGGATGCCGAAAGGAAATGGTAATTATATCTTGGGTTGACAAATGAAGAAACAGAGCTTAATTGGACTTCTATGGAGAGTTGGCATGGAAAAATGCAACGTAAGAGGTCTCACTGCATCAGCAGATGGTTTTCTTCATTAGCAAATGAAGAAACAAAGCTTAATTTGACCTCAGTTGGCATTAAAATGCAACGTATGAAGTCTCACTGCATCAGCAGACGGTTTTTCTTCCAAGCCCTACAGCAACAACATAAGCTTCTCAACCACCTAACGTATCTTTGTGCAGTAAATTTGATACCATTTTAAAAAATTTTGAAAAAATTTGATTAAATTGTTTTGAAAATGGAAAATATTGTTTTGAAAACTAATTGGACTTAATTTTGAAAATCACCGGACTTCAATTTATCAAAACTTAAGTCACTCAATCATCGACTACGGTCATCGATTGAGGGGGAGAGTGATTTAAAATAAAATATTTTCAAACGATATTTCATCTATCAAGTCCGTTTGTACAAAATAAAGTGGTGATCTAAAGATTTAATGTTATGTCATGGTATGATTTTTCTTTTGAATCAAAGTCTTTCAAAATGAAAATTTTTCTGTTCTTGTTTGATTGTGAAATTGTTTTATTTTACTTAAATATCTCTTAAAACTATCATACCTGACAGTGACAATCTTTAATGTCTTAAAATGGTCCTTATCTGTCATTTTTCAAAAATTGAATCTTGCCACGTCTTTCCCTAAAACTTTCTAAATGATTTAAATCAATCGGGATCCAAAATCTCAATTGGTTTGAAATTTTTGATCGGGGGAGAGATCGTGATTTAAATCTCAAATCCGTTTTAATAGAATTGGTTTTACCCCTTCAAAGGCACTCCTGCCTCCATGTGCCAAATTATTTCAATATACATAATGCACATGTTGAGGGGGAGCATTTATCCTAAAACAAGATGAGTATTTAAACAAGGCCACATATTCTCCCATGTTTTCCAAACCTTATTAAATCACTTGGGATCCAAAATCTCAAAGGGTTTGATATTTTTGATTGGGGGAGAATTTGTGATTTAATAATGAAACTTGATAAAAGGTGATCATTTGATTCAATTGTGCAAGCTGCTCTCCCATACGTGCTAAACACTTTCGAATCTCGAAGCATATATTGAGGGGGAGCATTTCAAAAGAAAATAAACTATCAAGGTACAAAGATTTATATGTTTCATCATAAAGTACCTTGATTGATTTTCTAATGGTTTTCTGTATGGCAATGCAATC
>OU343216.1:189526772-189558733 GCA_910596185.1 Chrysanthemum makinoi
TTTTTATGTAGATGGCTCATCAACGTGAAAACACTATGAGCTTAATGAGTTCTGCTTTCAAAGATATGATTGGAAGAGACAAAATGGCTGGCTCTAATTTCAATGATTAGCATCGTGCACTTAGGATCATCCTTCGTGTTGCCAAAATACTTGATATTTGACTACACCTCACTTGATGCTCTCTCTCAATACGACTCAAGACTCTTGAACAAGAGGCATATCGTGTTGAATATGAGAAGCACAATGATGTGGCGTGTCTTATGCTTTCGGGATGCGCTCCAATTGCAAAAACAATTTGAGCACTATCATCTATGAGCATGCTAGATGAACTCAAGCGCATGTTTGAGAAGCCACCGGCAATTGAAGCTGTATGAACTAATTGAAAGGTTCATAGTTGCAAGCCACGAGGTTGGTAAATGCGTCTCCGACCCGTCCTGAGATGAAACATCACTTGGACCAATTGGAGAAGATCGAACGTGGTTACTCCAACGATGTATGTGTCGGCCTCATCAATCACTCCCTTAATCGGGAGCGATTTGGGTGATTTTGTCGAAATTTTAACATGCATTGCCGCGGGAAGGCGATGTGATGAGGTTACATGCAATGCTTGTAGACTTAGAGAAGAGATTACCAAAGAAGGCTCCTACACACGATGTACTAGCAATACAAAGGTGGTAGGGTTGAATAAGCCAAAGCGCAGCAGAATAAGAAAGGGAAGAAAGGAAAAGAAGGGAAGCAAGTTGTCATCCCACGGATCCTAAGAAGAACCGCAAAGAAAAAGTCTAAAAAAGATTTAACTTGACACCCTTTGCAACTCATCGGGTCCTTTAGGCGGAGAAGCTGTCGGTATATGCGAATGAGTGCCTTGAGAATAAAAATAAGATGGTGCCTAGCTCATCGGTATTTTATGTTTGAATTATTTCTTTTCCTCATAAGAAAATTCACGGATATATGATAGGGATGTGGTACTCACATCACATGTAATAAATCGCGAGGACTTAGAGGAGCAAGGAAGCTGACTGTGGAGAAATACTTGTACGTTGGAAATGGAAAGCATGCAGGTTAATGAAGCCATAGGGACTTTTGATTTAGTGTTGCCTTGGGCTTAATTTTGGAACTAAATAATTGTCATTATGCACCCTCCATTGTTAGGGGTGTTATTTCGGTTTCTTTGTTAAAAGATATTGGTTTTGTGCACACTTTTACGGTTATGGAATTCAGTTTCTTTAAATAATGTTTTTTTATTTTAATGCGATTCCTATTCTTGGTGTGTTTGAAATTGATATGGATGGTTATGTATCCAATGAAAATAATTCATTGTATAGCATTAGCAATAATAAGAGGAAGTTGAACTGTGACTCTTCTTATCTTTGGCATTGTCATGCCTTAGCCTAGGCAAGAAAGCGCATGGAAAAGCGCAACACGAAGGGCTTTTACAAAAGGTCGATGATGAATCATTTGACAAATCGCAGTCTTGCATAGCGGGAAGATGACAAGGAAACCTTTCACCACAAAATTGATGACGATCTACTTGGATTGATACACTGCTGATGTGTGTGGTCACTAGACATGTGTCAAAGCGTGGTGCTATCTACTTCTTAACCTTTACCGATGATTTCGGTCGTTATGGTTATGTTTATTTACTTAAACATAAACATGAAATCTTTGAAACATTTAAGGTTTTCAAAAGTGAAGTAGAATTACAACTTGGTAAGAAGATTAAAGCTCTTGATCAGATAGATTGGTGAGTATAAAGTCAAGAGTTCAAAGATTACTTAGCTGAGTGTGGAATTATCCAGCAACTCACATCTCCTTTTACTCATAACAAAATGGTGTATCACGAAAGGAGAAATGCGTACTTTACTTGAAATGGTACGATCAATGTTTGAACTTACGACTCTTCCTTTTACTTTTTGGGATTATGCCCTTGAAAGCGCTATTAGCATTTTGAATATGGTTCCAACGAAGAAGGTTGTTAAAACTCCATATGAAATATGGGCAGGAAAAGCTCCCAACTTTTCTTACTTAAAGTTACGGGGATGTAGGCGTTTGTTAAACATGACTTACGGATAAGCTCCAACAGTCTGTTAAGTGTATCTTTGTAGGATACCTAAGGAAACTGGGTTACTACTTTACTACCAGTGAGAACAAAGTCATCGTTGGCTAGGTATGGAGATTTCTTTGAAAGAATCTCATATCTCAAGAACTTCAGTGGGAGAGTATATGATGCAGGTATGATCAGAAGATACAACACCTTAAAATACTAGCCAACTTCAAAGAGAGCACGAGACGTGCGACCGTCACGTGATGTACTTGTGGGGTGGAGAAAATATGGTTGGGATCTTAATGAACACGCCAGCTATAAAGAACGCCATGGTACGATCTGAAAAGGATAAATGGCGGTGCTATGAATGGGGAAGTGCAATCCATGAAAGATAATGATGTTTGGATTGAAGTTGACCTTCCTCCCAATGCACTAAAGTCGTTAGAAGTAAGTGGATCTTTAAAAAGCCCGACATGGATGGCAATATGCGCACCTACAAGGCTCGTCACGGTAGCTAAAGGTTTCTTGAAACCTCACGGCATTGATTCACGAGAACATTTTTCTCTGTAGCGGACATAAGAGCTATTAGTATTATCATAGCTATAGCTGCACACTATGACTTTGAGATTTGGCAGATGGATGTCAAAGCAGCTTTTTTCAGAATGAGTAGATCTAGATGAAGACATCTATAGCGGCTGAGGGGTTTGTGTTGGAATCACTCCTAAACCTTATTCAAGTGTTAGTTACTCATATGTAATAGTTAGCTTATTATGGCCTTTATGTTTGTTATTAGCCTTAGGCTTGTAAGAAGGCCCATAAGCCTAGGCCTATCCAATAAGGATAGAAGGAAGGGAACTAGGAGTGTTGCAGCTCCCTCTATAAATACCTTATGAACCTTCATTTGAAGGTTGGTTGTTCAAGTTATTTCTTTCCACAAACACTTTCTACATAACGGTCATATTATCTCATTGTGTGTGTGTGTGATATCTTGTTCAATAAGCCTCTCTATCTTTCTATTAAGCTTGTGTGTGTAAACCTTGTGACCTAGAGTGGTATCAATCGCCAAATAGTTGGGTGCACACTTTCGTTTGTTTTGAACTTTACGGTTTTGGGTTATACAGCGTAAAGATAGCGTGATCTTTAGTGGTAGCTTCAAAACTTGGTTTTACATTTTTAATCAAGATTCTTGTACTTTCAACGTTTAAGGTGTTAAAATACTTGTTTTTGACAAAAAGTTTCAAACTTTATGCGTGGATCATTGTTTTGAACTAGTTTTTATTCGTGGGTGTCATTCTACATAAGCACATGTTTGAGTGCTTTGGATCTTCAAGTCTCACACTTTTGTGTTATTTTGGTGTTATTGAAGCTATCTCATCACACAAAAACTGGTTTAGAAACATCTTTGGGCAAAATCAAAATTACGAGTAATCCTCCGCGTATTGAAACCCTAAAATTACGCGTAAGATTATCCTTGGTTTGATCTTCATTTTAAATGGTTTTATTCCGTGTTTTCTTACTTGGATAAGTCTGAAAATACGTCGACTTTGGATATCTTTTGCCTTTGTGATGGTGTAAAAGATCATTTGGATAAAACCCTAAAATTGCAGCGTAAGCTCAACTACGGCGTAGAAATCCTCGCCTAAGATTTTCTTACGCCTAAGCCTTGTCTTACGCATAAGCTAAATCCTAATGCCCCTAAGTTTTCTCGCTAACTTTTGTTGTCTGGCATAACTTTAGCCTTTTCTCCCTCCTTCGCGCGTAAGCTAAAACCTCTGGCGTAACTCCTTATTGTTCGCAGTAATTTTTGGTGTTTTTTACGCATAAGTACTACTTGGTTCTTGGTTATTTCTACGCCTAAGGATACTTCATCTACAAAGGTTCATTTGACTACAAAGATCCATTTTTACCAACACAAGTTTATTAACATGTCACAACCACCATACTCTAACTATTTCCCTTACACTTATCCTCATCCTCAGCGTCAACAACAACTAACTCCACAACATCAACAATGGAATCAACAACAAGCAATTTATCTACAATAATTTAATCAACAACATACTCCACAACTTGCTACAAATCCACAACCTCAAATGGTTCAACCACCACAAAGTCTTCAAGCTCAACCGTACACAAATGACTTTAATCAACATCCATCAAGGATCACTATGAGGGAACCCACTTGGTTTGCAAAGATGTTTGAAACTTTAAGCGGCCAACAATCAATTCATGAGAATTTGGTTCACTTGATAGACCTCAATGCTCACTCCGAACTCTGATCAATGGGTATAAGGTTCTTTAGGTATTGTGATCTAAAGAAGCCACATGGAAAGTTCTTAAAGAAGGTTATCTTGGAAGGTCCTTTTGAGATGCCTACTGTCATTGTACAGGAGATCAAATGCCATTCCACCAAGAGAATGAACAAGCGAACATTTACTCTTATTTGAACTTGAATCCTCAAGAACTTCTACACTATGAAGCAGATGAGCTTGCAATGGAATATATCCTCTAGGATTACCAAACCTAATTCTTAAGTAGTGTTGATGCTCAAAAGGCGCAAAGAAAATGTGGGATCATATTAGATCTTCTTATGGAAGGGTCTGTACTCAATCGGGAAGATTTGGAATCCAAAATTTACTTGGCTTATGAACACTTCATGATTGAACGTGGAGAGACACTCGAGTCCTATCATCACCGATTTTCAGACATCATCAATGATTTGGATAAACACAACATCCACATGCCAAAATTGCATGAATACTAAGTTCCTGAGTAGTCTTGGTACTGAATGGGAGAAGTATGTCATTTTTCTCCGTCAAGCTAAAAACATGCATCAGTCTACCTACGAATTGTGTATGCGATTACTTGAAGCCTCATGAAAAGGAAGTTGATCTGGAAAGGATTCTCCGTGCTCAAATTGCTTCACCCACACATCCGGAAAATCAACAACTTGCCTTATAGGCTCAACAAAATTATTCTCCTCAACCAGCAACTCAACCAACTGCTTCAAACCCACCAAGCGATCAATCACATCAACCTCAACAAAATCGGTTGGTTCCTTACAACAACAATGATCAAGCACTTCATAATGAGGAATCCGATCCGTTCGAAGCATTGCAACAAGGATTTGCTATGATTGCTAATGCCTTTAGCCGTTATACCAACAAATCAACAACGTATTGTTCCTCATCTAATACAAGGAATCAAGTTTGTTGTAAACAATGGGCGAGTTGAAGTTGAATACGTGGTTATGTCCAGATGGGAAGGTGGTCAAGGGTTTTATCTTGTGGGTAGGAATAACAACAGAGCTCAAGTGGTGGAACAGGGAAATGCTCGGCATGGGTTGAATGGTCTTGATGCTACAATTTTAATGAGAAGGGACACTGGCTAATGCACGAAATGCATAACCAAAGCCAGGACTAGGCGTGCTTATTTCAAAGGCTCTTCTTTTGGCTCTTAAGGATGAAGGCTGGTGGAACTCTAACAGAGACAAACGAGCAGAGCTTTATGGCGAATGGGCTTCGGATGATGATATGGAGGACTTGCGGGCCAATGCATTTGTTATGTTGATGGCTAATATGCAGGAGTTACACATGCGTGACCTGGGCCCGTGTATGACAGCGATGGCTTGTCTCAGGTCCCCGAACAAACCATATTTATCTCTGATCTCATATCTCCGCCAACATCTGCATCGGCAAGGCTCAGAATGTTCAAATGAGTCATCACATCTCATTCCGATTTTCAACTAGACCCCGTAGTTATATTTGGCGATCAAGATGGCCAACGGTTTCCCTTGATAATCAAATTGACTCCGTGGTCATACTTGAGATCTCGTAATGATCATGTTGAACTCACGTTGAACCGCCGAACTTTGCCTCATCCAATTTTTGCTTTCGTTTAATACAAGACCAACAAACCATAGTGGAAGAATGTCGTGCCATTATTCAGGACTTGAAATGCAAAAATGCACTGTTAACCAAGGATTTTGAATGTTTACAAAAAGCAACTCAACTTTTTCAAAACTCAAGAAAAATGGGAAGCGGTTTTGAAGCGCCTTTGCCAAATCTTATCAAAATGAAAAATATTTAGAAAGACAGGATTCGTGATCTAGCCGCTTGCGAAGAATGCTTTGTTGTGAAATAGAACAAGCTGAAACATGAACATATAAAGCAAATTAACGCTCTCACCTTGGAAAATCAAAAAGCTAAGGCTGAGTTGTTAACTTGTCAAAAACAGTTCTCTGCATACAAAAAGCATTCAACGAAAGGAATAGATGATCATCTTGAAGAAATCATCGGCTTGCAAAACAAACTTAAAGAGTTTAAAAGCATTTGTTTACAAACATGGCGAGTCGGTCCGCGACCATTGAAAAGTTTACTTTAAAACCCAATCCAAATGGATATGGACGAATCTTGCGATTACAAACCTAAGCTTTCCACAAAAGCATTCAAACCAAATCTGAAGTTTCGGTCAGAGAATATAAAGTTGATAATTACATTTATGAATGTTGTTGAATATCATCGTCAAGAGGAATTAGATCAGAGAAGGCGAGAATCGATCAAAATTAGAAAAAGTTGTTTACAACAAACCTTTTAACTATTCAAAGCGGTCACTTTCGTCACACCAACGGATTCTTCTAACACACCAAGGGTTATCATTAAAACACTTGAGTCTTCTAAAGTTAATCCCCAACGGATTATGCACAAATTTATGGTCCTTTACCTTCCATCGATGAAGTTAATTCAAACACGAAATCGAAAAATTCTAAGATATTTTGACATCTTCATGGCTGACCTCAAAATTTTACAACATGAGATAGAATATGGTTCACGAAATCAAAATTGATCATTTTCAATAAGCCTCTAGCGAGAACAAAGACATTTTTAGAAAAATCTTTTACTTAATGTTAAAAACTTGAAAAATTGTGCATTAGCCTGGGAAAAGGATTTTCATAAGGAACTTGGGGTGATGAAGGTGGTTTTGAAAAGAAACATCTATTTCTAATACTAAGCGTAAAAAAGCTGTTGAGAAAAGATGTTGATCGACTCTTGGAAGATGTCCTCTGTCTTGATGTCCATAATCTTTGTGTTATTAGAATTCTTTGTCATATGCATTTGATCATACCTCTGTCTTACTGTTGATTCGTGCTAAAAGTTGAGAACACTGATAATGTGCTTCAGATCGAGTCCTTAAAAGTTGAAAACAAACGATTGTCAAACGAACTTTCAAATGCAATTCGTCGTCTTAATTGGTGTCAAAAAGATATTCCCGATCAACAAATTGCTTTTCAACATAAAATCGCCCAGTTGCGTACAAAATCTTCTGGTCCTAAATTTGAGCAACTAGATGATCAAAACGTGTCTTTTAAGTGCCAAATCTCAAAATATGAACAAGAACTTTTAAAAGTCAAAAAAGGAATATGGTGTCATATTTGATTTACTCAAAAAGACTCGTGATGAAGCATCAAATAGACTTGATCATTATCTTGCACCCACTAAGAAGTTATGCATTTTGCTGGAAATGTTAGGTCACGAAAATCAAGATCGGATTCACACTATCATCAAGTTAAGAGAAATGTTAGGAAAGTATGAACAACTCCCGCCAACCATCATTAAGAGATTAGCCCCATAACACTTAGCAATCATGAAACCTAGAATTTCTACTCCAATATCACAAGTAGCTAATGTGCTTCCTTCACTGAAAGCGAATAGTTGAGCCTTTTCCAAACGTCCGCACTTCACAGCCTAAGAGCACTCAATCGAAGAATAGGAAGTTGCGACCTAAGAAAAGATCAATCAAGAATGCTAACGTAGAAGAACACCCTAGGACTATGAATAAGACTCACGTTGCCTCCACTATAGAATGTGCGTGCTGGCAAATGTAATAGAAATAGTGATGTAACGAATGCTAAACCGTTAAGTACTTTGCACTATTCAGTCTGATGCACCTTGTGTTATTTGTCATAAAAGTATGAATACTGATTGTCATGATAAATGTGTTGCTAAAGCTATCATCTCTCGTTTAAGAATCCTAAGAAACGGAATACCTCTAGGCCCACTAATCTTTCTAAGTCTGTGCTTGGTAGACCGCCATCTTGAGATTCTAAGAAGCGCATTCTTTGTCATGTTAGGTCACTAGTTTTACAACACAAGTTATATAGAAAGGAGATGAGGCGATTGAACAAGTATCAAACACACACACACACAATATAGTATACGGTTATGAGTGTATGTGAAAGAAAAAACTTGAACAACCAACCTTCAAATGAAGGTTATTACATAGGTATTTATAGGAAGGAGCTAGGGCAACACTCCTCTCCTTCCTATTCCTTATTGGTCTTGGGTCAAGCTTATGGGCCTTCTACATAAGCTTGACCTTAAACAAACATAAAGGCCATAATAAAGCTACCTATTACATATGAAATATAAATACTTGAAATCCTGTTTAGGAGTGATTCCAACAATCTCCCCCTCAAGTATATATGAATGAAAGCGGTGAAGGCGTTGATGTAATAGTAGCGATGGCGTCTTCGACATTCTTCTTTCTTGTGAGAAGAATTGCCTTGATTGAACAATCTCCCGGTGTAGAGATAGTTATCTTTGAACAGTTATGCTTTGACGTCATCTTTAACTTTGTTCTTTGATCATTGTTCTTTGTGGTGAAAGTGATAGTATGTTGTTATGCGCATCGATGCGCCTCAGTGCGCTTCGTTGCTCGGTGTCTCCACGTCATTCTTCAACATGCTCACACGCTCTTTGGCGTTGGAATTCAATACTGATGAAGTTCTTTAAGTCTTTAACTTTGTAGATTCTTTGGTTTGACGAAGAATCATTACGATTGTGTTGCTTTTGAGGAGAACTTCCATTAGTGATGATGTTGGCGTGAGCATGAGAAGAATCAGCACGATCATCCCGCTCGGGAGCTTCCATAAGAAGAAAACATTTCAAACGGTTAGTAATTAGCGGTTTCCGGCACTTACAAGTTTGAACCGAGGTGTTAACGGCATAGTGTGAAAACACAACTCTAATTCTTACAAAGGCGTTCTGAATGGAGTCCCACAAGTGAGATAACGCGATGTACGAAGTACATCTACGATTGAGATGAGTCGTGAGGTACACGAAGCATCACCTCACGACTGTAGACCGTTTGAGACACACTCCGCGTAATCCACGGGGAGTTACGAAGTGACCTGTGGCGGTGTTTGATGTTGACCTGGCGGGAGTTTCCATTCAATCGCGAGGATCACAGATGTGAACCTCTCATAAATGTTCTCGACAGTTGCTAAGATCTGTGAAGGACTCGATATGAACCACCGATGATCTTATTAGTTGATCATCAAGTGATTAAATGTCAAGTGTTCCTAAGAGATCTTTTGATGAATCTCGTGGCTCTAGACTCAATAGTGCGTTTTGGTTTTCTGGAGCGGAGACTAGGGAGAGGGTCTCCTTCTTCAATACCGGCAATCTCTAGGAGAAAGCCGATAGTTTACGTAGGGTTCCCTGTGAGAATGAAACAAGCTTGTTTTGAGAGAAACTTGAGTGGCTAAGAAGGTTTAGTGCATGCGTCCTTTGGGTCCATGGCGACTTTTAATCTTCAATACCGGCGTCACTAAGTGACAACCCGGTAGCATATGAATTGAACCGATTATGCGCCTAAGTTGAATAATCTTGAGGGCTATTTCTTTTCACCCTTTTCTTTGCATTTCTTTTTAATTCTTCAACTCCTTCTTTCTCCGATTCTCATTTTCTCCTTTTTACAATCATACCTAAGGACTTCTAAATACTAACTATTTGTAGTGTCCTTGGGTAGATCCCTCCGACTCTGGCGGATCATAGGACGGTTATTCCTAACCTTAGTCACCTTATAACTCCATGACTAACCTATGTTTGCCATTAAAACCCTTGTATGAAAAATGTCTCTCAAATGGTTTGTTAATGAAAAACATGTTTGAACCATTGTGAGAGATGATGTTTTGCATAAATACTCCCCTCCACATGTGCTTAATAGTTTTAATGGTTAAATGCACAGTGAGGAAAAGCGCGCACTTTTTGAATTGATCCACTGAAGATAGACAATCCCCATGAGACAGGTTACGTTGCATAGTTAAAGAGTTACATTGTCGGCTTTTAGGTGACAACTAGCTCTAATAACTACCTTGAAGGTGTAGACAAACCTTGGAAGGTTGTCAAACCCGTCGGAGTTCATGTCTATCAAAAGTTTCTCGAATGGTACATTCTACTCGAGACAAGTCCTTTCGAGACACGTTTACATCACTAGCGAACTAGCTTGAAATTATTACCCGTCGGGACAAGTCTTTTCGAGTTACTAACAGGTTAAGTATCGTCAATTCGTTGGTTAAGTCGAGGTACCAGATTCATTTGCATTTTGTACAACATATTTCTTATCACACAATTTTCTCCCCTCAAAAATGGCATATTAAAGTGTTATTTTTGAAACGTTTGAGAATAAATATGACCATTTAGAGTGTTGCGGGAAGAATGACCACTGTGAACAATTTGTGAACAAAGTTTCAAATACTCCCCTCAACAAGTGATATAAACGGTTGAGGTTTTGAAAGTCTTAAGGGAAAGTACTTGTTCTTTTGAGCAAAACCTTGAAAAATGAAAGGTTTGATAGGTTTTACTCAAAAGTAAGAAGCTTTAGCTCCTTTTATAAGGATTGTGGCACTGAGGCGTACCACAGGGTCCTTTCTTGACAATTACGGGTTGTACACTGTTATGTGTGCACAAGCCATAGACATATTAAATCATACATCCAAAATTATGAAGGAAACAATTCAAGGGGTACGGGAAGTGCGGTGATGTTCCCGAGTGCGCAGGCGTTGAAAGCGGTGATGTTTCTCTGGGTGGACCACCAACATAGCTCTCCAATCGTGCGGCGATCCCTTCGAACAACCGTTCATCAATCATGGTGATGATCCTTCTCACATCCCTCCTTTCACGAGAATTCCGGCTTACGAGACCCACTTTGGTATATCCTTCAACACGTATGCTAATCCGTCCCTAACCGGCTTCAAAGTATGATCCCGAATTTACGAAGATCACTACGCCATTAAGCGGTTTCTTTGAAGTTCACTGCGGTAAACAACTCCGAAAGGTTTCTTGATGGCGTATATTGAGGTAGGCTGATTGAGATCGGGAAGAGTAAGCGTTGGAGGAGTGAGGTTGACAGCGTCGATAAGATTCAACGACCATCTGGATATCTTCAACCGTTCTTTGATCACAATCGTCTAATGAAGATGAGCTGACTTGATAAATTCACGTTGAACTTGATCGAGAATTGTCTCATACGACCACGTACCTTGGCAAGGTACATGTCTTCGATGTCGTTGAGGACAAGTTCTCAAAGTCGACCTCGGAGAATCCATAGTTCTGTTCATCTTGTCGTTTGACTATGATATTCTTTAAGAATGAATAGTCCCACTTAGACTTGAGATCAATGTGTTTGATGGCCACGATGTCCTTAGAACTATACTTTGCATGTTGAGACTTACGAACGGCTTACGTAGTAGATTCTTGGCGTTCGGGCCAATGATGAATCCCATACAATGCATCTTGGTCGTATGCTTGCGTTGTCGAAAACAAGTGATTTGCACGTTCCTCGATAGCTATGCGGTTTGAGTAAATAGCCGCTGGGAATGGAAGAGTCAATGATGTAGCGTATTTTCGCGAACCATCGCTACCGTGTAAGAGAAAATCAAGGTCTCTGTTAAAGAAGTATCGGAAGGGAATCCGTGGTTCGTCTGTTTGGCCAATGGTCGGTAGGGGTTTGGTCCAATCGGTGTAGTATGGAGGGTTGTCCCTTTGTGTGAAGTCAATGTTTGCTTCGGGATTGAGCCAATCCATGTCGTTAGACATAGCTCGAGCGATGTTCTCAAGATGATATTCGACCTCGGCGGCGCTTTCAGAGCTGTCTTTAAGAAGTTGGAATGCTTCATTCTTGATTCGCTTCAATTCGATTCGTCATTTTCTTCACATGGAACTTTTCTTGCAAAAGTTTTGCGTGCTCAATGTAGAACCGTCTACCAATTCTTGACCTTCATCGGGGTAGGGAGTTTGATTGACAAGTGTGGAGAACCATTCAAACTCTTTGGTTTTATCGTCATCTAGCCATGAGACGACTCGGTGAGTCGTCTTCTTCTTCTTTTGGAAGGCCTTGATGATGATCTTGGTTTCGCACTTGTTTGGGTGTGGTGGGTTGTTGTCGGGGCTCAAGGACCTCTTCATCGTCACCACCCGTATACTCAAAGTAATCACTGTTTTATGAGTCGGGGGTGGTAACTTCGGAATCGTCGAGGTTTATCGATAGAAGACGAGGTGGAGGAGACTTTTGTTGAGAAGAAGTTCTTGGTGGAGGAGGTGGCATAGAGGTAGATTTACGGGCCGGCGTTTAGGTGCGAGAATCCTTATCCTTATCATCGTCATCTCTTGGTCGTTTGGGTTGATCGGTTGACTCCTTGCATGATGATCTGAGTTGAAAATCAAGTAGATTTTCGAAAAATTTAGCTTCATCCGAGTAAGCGTTCGGATCGCTTTGACATTTGTATCACAAGTTTAGCGATTAACTTCAGTTGAGAGATCGGCTTCTTTGGCCATTGTATTTTTAACCAATGCTACGATGTTAGGGGTGAGTTATCCGGAAAATATTTCTCTAGTCACACGGGGCGATGTCGAAGAAACTTGTGAGTATGATCTCTTCTTTGTCTTTTCAGTTCCTTTAGGACTTTAGGAGCGATATCACGAAGGTACTTGTTAGTGTAACCTTGATCATTTCGTTCAGTTCCTCTTATCGATGACTCTTCATGAACTTCTGAACAAATTCCCTTTCTTTCTCCATCTTGTCATGCTCGTCATACATATCTTTGTATGTGATCGGCAAAGAAATTTAGCTTTTGTAGAGCACGTTTTCTTTTCGACTTGTTTGGCGGCTTTGTGAATTCGTTTATGAGCTTGAGAAATCCAAGATCGAGGTGGTTTCTTTTGGATGATGATTTTGTTGATCTTTTTGATGGTGGTGGTGATGAGTGAGATGAAGAATCGATGAGGAGGGACATGAGGAGATTCGGGGTCCTTTGGAGGTGCAGAAGTATCCTCCTTGGAGCGAGTTGGGCTTGAGAAGAAAGTCATCATAATCTTCTTCGTCATCATGTCGATTTTAGCCTTTTCTTCCGTCTGTTCCTTAGCTTCTTCATCAGTTTTCTCTTTCTCGGTCTTATTCTTTTACGGTTCCTCAATGTTAAGATCAGAAGACTCCTTCACAAGCGTTGGTTGTTGCACAAGAGTGGTGGCACGGATCCCTTATCGGGTTGATTAACGCATCGGGACACGGTGAAGAGTGGGCAGCACCACTTGATCCTCGGGGCCACCCATTTGATCTTTGCAAATTCTTGACTTTTGAATTTGTCTAACTAATTTAAACTTCTTCTGTAGGATTGATCCGGTTGCTCTTCTTCTTCTTGAGCTTTCATCATGAGACTCAAGCAGGAGTCTTTCCTTTTCCATGTTAGGCTATTGGACTTGTAGGTTTAGGCTGCGGAGGAGGGATACGGTTGCGGTCGAGAAGGTAATCTCTTCATCGTGTCGGTACCTTGAGCTTTAGTCCACAAGCTTTCTTTGCGGTTCGGGTTTGGGAATTGGGATGGGAGCGGCTTCCTTAGATGGAACAATCCTCTTTGAAGGAGGGTTCCTCTTGGGGAACTTCCTTTGACTCACGATACTTGCCGTACTTCCTGCACTTCCTCTTTTGGTTCTCCTTACAGGTGTTCAAGAAGATTTTTCGTCGAGATGACCAACTTTGCCTTGTCTAGCGCTTCCGGATACCTTTTATGCGTTTGAGCTTTCGACATCTTGATTAGAAGGAAATCGGTAGCACGGCACCTTGTTTCTTTGTAGACGTTTCCTTGATTCTAACAGATAGAATGGGTTCCGTCAACATGTCGTGATTGTTGGGGTCATTGAGCCTCTTGGGAATGTCGGGATGAAGTCCAAGTGCTCTCTGGATCAACAATTTAGTATATCTGATGTAGGGAATCTTTGAGCCAAGTTTGTTGAGAAATGACATCATGTCATCCCAAATCGGAGCTTCGATAGCGATGTGTTTCTTGTTGACCAATGCCGAATATTTGCGAGTTCCATGAGCTTAGGGTGCTCATAGCCATCCGCGACGAAGCAGACTTGGTGATGATCATGTAGAGAGTTCTCCGGGGTTGAGGAATACTCTTAAGCTCTACGTGAGAATGCTTGGTGATTACTCACGTAGCCTCGTCATAACCGATATTGATTAAGAATTGGAGAGTGAGCTCTTGGCGGGTGTGGCATATAGTTTGGTTGGATCGACATCGGGGAATTAGGAGAACGACCCTTAAGTCTGCGAGGTGTAATGGTGACTTGTTTGTGATTGAGTCACCGTCCGGCGGTTTGTCCTTTGACCCTTTCCATAGTGTTCGGAAGCTGTTGGATGTAGATCTCGAGAGCGATTGCGAGTGTGAAAGCATGTTACGTCGGATGAGTCCTCGAGAATGTCAATAGCAATTAAACATGAAGATTTAGAGCAAGTGAGGTTGTCAAAGTCAACACGGAGATTATTCTTTCCTATCTTCATTGGATAGCCATGAGGATAGATATCGGCAATGGAGAGAACTTGGGTGCATCCATATTCATTTGTTGACCATGTAGTGATGCGAAATAACATTAGCCAAAAGAACCAACATATCGAAAGACATAATGTTAGTCAACGAAGGTCTTATTGTCTAGTTATTGAATGTGTCAATGATTGTTACGAGTCCTAAGTCACTTGTATATTCAATAGTCCAATGGCGTCGTGAAATGTTTCGTGAGTTAGTTAACTTTAAGTTTTAAAGTTTATTTTATCACTTATTGTTCACAACATATCAAGCGATTTCAGTTTATTAGTGACATTTTAGGATTAGTGATGATATGATTAGTTTATTTACAAGTTTGTACACGTAACAATTCATACATGAAGGTATGATCACGGCTTATCGTAGGATTGGTAAAGTTATGCGTGAAGCGGGAATGATATATGCGTGGCGTAAACTTCAGCGTAGGGTCTTAACTACGGCGTAAAGTGTTGCAGCGTAGGAAAAGAGGACCTTATCGTAAAGCTTATGCGTAGGCATATATTAACCTTACAGCGTAAGGCTACTCGTAGAGTTGACCTTATCGCGTAGAGGTCCTTGTTTACGCATATCCTTCACGAGGATCTGCGTAGTCCCATATGTAGAACCTTATGCGTAGAAGCTACGCGTAAGACAAATCTTACGCATAACAAGCTACGCGTAAGGTGATCCTTATCGTAGATAACAAAACCTTGATTACGAATATTTAGTGTTGCAAGCTTGAAATAAAGCATCATATCATCAATGTTAAACACATAACATTCATTTTATGACAGATCAAAACACATTTGGACATTTAAGCGATTATGCGTAGAAGCATAGCGTAGTCTAAACCCTAAATCTCGGCGTATGAGATCTAGCCATGGATTATGCACCAAAGTTTTTACGGTATATCTTAGATGTTGTGAGAGTCATATACCAAGTTTTAACACTTAATTCATGGTGAATCAAAAATACCCAAACTTATGAACATTAAACCCTAATTCCAAATTGTTGAATCAATTAGAGTTTACGGGTGGTTATAAGCATGGAAATCATCAATTCATCATCACATAAGCATAACACAACAATCTTTTTGACCAAAACACTTCACATTTGAAAATACCCAATTCGACTCATAAACCCTAATTTTCAAAAAAAATCATCAATTAGTGTTTACGGGTGGATTTTGATGATTAAAATGGTATCATTGATGTATTAAAGCGTTTTGACACAATTCTTTTAACCACAAACACACACATGATTGATCATGTGTTCATACGCTTATCGTAGAACACAAATCACTTATACAAAGTTTTAACCGTTGGATTTGAATGAAATTCAAAACCTTATTTAAAACATGTTGTAATCACAAAACACTTACAAAATGATGATCAAAACACGGATTTCTTGAGTGAATTTTGTGCGTAGGATGGTTTTAGGTTTTGTAATAAATGAGAAGTGAAAGTTAGGTGGGAGGTGTTTTATTAAAATGACTTTAACCTTTTGACAGTTTTGGTCCCTCCACCTTTTCCTTTTTCAAACAAAGCCATTTAACTTCCATTTTGGTTACCAAATGAAGATTTTAGGAAAGAAACTTGACGACACTCCCCTCGACTTGAGAAAATAATGAAAGGTTATTAATTTAAGTCAGGAGTGTCTTTGAACCGAAAATGTACCACCATTTGTAAAAAATCAACGAGATATGATAACATGCAAGTACAGATGTTTTGAAGCGGTTAAGTTTATTTTCTCCCCCTCTACACTTGATCTGAAAAATACTGAATTTTGAAAGATTAAAGTGTTGTGGAAAAATGTACTTGCAATATTGAAAGAAAAGTAGATTAGAAGAATATTTTTGTTGTTTTTATCAGGTTTTATAATTTTGTATTTTGTTTTGAAAAATTATTTACAAAAGATGTTTTGGTGTTTGTGAGGTTTTAAAGGCTGTTTTAGGAGATCATCCAATTCCTCTTGAGTCAAACACCTCATACCAATCCGGTGGACCAACTCATTAAACCTAGCGGGAGGCAAGGCTTTGGTGAGAAGATCGCCAATTGGTATTACGTACCCACAAAATATAGTTCAACGGTACCCTGTTCCACGTGATCCTTGATGAAATGATATCGAAGATCGATGTGCTTTGATTTGAGTCTTTGGCGAGTTGCGAGATTGCAATGGCACTCCGATTGTCGCATATACATCGGGATTACGTCAAATCACGTAACCATAGTCTTAGAGTTGTGTTCTCATCCATATGACTTGAGCACAACATGCGGACATGGCTACATATTACCCGGTTGATGGCGATGTACAATCCTGCTTCTTCGATTGCCAAGACACCAGTTTATAACCAAGAAATTGTAAAGCTCACGAAGTGCTTTTCCGTGAGTCTAAGCATCTGCGTGGTCGGCGTCAAAAGCGATTAGTTCAAAACCGAGAATCCCGGATACGGATCCCCAAGTTAATGGTTCCCTTTATGTATCGGAGGATTCTTTTAGCCTCGAGAGGTGGGTTTGGTTGGTCGCGATAGCGGGAGCATAGATAAGCGGCAAAGACAATATCAGTGCGCTGGTTTAGATACATGAGAGTCCCAATAATACTACGGTATTTTGTAGGGTCCACCAATTTCCCATGTAAATCGGCGTCTAACTTCTTGGTATGAGCCATTGGTGTGGCATAGGTGTCCGAGTTTTCATTCCAAATTTGTGTAACAATTCAAGGGCATATTTGGAGTGACTCAAGAAAATACCACGGGGTGATTGATGAACTTGCGGTCCGAGAAAGAATGTAAGTTCACCCATCATGGACATTTCAAAATTTTTCTTCATTAGTTTTGCAAAAGCGATTGAAAACTTTTATGTGTAGACCCAAAAATGATGTCATCCACGTAAATTTGAACAATTAAGATATGTTCCCGTGATATTGTATAAAAAGAGTTGGGTCAACCGAACCTTTGGTGAAATTATTAGCAATGAGGAAAGATGATAGCTTATCGTACCATGCAGGAGCTTGTTTGAGACCATCTGAGCTTTGTTAGGTTTGTAGACATGATTGGAACTTCGGGATCAACGAATCCATCACGGTTGGTGACATAAACCGTTTCTTTAAGTTGTCCATTGAGAAGCGGTTTTGACATCCATCGATAGACCGTTATATTCATATGAGCTGCGAATGCGCTAGAAATATCGAGCGACCTCAAGGCGAGCAGCGGGCAAAAGATTCTTCAAAGTCTAATCCCTCTTCACGGCGATAACCCTTAGCCACGGGCGTGACTTGTTTGGATGGCGTTCCCTTGACATCAATTTGTTTTCCAAATCCATTTTAGACCAATGGCGTAGACTCCTGTTGGTCTTTCAACCAATTCCCATACTTCAAGGCGTTTGAATTGGTTGAGTTCTTCTTGCATGGATTCAATCGGTTGTCTTTTGTCATTCGCGTCTTTGATGTTTTAGGTTGATTGGCGGACGGTGAGTGCATAAATGCAATGTTCACCGTCGTGTGAAGGCGTTGTCTCGTAACGGCTGGTTGATTCGGGTTGCCAATAATGTTTTCCAGAGGATGGTCTTTCGTCCATCTATGTGTGGAGGGTTGATGTTGGTATACATTGTGCGGTCGAGGATTCAAATGGTTTGTTGAAGATTCGCGACATCAGGTGCGGCGATCTCATTAGCAAGCGGGTTGAAGAAGCGCATTTGGATCAAAATCTGCGGTGGGGTATTTCATTGAGAATATCATCGGTGGTTCATCATTGTTGGAAGCGGTGTGTTCAAGCTGTTGTGTTGGAGTCAAGCTGGTGTAGGTGCATCTTCAACGGTAGTTGTTGTAGCGGTGTATCGGTATAGGAATATTATCGGGTTGTGCGGTGAAGCGGCGGATACACACGGAGCACGTTCATCAATATCGTCAGCGAGCAGGAGCAAATAACCTTTCCATTTGTTGGCGAGTAAGGCGAGGGCTTTCTTCGGTGATGATGGGGTTTGAGGAAGTTTAAGCGGTTGTGACCGGGTTCTAAGCTGTTATACTCAGAAGCCATTTCGGTAAGTTCATCGAAATGAGCATGAATCGTTTCCATCACCTTTTTGTGCGGCGATTCGGTTCGGAAACCTTTGGAATTATCACGATATCAGATAAAGACTCCAATGTCGACTTTGGCTTTGAGCTTTCCAAAGTCATCACGATCATTATTAGGATAGCAAAGAGATCCAAATACATGAAAGTGTTTTAGATTCGGTTTTCCGTTATGGACGAGCTCGAAAGGTGTTTTGTTGTGGCGTTTTGTAATCATAGAGCGGTTTTGAGTATAGCATGCGATGAATCGACTTACGCCCATAAGTAATCTGGAAGTTTAGCATTTATTAACATTGTTCTTGCGGCTTCCACTAGCGTTGGTTTAGTCTTTCAACAACTCCGTTTTGTTGGTGTGCGTGCAATAGATGTTTGATCTTTGAATTCCCACTTTCTCATAGAATTCACGAAGGGTTTTGTTAACAAATTGAGTTCCTTTATGCATTACGATGATTACGGCGGTGTTGCGGTGAACACGTATTTTTGTGAAAGGTGATGATCATATGTGGAGCTTGGTCTTTGCTACGAAGAAAGTAGACCCAAGTCCATCGAGTGTAGTCATCAACAATTACTAAGATGTAGCGTTTGCCATTGATCGTTTGCAGCGCCGGGCCACACAAATCCATGTGAAGAAGATGAAGCACATCTTTGAGAGCGTGTTCCACCTTTGAAAGAAAATGAGCACGAGTGCTTTTCCCTTGTTCACAAGCTGAGCAAAGGTGATCTTTTGAATACGGGAATCGTGGGAGTCCTTCAACTAGTTTGTGTCGAGCAAGGTTGGTGATGGTTTGAAAGTTTAGATGTGAGAGCGGCGGTGCCATAGCCAAGGTTTTGTTGATGTTGCCTTAGAAAGTAAGCAAATGGGAGAGGAAGCAACCATGTCTTGCATAGAGATAGTGTAGAGACTAGAATTACGAGCGGACATAAGGTCATTTCCTTGTAGATCACGAATGAAACAAGTTTTCTCCCCGAAAGCAACCTCCAAATCTCCATCACAAAATTGACCTCTTGAAAGCAGTTGTGACCGAGGCCTTCCACATAGTAAACCCCGCTAATTTCGATGTTCCCATTGACATAATCTCCGTAGCCCATGATAGCTGCGAAGTGATCATTCGAACTGGCGGTGCCAATGAACTTTGCAATAAAGTTTGATAACAGTTTAAGATTGCTGTCATGTGTCGGGAACATCCGCTATCAACAATCGAGAATGATCGTATCACGCATTACACACGGGCGACACGGATGGAATAGAAGTAGATGTGGAACCCGAAATGTTAGAGGGTTCCATAGCAATTATAGTAGATATACACACATCAATAGCTTTAGGTATCCACTTAAATCCTAGTGTGTTATATATCCATTTATGCCATCTATAACTACTCTTTGCTTTAGTCTTAGTGAATTCACTAGGTGGTACTACATTCCTAGGAGGTGAAAGCTGGAGCTCTGAGGGACAGCAATGCGTATATTAGAATCTAAAGATGGCGGTCTACCAAGCACAGACTTAGAAAGATTAGTTGGCCTAGAGGTATTCCGGTTCTTAGGATTCCTTAAGCGAGAGATTATAGCTTTAGCAACACATTTATCATGGCAATCAGAATTCATACTTTTACCACAAATAACACAAGGTGCATCGGACTGAATATCAAAAGTACTTAACGGTTTAGCATTCGTTACATCACTATTTCTATTACATTTGCGGCCTTAATATCTATAGTGGAGCAGCGTGTGTCTTATTCAGAATCCTAGGGTGTTCTTCTACTTTAGTATTCTTGATTGATCTTTTCTTAGGTCGCAACTTCCTATTCTTTGATTGAGTGCTCTTAGAACGTGAAGTGCGGGGCGTTTGGAAAAGGCTCAACTATTCTGTTTGATAGAAGGAAGCACGTTAGCTACTTGTGATTTGGCGGTAGAGATTCTAGGTGCATGAGTACTAAGTGTTACGGGGGCTAATCTCTTAATGATTGTTGGCGGAAGTTGTTCATACTTTCCTAACATTTCTCTTAACTTGATGATAGTGTGAATCGGATCTTGATTTTCGGACCGAACATTTCGGCAAAATGCATAACTTATTTAGTGTGTGCAAGATAATGATCAAGTTCATTTGATGCTTCATCACGAGTCTTTTTAAGTAAATCAAATATGACACCATATTCCTTTTTAACTTTTACAAGTTCTTGTTCATATTTTGAGATTTGACACTTGAAAGACACGTTTTGATCATCCGGTTGCTCAATTTTAGAATCGAGAAGGTTTTGCATGGCTGGTTGATTTTGTTTTGAAAAACAATTTGTTGATCATGAATATCTTTTTGACACCAATTAAGACGACGTATTGCATTTGAAAGTTAGTTTGACAATCGTTTGTTTTCAACTTTAAGGACTCGATCGAAGCACATTATCGGTGTTCTCAACATTTACCACGAAACAACGATATCGTGAGATATTATCAAATGCATATGACAAAGAATTCAATAACACAACATTTTGAACATCATACGGATAACATCTTCCAAGTGTCGATCAACATCTTTTCTTAACATTTTCTTTTTACGTTTAGTGTTTGAAATAGATGTTTACGTTTTCTCAGCGTTTTTCATGACCCCAAGTTCCTTATGAAAATCCTTTTCCGAGGCAATTGCACAACTTTTCAAGTTTTTAACATTAGGTAAAGATTTTTACGAAAAATGTCTCTTTGTTCTCGCGCTAGAGGCGATTGAAAATGTTCAACTTTGATTTCAGAATGATATTCTATCTAATGTTGTAAAATTTTGAGGTCAGCCATGAAAATGTCAAAATATCGAAGAATTTTTCGATTTTCGGGTTGTGAGTTTACTTCACTAATGGAAGGTAAAGGACCATAAGTTTGTGCAAAGTCTGTTTTGGGATTAACAATAGAAGACTCGGTGTTACGATGATAACTCTTGGTGTGTTGGAAGAATCCGTTGGTGTGGCGAAAGTGACCGGTTTAGAATAATTAAAAGGTTTGTTGTAAACAACAGTTTTTAATTTTGATCGACTCTCGTCTTATGCATCTAATTCCTCTTGACGATGATATTCAACAACATTCATAACAGAATTATCAATTTTATATTACTGCCTTTGGAAACTTCGAGGATTTGGTTTGAATGTTTTGGTTGAAAGCTTAGGTTTATGTCGGCAAGATTAGGTCCATATCCATTTGGATTTGGTTTTAAAGTAAACTTTTCAATGGTTGTGACCGACTTGCCATGTTTGTAAACAACAGTTTTAAACTCTTTAAGTTTGTTTTGCAAGCCGATGATTTCTTCAAGATGATCATCTATTCGTTTAGTTGAATGCTTTTTGTATGCAGAGAACTGTTTTTGACAAGTTAACAACTTCGGCCTTAGCTTTTTGATTTTCCAAGGTGAGGCGTTAATTTGCTTTTTATGTTCATGTTTGATTGTTCTATTTGGACAACAAAGCATTCTTCAAAGCGGCTAGATCACGCATCTGTCGTTCTAAATATTTTTCGTTTTGATAAGATTTGGCAAAGGCGGCTTCAAAACCGTTTTCACGTTTTCTTGAGTTTTGAAAAAGTTGAGTTGCTTTTGTAAACATTCAAAATCCTTTGTTAACAGTGCATTTTACTTTTCAAGTCTGATTTAATGCAACACATGCTTCAATTTGGGATTGTTGGTCTTGAAGTAAGAGAACAAGATGCGGATGGGGCAAAGGTTCATCTTGTTCAGCGTGAGTCACAACATGATCATTATTTAGATCCTCAAGTATGACCACGGAGTCAATTTGATTATCAAGGGAAACTGGTTGGTCATCTTGATCGTCAAATATAACTCTGAGGTCTAGTTGAAAATCGTCGAATGAGATGTGGATGACTCATTTTGAACATTCGAGCCTTGCGGATCTGGATGTTGGCGGAGATATGAGATCGAGAGATAAATATGGTTTGTTGGAATTTTGCACGAGACAAGCCATCGATGTCATACTTGGGCTGTGTCACTCATGTGTAGCTTGCATATTAGCCATCAACATACTTGTTGCATTGGCACGCAAGTCCTCCATATCATCATCACGAGTCGGCATTTGCCATAAAGCTCTGTTCTTTGTGCGTGAGAGTTCCACCGACTTCATCCTTAAGAGCCTAAAGAAGAGCCTCTTTGAAATAAGCACTGCCCCTAGTCCTTGGCTTTGGGCATGCATTAGCCAGTGTCCCTTCTCATTGCAGTTGTAGCATCGAAGACCATTCAACCCATTTTGAGCATTTCCTGTTCCACCACTTGAGCTCTGTTGTTATTCCTACCCATAGCATTAAACCCTTGACCACCGCCCATCGGCGACCATAATCCGCGATTACGAACTTCAACCGTCCATTGTTCACAACAGCATGAGTCCGTGTGTTAGATGAGGAGCGAATACGATTGTTGGATTTGTTGGTATAACGGCTAAAGGCATTAGCAATCATAGCAAATCCTTGTTGCAATGCTTGAGCGGATCGGATTCCTCGGTCGCTTCAGCGACATATGCTTGAGCAATGTTGTTGTATGGAACCAATTGATTTTGTTGAGGTTGTTGTTGTGAAGGTGTGTTTGAAGCATTTGGTTGAGTTCTTTGGTTGAGGAGAATAATTGTTTTGAGCATATAAGGCAAGTTGTTGTTGATTTTCCGGATGTGTTGGTGGAGCAATTTGAGCACGGAGAATCCTTTCGCGATCAACTTCCTTTTCATGAGGTTTCAAGTAATCGTACAACAATCCGTAGGTAGAATGATGCATGTTCTTAAACTTGGCGGAGAAAAATGACATACTTCTCCCATTCAGGACCAAGACTACTCGGGAACTTAGTATTCACTGCAATTCTTGGCATGATGATGTTGTGTTTATCCAAATCATTGATGATGTCGGAAAATCTATGATGATAGGACTCTAGTGTCTCTCGAGGTTCAATCATGAAGTGTTCATAAGCCAAGTAAATTTTGGATTCCAAATCCTCGATTGAGTCTGAGATCCTTCCATAAGAAGGCGAATATGATCCCACATTTTTTGTGCGATCTTTTGAGCATCAACACTACGAAGAATTGGGTTTGGTAATCCTAAGAGGATGTATTCCATTGCAAGTTCATCGGCTTCATAGTGTAGAAGTTCGTGGGATTTAAATGCACTTGATAGCAATGTTGGTTTGTTCATCTCTTGGTGGAATGGCATTTGGATCTACGGGTACAATGATAGTAGGCATCTCAAATGGACCTTCTAAGATAACCTTCTTTAAGAACTTTCCATGTGGCTTCTTGAGATCACAAAACCTAAAGAACCTTATCACCCATTGATCGTAGTTTCTGGAAGTGAGCATTGGAGGTCTATCAAGTGATCGACCTCATGAATTGATTGTTTCCTGCTTAAAGCTTCACACATCTTTGCAAACCAAGTGGGTTCCTTCATAGTGTTCCTTGATGGATGTTGATTGAATTCATTTGTGTGCGGTTGAACTTGAGGACTTGGTGGTGGTTGAACCATTTGAGGTTGTGGATTTGCAACAAGTTGTGGAGTATGTTGTTGATTAAATTGTTGTTGATAAATTGCTTGTTGTTGATTCCATTCTTGATGTTGTGGACTTAGTTGTTGTTGTCGTTGAGGATAAGTGTAAGGGAAATAGTTAGAGTATGGTGGTTGTGACATGTTGAAAAACTTGTGTGGTAAAATGGATCTTTGTAGTCGAATGAACCTTTGTTGATGAAGTGTCCTTAGGTGTAGAAAAGACAAGAACCAAGTAGCACTTATGCGTAAAAACACCAAAAGTTACGTAACAATGAGGAGTTCTGCGTAGGTTTTAGCTTGGCGTAAGTAGGATAAAAGCACTAAAGTTATCGTAGACAAAAGTTAGTAGAAAGTTAGGCGTAGGATTACCTTATCGTAGACCTAAGTTTCTGGCGTAAAGTGAATCTTATGCGTAGGATTTCTGGCGTAAGCTTATGCTTATCGCGTAATTTTAGGGTTTTGCCCAAATGATCTTTTACACTTCACGATGCAAAAGATATCCAAAGTCGGCGTATTTTAGGACTTATCCAAGTAAGAAAACACGGAATAAACCAAGAAATTGAAGATCAAACCAAGGAAAATCTTACGCGTAATTTTAGGGTTTTGATACGCGTAGGATTACTCGTAACTTTGATTTTGCCCAAATGTGTTTCTAAACCAGATTTTTGTTATGGAATAGCTTCAATAGTACCAAAAGAACACAAAAGTGTGAATTTTGATGTACCAAAGCGCTAAGCGGGTTACGCGTAGAACGACACCCACGAACAAAAACAAGCTTAAAAGCGTAAATCCACGCGTAAAGTTTGAAACTTTTTGCCAAAAACAAGTATTTTAACACCTCAAAACATTGAAAGTACAAGAATCTTGGATTAAAAGTGTAAAAAGCGAGTTTTAAGATAACCAAAGATTGCGTTATCTTTGCGTAAGACCCACAAACAAAACTTCAAAAACAAGCGAGTACACCCAACTATTTGGCGATTGATACCCTTTGTTAGGTCACTAGTTTTACAACACAAGTTATATAGAAAGGAGATGAGGCGATTGAACAAGTATCAAACACACACACACAATATAGTATACGGTTAAGGAGTATGTGAAAGAAAGAAAACTTGAACAACCAACCTTCAAATGAAGGTTATTACATAGTTTATATAGGAGGGAGCTAGGGCAACACTCCTCTCCTTCCTATTCCTTATTGGTCTTGGGTCAAGCTTATGGGCCTTCTACATAAGCTTGACCTTAAACAAACATAAAGGCCATAATAAAGCTACCTATTACATATGAAATATAAATACTTGAAATCCTGTTTAGGAGTGATTCCAACAAGTGGGATTGAAATATAAGATGGTTGTTGGTATTGTTGTTGTTTAGGTTGGTGTTATGGCGATGTTGCTTCTCTTCACTACTAGCCATGAGCTTTTGAGTCACTCGAATAGATTCCTCGATGGTTTACAGGATCAAAAAGAAATCACGTCTCCTTGAACAACACAGGAAGTCCCCAGATAGAAGCCTCGATGCTTCTCATTGTCAGAAACCATGAATGGGCATAACGGGCAATTCTTGGAACCTTGAATGTAGTATCAATATCGCGATAGCTGCAATTCATAAAATTAGGTCTCCAACTTCTTCACCTCGATGCAGCGGACAATACTTCCTCGTTATCAACCTTTTGAATTGCTCCCAGTGACATGCGCATTTTCCATTCCCATTGGTTGAGCATACGAATTCCACCACGACATTGCCTCATCAAGTAGTGTACTCGTAGCAAACTTAACCTTATATCCTCGGGCAGTGCATAACGAAACACAGTTCCATTTTCACCAGAACCATCTAACCATGGCGATTTGCCCGCGGTACCCTTGAACTTAGGTAGGATCCCACTTTGAAATCACTTATCGTCTGACTCTACGCTCAGGACCCTCACACTTGGCGACGACATAAATCGCGGCCTCGGCGGTTAAGCTGACCACCGGCTGAAGTACATCCGATGCTTTCACCGGTGCTTAATGCCTCGGCTATGCTATCATTCACATACTTACATAGCGACTTGTGGCCAATGGTGTGTAGCTTTCTTTGGGCGCCATTGCTCTTTTAAAACCACTTAGGATGAAACAATTATGAGAACTTCGTGAAATTAGAAACAAACATTACATATATATCCACAACCACAACGCCATAATATGATGATCCTGGCAGACAACTTTAGAAATATATCACAAATATAATCACAACAGCGTGGATAATATACATGAAAATTTATTATTTGAACCCGATATCATAGATAGTAAAACCATTCCACATAGTTGAGTCAATACTTGATATTTTGTTTATTTTTAACAACCAAAGACAACAAGTTCTTTAAACTATGTCACGCCTTGTGGCCCAGGATAATAGTAAATAAAACTATACGTGATAAAAGTCTACACTAGGGCACCTCACGGTGCTCATGACTTCGATCCGTTGGGTCTCGAATTTGTGCGGCAAACTAGCAAGCAAAACTCCTCAACTGTGTCGACCAAGTCGGTGGCAATCTCTCTGAGCTAATGCCGACTCGGTGCATGGCCAGGCTGGAGTCTATGCCATCTAGGCTGCATTCATACAAATGGTATCTCGCGCCAAGCCGATAATATACTTTGTTCCTTTGTCTAGACTCTAAATTACGGTGAGAGCCATATCAATGAAACTCTACCTATCACGAGGGCCTTGACCTCCTCTAATGGTCTCCCACCGCGATCGATGATATTCCTCCACCCACGGGTCCAGGTTGAGAAACACGGCTACGTCACGGCTCATGCGTACCCCCAGGTACATTTTGCAGGAATGGAATTCACGAGGGATTGACGTCCTTATATCTAATCACGGTTATATTGAGCGACCAAAGTGTGCGTTTAGAAACACATCATTTGTTATTAATATAAAACATACATAGTTACAAAATAGGTCCCAAAAGAGGTTGATAAAGTTTGGAAAATAAGTTTAGTACAAGACCAGCGATGTTTTGAAAAGAAAACCATAATATATACAATGATATGTGTGGCGACACTATGATTTCACTTATCGTTGCCATGATCACGAATGTCTAGTTACACGAAAATACATTGCTAAGCGGTCCGCTTAGGGTTGGTGAAATCATTAGGTTTATGAAAAATAATTTATAAAGACACATTATAGACCACATATGAAAAACATGCCACATAAAAATATTTACAATTGCTATAAGTCCATGACACCAAAACTAGGCTGATTATGATGTTATTTGGCATGGTGTTTGCCAAACAACTCAAATAATGATATTAAATGAAATGCATCCAGATGGGTTGGAAACCGCTGACCGGATGGAGGAGTCACCGATAGATCTATCCACTCACCCTCGCTTCTATGAGAGTGCGGTTCATGTTATATATAATGGGGATTCAATTGGCATCGCGGTAAACTTATGATATATTGAATTTGAAATACTTGGTATCGTAATAAAAATGATGTGCAATGTATTCTCCCAAGTAGGTTGAAAATAGGTATAAACATGTACAAGCGAGGGCTATGAAAACTCACCTAGAGGAATTTGAAAGGCTTAATCAAATTCTTTGTTGGCTTAATTAAGACTTCTGATGTTACTTATAAATGCTTTTCCAAATCTTCCTTTGTTGGCTTAATGCTAACTGTAGATACCAACTCGCGTACTAATATGCTTCTACTCGGTGTGTACTTTCATTATAGTTACTACTTACTTATGTATATATAGTTTGAAATACTATTAGTATCTTGGTTTTGAAATTATTGACACCTCACGTTAATGTATCATATTTGAGATACCACGAGGATAGACTTACTCATGTTAACAAAATAATATTTCATATTGTTTTGAAAAACGTGGCATGATGAGAAAATAAGTAAACATTTTTGTGTTATATATAGATAGTATTAATTTATACGATTATAGTTTGGTCCATTAATTACTAATATTAAGCCTTTAAGTTCTGAGAATTTAAAAGCTGGGCAACGCAATACATTACTATAAAATGTCTAAACTTATCAATACATGGCTATAATATTATTTTTGATATATGAGAGGTAGCGTAAGCATTGATTTTAAGTTTGAGTGACATAACTATTTTAAAATAGTTTAGCATATCATTCAATTATTTGACATTTAAATACAAAAGTATGAGTCGATGGTAGGTTTATATACGAGGGTGCCCTAAAGAGTGAACAAAATAAAATATATGAAGTCATAAAATTATATAAAAATACATTCCTCGTATTAAGTATTGGGTGAATAAATAATTATCAGGAATGAACTCCGTAAACGATAAATGATATATGCTTATATAATAACAATATGTGCGTAATTTCAAAACATGAATAAACTAATAATATAATTTTATAGCATTAAAGCGTGCATAAAATATATTGGATAATTTTGAGAATTAATGGATCAAATATTCAAAATAAATGATTCGCAGCGATATAGCGTTTATTCCAGCTAGGAAATTATCGTTTGCTTGAAATATACCAAAACAATGCAAGAACTAATATGATGATAGATGTTACTAATGATATGTAGGCTAAATCTAGTTTTATAGGTAGTATAGATGATATGTTGTTGAGCTAAACCTGTGATGCAATTTGATCTTCGTAAACTAGTTTCGTAAATGATGAATATTAAATTTGAGAAATGACCTGAGGAAATTACGAGTTGTCACTAGCGTAACTTACGTGTCTGGAATTGTCTATCATGAGCGATCAATTCAAAAAGTGCAAACTCTACCCCATACAATGCTGATTCTGTCAAAACTTATAAGCACATATGGAGGGATGTTTTCTAAAAATATAAAACTCTCAAATTAACCCCAAAAACATGTTTCATCATAAACACTCTGTGAGATTTTCAAAAGAAAAAATGGTTTTATATGGCAACATGGGGCTTGATCATAGATTTATATAAGGTGACCTAGGATAGGAAATTAGTCCTATGATCCATGTGAGCGGAGGATCTACCAAGGACAATACCCATGGATTAGTATTAGGGGTCCTTAGGTATGATTATAAAAAGGAGTAATGTGAGAAAGGAGAAAGAAGGGGTTGAAGAATTAAAAGAAATGTAATGAAGGGGTGAAAATGGCCCTCCATATTCAGCCTTAGAGGCGGCTGGGTTCAATTCATATGCAGTTTGTCACTTAGATGACGAGGTATTGAAGACCAAGGCGTCATGGACCAGGTGGCGCCTTGCACTAAACCTTCTAGCCACTCAATTCCTCTTAAAGGAGTTTGTTTCATTCTCACTGGAAACCCTACATAATCTATCGACTTTCTCTTAGAGATCATTGGTATTGAAGAAGGAGACCCTCTCCACAGTCTCATTTCGAGGAAGCAAATGCACTAATTGAGTCACAGAGCCACGAGATTCATCCAGATCTCATAGGAACATGACATGACATGGCTTGTTCATCAATAAGGACATAAGTGATATATTATAGAGTCCTCACCTTGAGATCTTAGCAATTTCTTGAGAACATTTATGAGAAGTTTCACATTTGTGATCCTGTTGGTGAAGATGGAAACTCACGCGGGGGTCAACATCAAGCGACCATGGCGGTCACCGGTAACTCCAGGTGGATTACGGCAGTGTGTCTCAGCGGTTCTGATGCGTGAGGTGATGCTTGGTGTACCTCGGCTGACTCATCGAGCTTTAATAGATGTGCCGGTATATCGCGTTATCTCACTTGTGGGACTCCGGTTGGGGAGCGGCCTTTGTAGAGAAGTAGAGATGTGTTTTTCACACTATCTTTGTTAACACCCTCGAAATTCAAACTTGTAAGTGCGAGGAATCCGCTTATTACTAACTTTGTTTTTATGTTTTTCTTCTTATGGAAGCTCGGAGGCGGATGGATCATGCGGTTCGCCACATGCTCATACCAGCGACACATAGTTCTCATCATAATCAAGGCTACACAAAGTTAAAGATTATTCTTAGTCAATGAATCTAAAGACTAGGGAACTAATTTGGTAACCAAAAGACAAATAGAAATTAATGAGAGCATGGTGGAAAGGCGTGGAATGCCTAACCAGCGAGAAGTTGACAGCGGCTGAACAACCGCATTATCGATCACAAGCATGAAGGAACAAAGAATCAAGACTATTCTATATCTACAAAAAAAGTTCAAGCTCGAGAAAAGTAAGACCCTAATCAAGTGGAGCATCATTTTGAATGACCACCCACTTAGGGGAGATTGTTGTATAATAGTTTTATTAAAGTGATGGTCATTCACATTTGGAACTTTATATCGTGTGTTAGATACCATTGATAGAATAGTCAACGAGGCTGAGTGGATTGGGCTAAGATAAATGGCTATAAGTTAAGATAAGCTAGCCTTATATCAAATCCAAGTCCAATCCAATCCCACGGAAACCCACACATACGACCCTTGGCCAAGCTGGGAGCATCCTTTGTGCAGCACTATATAAACCCCTCAAGTCTCATTTGAGGGTGTGCTTGAGATGTGTGTGTGTGTTTCCTTTGAAATAAAACATCTATTGTTTTCATCTTTCTCTCACAACATACACGGTTTGTATAACATCAAGTCACCAACATCTTAATCTTTATTTCTTTGGTTTCACATAGTTTGTTTTGTGTGTTGCGTGTTTCTAAGCAAAGCGTGGGTATTTATTGGCCCGATAAGGTTGACTATCTTAGGTCCTAACAGCTAACATACCTTCCATCATCCAAGACCACCGAATCATCAAACCTGATAAATACGATCCTACAAATGAATTTTTGAGCAAAGGTTCTTTTATGTTTTGATGATTTATTGTGGTGTTTGATTCTCGTGTTACTTGTTTTTGTATCATTTTTTGGTTCGAAAAATGTTTTGTGTGTGGTAAAACGCGGTTTTATCAAGGTTAGTATCCTTTTAGTTTGGTGAAAAATTTAAAAGTCTTGGTCCATCCATTCAATGTATGCGATTGTCTATCTTGTCCATGTCACTTTTGCTTATCATTTTTACTGTACCAAACAACGTGTAAGTTATGATGTCAAATATGGTCATATCAATGGTCAAAATGGGTCAAACTGAAACCTTTTTTCATGTATACATTTTCTGGGTTTCTTTATGAATATGGTCGGGAAAACTCATGAGAAAAAGTGTGAGGAACTCTTGGTGGCGACTTGGCATTCTTGAATGCGAAGTTGCCACACAAAAGCGATGCGATACAATGTATGCGTGGCGACTTGACACTAAATGAAGTAGCGACTTGTTTTCAAAATGGTAGCGACTTGACTCTAAAACACCATGGCGACTTGTGGTTGTTTGACTAATGAGTCAAATAAAGTCAACAACGACTTGATAAATCGTTTTGACTATCGATGGCGACTTGTTGAGTAGCGACTTGCATAATAGTAGCGACTTATTAAGTAGCAACTTGACTCATGGTAGTAAGGCCGTAAAATTAAAGAAGAGATGAAGAATGAAGACCAGAGCCCAGCATACATTTTATACAGGAATCATGAACATAAGGAGAAAGAAGAAGAAATGACCACGGTGCCGACCAAACCAAATACATCTAGACTCAAGGCGCAGCATCAAATACTCAGCACAACCAATCATCTACTCAATGACTCAACAACACTGACCATATGCGTGCATACCAACAACTACATCGACACCTAATTCGACCTATTCATGGAATCGAGAGGAAAATAGT
>OU343216.1:189558833-189581705 GCA_910596185.1 Chrysanthemum makinoi
CCTTACCTTAAAATAGGCTTAAAATTAGTTTTTCATTTCTTTTTATTTTTTAGGAATTTTTCAAATTTCTCTTAAGTCATCATCTGATCTCTAGGATAAATTACCATCATTTGTCATTCTCAAATCAATGAGTATCATCCTTAAACTTTTAGTTGCACTCTCAAAAAGTCCACTTTCCTACCCAATATGATCATTAAGTATCCTCACTCCTTATTGTTGGACATTTAAGTCACTTATCACTTAAGACATCTAAGGAAAGTCAAACCCTCAAGAGTTATAGGTACTAGACCTTACAAGAGCATAATCACTTCACCACTTTTTAAATGGACAGGGCGGATCCTGGATTATAACTAGGCGGATCCCTAGTGAGAGGGAACCATGGGATCCGTTTCTCGAAACTTCTAATCAACTTTTCTTTCAAAATTCAAACTCTCTTTGGTAATCTAAACACTTTTGCTTACCATTTAATGATTCCCTAGAGCTGAAAAACACCATAGTTGACCTTGGTGCATGCCAAATTTTCTTAGTGGTCATGAATTTAATTCATTAACTCAAATTCATCCTTTATAAACCAAACACTCTTGAGAACTTAAGTCACCATTATTACCACAATCCTAAAAATCAGTAGTTATTACATCCTCACCTTCACTATGACTAAAGCGTCTAGCAACTCTTCAACCAAAGGTTTATCCAAAAGAAATTCTCATATGGTCCATGAGATATCATCCACCGAGTCATCACCCGTAAGAAGTCCAAATGCTAGAATCCCACCTCAACAATCTCAATCAACAATAGCTAAAAGAACCGCGAGAATTAGTATTAGACCTTTTGAGTTAGAAAAGGCTTCATCAAGCTCCAAACCAAACACACCTAGTTCTAGTAAAACACCTAAACCTTCATTCCTATAACCTAGACTACATTCCTTTGCCGAACCTCTTTCCCATCAAAATCTCTACTCATTAGAGCACTCACCACCAAGGACTTCCCACTCACCAACCTTCTCGTTAAATAAGGAACCACATACATCACCAAATAGTCCATCTTTGGAGACAAGGAACCACCAAAGACCTAATCATATAGAGGACTTTCCATTACCACCACCAACTCATGCATCATCACCTTCACTCTTAGTAGAACCTCATCCTACATTGCTCAATGTACCTCCACCATCATTTGTGGAGCCTCCTCAAAACAACCAATCTCCTCTGGTTCATATTCATGACAATAATTGCTCTAATTGTCAAATCACCCAAGGACTTTTTCAAAATACAATGATTTCATGTTTAATCATTTCCTTGAACAATTGGACCAAATCAACAAGTCTACTCATCCTTAGATTCAAGCACATTGATGCTTTTTAAGTTCTTCGTCACTTATTAGAATTAGTAGAAAATGTATTACATGTTTAAATCATTCTCTTAGTTTTAGAGATTTGTAGATCATTTCTCGTATTTTTTATTGAATGAAATTGCATGTTTATGCCATATTGTCTTGAGAATATGTTTGGTTCCTTTGATACATATCTCATTTTGATGTTAACATCACTTGTTACATCACCATTAATGCCTTCTTCTGAATAGAGCCGGATCCCTGGGTTTGCTTAGACGGATCCCTCCAAGAGGGAACCAGGATCCGTGTCTACGAAGACATGTTTACTACTAACTTGAGTCTTATTTTCAGGAAATTATGCATTATATACTTGTTTTCTAACCTTTGTTTTGTAGATTTTCAATATACACATGAAGACTTTGACACCCTAAGCTAAGGGGAGTTTCATGTCAAAGCGATACATTGCAAAATCATTTGCAATATAATTCACATTAGGATTACATTACGTGACGTCCTGATTCAGTGCCAAAACACGTCAAGTTATCTCACACAAGCTAGCCACTTGTGAATGACTAACTGTAAGAAACTTAAAACGATTCGGACAAACCAATAATAGATATGAGAGATTAGTATACGGGTAACTCAAGCGTGTTAGGTTTGAGCAGGAATCGTTCGAACGAGGGTTGAATGGAATTTCCAACTCACGTCTCAATAATCGGGATTTGAATAAGAGAAGGAAAAATATGAAGTTATCTAAACTACGACGGGAAGCATAAAGGGAAATTACACTACGGAAATCCTAAATCGCGATTAAACGAAACGTGAATAAAATGCAACTACGTCTATTCTAAATCCTAAAAATAACCTAAACTTACTTTTACTCTAAAAATGATATTAGAAAACTATTTAAGAATTAAAACTATTTTTTTAGGAATTTTCTAGATTTTTATTTAAATTAAAAACTAATTTTTAACTCTAAAAATAATACAACTAATAACTAAAAATATAAAAACAAAGGGAAAATTAAATGAAACTATTTTATAAAATCTAAAATACCATAAGAGAATTTTCAAAACTATTTTTGTAATTTTCTCTATTTATTTTCTATTTTCTATGAATTTAAATCTATTTAAATCTAATTTAAATTGTGAAAAATACCAAATAAAAGGGAAAAAATAGGGAAAAATATTTTTTATGCTTTTTATATTTTTCTTAAACTGGGAAAATTGAAAAATTATTTTTTTGGAACTTTTTCTTAATTATTTGCAATAAAAGCTATTTTAAAATGATTAAAAGCTGTTATTTTATTTAAGAAAATAGTAAACAATAACTAAAATTATGAAAAAATCAGGAAAATTCTAAAATGTTATTCTAAAGCTATGAAAATATAAAAAACATGGGCTTATGTGTAAAGATATTGAAAGGCAATACAAACTAATATGAAATAAGCACTAAAGAATAAGCAAATAAGCAAAATAAGCCACCACACTGTTACTGAAGCTAGATTATACTAAAATAAGCTATTTCCAACTAAATACGCCTACTCCTAACCTCTAATGATTCTCTAATCAAGAAATGAGCTAACTTGCTTCTAAAGCAAAAGCTATCGACCCTACTTAATCTAGCTACTTGCAAATCAGCTAAGTAATACGTCCAAATAACATACCAGCAATTGGATCCTAAAGCACACCTATCTAACTACTTATAAACCAAAATTCAGCTTATGGCAAGCTAAAATGAACTCTATAGAAGCTATGTAAAACATGGCTGTCACACACTACACATTCACGATGTGTGTGAGCAGAGCTTTTGAGCACAAAATTAAGCTTATTTAGTGGCTTATCAAGAGAGCTTATGAGAAAACAGAACTGTAAACCTTTAAAATACCAATCAAAGAGTCTATAAACCAAAGCTAAACCTAAGAGAAGCTATTATGAAGCTTATGCGAGCTCAACAAAGTTAGGCTAAAAGCATTTTGTACATTTTTGACTTTTGAGGACAGAACTGAAGTTTAACTTATTTGAGATTCTAAGCTACTAAATTGGATTGAAACTGATGTTTTATGAAGAAATGAAACTACATTAAGCTATAGTACTTATATCCTAACTTATATGAAACATGTGAACTCCTAAGTCTAACTGATTTGAGCACAATAACGAATCACATATAATTTTGACTTACGGTGATTAGATATGCAAAGCGAGGACTGAAATGAACTTAATACATCTCAATAGAACTTAACTGACTAAGCTTAACAATAAAACTAAACCTTAAACTGTGATTTACTCCTTATACCAAACACACCTTAAATGAACTCTTGTCAAATTCAAACTCTGAATTGAGATCTAAACCATGGATCAAACTATACGGTAGTAATAAAGATGAAGTGCAAGGCTAATCTAAACTATAACTATCAAATGACAAGTATGCTACAAATGCAGATTATGCAGATGAGCAGATTAGCTAAACAGATAACAACGGTCAAAATATTATTAGAAACACAACTAATTAAACAAGCTGTAAATCAACAAACTAGACTATGCTAATCATAAACAAACAACAATAAGTAACAATGAGAAATCTACACTCTTGATTTAGAACTTGGAGATGAAACTGGACTTACAAATGATCTGTCACACTGCTAATGAAGCAGTACCCCTATCCTAAACGATTTCACCCAATATCAAATTCAATCTCCACCCATATCCATCGCAAATCAACCAAGAGACTTGAATTTCGGCCAGATCGACTTTGTGTTGACCAATGTATATAGTTGAGAAGTAAAACTAGTAAAACCTTAAAATAATGATGAACGTTTGTTAATGAGATTTTAAGCTGAAAAATCCTTAACATCAAGCTAAAATGATAATAAAGCAAATAAGAGTATGAAAGCATAACAGCGTATGAAGAATAATTCGAGATTTTATTAATGAAGAATTTGGAGTACAAGTGAAATTTAAAAATCTGTGAACTAAATGAAGAAAACAACAATATAAACTAATGAAATACTAAAACTACTCTATTCTACGCTAAACTACTTTCTCTCACTACACTACTTGGATTACAACAGAGAAATGAATGGGTATATATAGCAACTGCTTTAGCCTTGAGAAGGATCTGGAAAGTTGAGCATGTGCTTTCTCTTGAACGTTTTGGACCCTTAGATCACTCTTCCATCACATCCCATCATTTATCACCCTTAGCAATGTAGCCCGCATCAAGGACCAATCGGGAAGGGAATGGAAGAGAATGACACGCGGATTGCCAAGCTGGCATCCGTGTGTCTATGTGTCGGCATAAAGTACAATATTGCCCTTAATGATGGTAATTTTGGTCAATTGATTGCAAGGGTGTTTTAGGGTTCTTATGCCGGGGCGGTTTTGGGGGGTGATATTGGCGGCGTGTCTTTTTATATATTAGTTTGATAATTTGACGGGTTAGTGATATTGACGGGTTGAGTATATGGGTTAAGTATTAAAAGGGTACCGGTATAATAATTTTGGAAGGCGGGGTGTGGTTAAATTGACTTGGACCAGGGATTGTATTTTGGCCAAGAGACTTTGGATTGGATTTAAGGATTATTAAGGAACCCAAAATGCTCATAAGGGACCAAAATTGAATAATCTGAATTTTAAGGAACAAAGGTGTAAATCCTGATAAGTAATCCAAGGCTAATCTTGTAATTCTCAAATAATCCAAGGGGTGAAATTTGTAAATTCCGAAACTCCAAGGGACTAAACATGACAATTACGAATCTTCAAGGACTAAATCTGTCATTTTGATTGATTGATTGTCCAAACTTGCAAATTCATTTCTCGGCCTCGGCTTTTTCACTCTTCTTTCTCTCAGTGCTCGGTTTTCTTTGGTTTTGGCTCCCTTTTTTGCTGTTTCATCATATTAAAATTCACATGCATAAACTTAAGAAAACCACAAATATTGGAAATAAACGGCTCTTTCTTGGTTATTTTGGGTCTGATTTTGATAATGAAAAGGTATGTATTTTAGCACATACCAAAATACCCCAGACGAAACCATTGTCGTGTCCTCACACAATTCAATCAACTCACGCTTCTAAAACCAAGGATTTCAATCTCTTTCTACTAAACCTATGAAGAGGTAGCAAAGATTCCTCAAAGAGATGATAAGAAAACCTTAATTCTAAAAACGTCCCGTTTACCTTATATTTCACATATATATATTACGATTAAGCACGTTCTTATTATGAGTGACGGTTTGCTGAACTTTCATGTCGATCAATAACTCCAACATTTTTCAATCAACATGTTAGGATCACGGAGTAGAAAACACAACACAGCGTGAAGTGACCATACGGATAGAATACATAGTCACCCGTTATTTTCACAAGTCCCCAAACTAAGCGTAAAACCGAAATCATTGTTAAATATGACTCTAGATGCTAACACTACCCATGGAAGTTACTTGTGTAATTACCTTTTGTTCCCATATTCCTATTGCCTCTAGATTTTTTTATTTTTGTGAGAAATGAATTTCTTCAAATTCTCGTTTCATAACTTTTTCCGATAAAGATACAAAGGCTAAGTCGATAATTAGTTATCCGGTCTTCTCTCAAAACCATTGATCCCAAAAATGAGGTCCACATCAAGGAATTTTTTATTCACTTATACTTTTGATTTTTTCATTTTTCATCATTCATTTTTTTTTTTTTTTTACTTATACTTTATTTATATGATAGATTGAACCACGGAGCTTCACGAGGTAATTCCAGACTATAGGCTTCATGAAATGAGGATCCCGGTGGCTAAGAGCTAAGACCTCACTCAATCCCAGGCTAAAGATCAACAAGGTGCGATCTGCTGACACAGCGACTCGCAGCTCACAACTTTACTTATTACTTTATCACATATCACTTATTGCTTATTTATTACAGATCCTTGATGTATACCCAATTTTTAAAACAAAGATTCTTTTAAGAAGATAAAGAACTAACTATCGCCAAAAACTCAACATCTCTAATTATTATAAAAATAGACGATATGGGGTGAAACAATTTGTGGGAACAAAAGCCATAAGTACGCTTTCGATTGGCTCTAAAGAGAACCAACTACTCACGCTTAGCATCTAAACTCATGGAGCACTCTATCATTTCTCTTCTCCGCAAATTTAAAATCACAAATAATGAGATCCGCAGATGCTTAGCCGATAATTTTTAGATTACCTATGGTTAAGGAAACAAGCTAGGGCTCAACAACGTGCGGCAAGTCAGTCAGAATTCTATTCCTACTCTCACCCGGCGGAGAAAGTCAACAAGGTGTCAAAACATATATTAGAGCTTAGATGCTTAGTCTAATGAAATAAAGTTATGCATATTTAAAGTCACTTTCCAGGAAACTTGCAAAATCTTGGCCTTGTGAGCTAGAATTAGCATTTTTAGGAGCTTCTTATGAGAAGAGACTGCAAAACTTTTTCAATCAAAAGACTTAACAAAAGCTTACAAAATTTTTAAAATTTTGCTCATTTTCAACAATTATTTATTTTCTAAGGAAAAGCGAGTTCTGAGAGTACACGGCACGAAAACAAGCAGAGTGCGTCAAATCAAATCAAAGATTTCCCTACCCCAGACTAGAACGAAACATTGTCCTCAATGTTTAAAAGCAAGGTATCCACGAAAATCTAAAAAGCGCGTTTATTAAGTATGCTTTCAAAGATAGCGTTAGTCGATAAGATTAGGATATCGGAGTTCCATCAGCAATCGATCATGAACTCGAGATAAGAAAATGACAAACTTAGAGCACGAGAGTCTTCATGCTCGGAAAATCCTGAACACAACATCACAAACAACCAAACACGAGAGAAATCAAAAGAGGCAGACCCGCTTCACGTCACTTATTAGAAAATAGAAAAGATAGAGAGAAGCAGGGGTGCCTCCCACAACTCTACTTTTTTCTTAAGCGAGTTAAGCAGCGACTCTACCCGAATTCATTTGGCCTTGGGAAGAAAATGGTAGAGATACCAGGGTCAAAAGGGTGTCCTCATTCCCAAGGAATGAGGCTGGGATGGGTGGGTGGATAAGGCATAATAAGTAGTAAGGATCCATCATCCTCAGTGGTTTTGGCGGGTGGACGAAAGGATGATGGATAGAAATGGGAAAAACTCGGCAAGAAAGACGGGCTCATGGTAAAAGATAAGAGGTTTAGGCTCACAAATGAAGGCATCCAAGAAAGGATCCTTATATCCAGAAATGATTTTAACAAAAGGCTCATCAATGTATATCCCGGGTTTAAAGATTTTGTCTTCACATGTGGGCTCAACGGGATAAAGGATGGTGGACTCATCAGAGAAAGGGGAATCAATGAATCCATCAAGAACAACCATATCCTCATCGAGATCATTCACAATATCCTCGATACCCGAGTGGTATTGGGTCATTAATAGCATCCTCAATGATCGGGTCATTTGTCGAATTATTGGAAATATCGTTCAAAACCTTGCTCATATCAACCTCGAAGTAGAATCGCTCAAGAATCGGAGGATAAACATCGACAACAATAGTGGGACGCCACTAATCTCTTCATCAAATCCGGAAAATCTCAAGCTCGGAGAGAAATCACTATCTTTAACGAGATAGGAAGCTGAACCTCGATTACGTTAAAGGCTTCAATCTTAGAAATGAAGAAGATTAACATTCAAAAATGTTTGGCGTAATGCTTCATCCTCGTCTGACATCATTAGCTCAATCTCTTCCTCTTACGGCTCAAATCGTTTTCTTCTTCAAAATGACCGGGGCTCGGATGGTAAATGCGTCGACAAAATCGATGTCTCCATAAGAATCATCGTCGGAATCGGAGAACATCTCAACATGATCATTCAAATTATAAAGATAAGGCTCATCATCAACAACCCCGCTCTCTTGGGATTGGGATAAAGATCTCAACACTAGTCGTATTACGTTTCGGAATGGTACTAAGATATCTCATCCCCATTATGAAAGAGTCAGCGGGTTCAACCGATTGTCTGACGTAAATAGAATCATCGACCTCTTTCCAAGCGGCGTCACTTCTCTCCAGCACGCGGGCGTGAGAGAAGGGGAAGGTGGAAATTAACAGCTCAGAAGCGGGAGAGTGGGATTGCCACTTCGGAGAGTATAATCGTCATCGAATCAGAATCGTAATAATAGGTGGTTGGGCGATGTTGGATCACTTTTCTTTCGCCCTCTTGACCAATAATTCACGATAAGTCTTTTGGTTAGGATCTTTTCTTGGAGCGGTTTATTAAGCAACTCTTTTAATTCCTTTAACTCTTGTACTATATTGAAACAACCTTGGTGAAATTCTTGATCATCGGCGGAATTTCGTTGAATTTCTTGGTATTGTGGAGGTGGGTTATAAGCATAGTCGTAATTATCATAAGGAACTTGTTAAGTAAACAATAGGGTTCGCATCGACAATCGGAATTAACGTGGCGGGAGACCTCCACAATACTCACAACATGATTTTTTGTGACGAATAAGGGTAAGGGTTGTATAACCAAAGGTTGATTTGTTAAATTGAACTTGACATTGAAAACCTTGGTGAGGACCACCACAGTACTCACATGAGTATGATTCGGCTCATGATACACGGGAGGTTGGTTAGGAAAATCGGTTGTCTCATAGTTAGGATTGTGGTGAAAGCTTCGGTTCCAGTATTTTCCATTGCTACAAGCGGAACAACAATTCCAACCATATTGGTCCTCTGCACCATATGAAAAGTGCACAAAAGCGATAAATCGAAGAATTATCCGGATAAATTAGCTATTTCCACCATTTCCGTGATAGGCTGCGGTTCTTGAACGGGATTCACCTCTAGTTCGAAAACATATTCCATTTCCCTCACCCAGGAGGAGTAGGAATCGAGGGTTCTTCAATTAGAGCACTCTTTTGTTCTAGCCGGTGCATAAAGACGAAGCGAAATCACGGATTTGGATTGATAAAATTCTGGCATACATCATCACAAAATCCATTCCGACAATTATTTCCGCACCAATCACATATACATTTCAGACACCGAAATTGATTTTCTTCCATACGGTTTTGGCAATGAAGAAGCGGACGCGATAATTGATGCGATCCATGAGAATTAAACATATAGAGGGTAAAAGACAAGAATTATCGGGTTAAGAGGATAAAAGAAGAATATTTTTGGGTTTTTTTTTTTAAAACAAATTTTAAAAAGGAAAATATTTTTGGGTTTTTATAAAAGGGATATGTACAAATATCAATCTATAACTTCACGAGGGAAGGATCTTCAAATGCACACAATTCGAGACGGAATACGAAAACTCTACAAAGCTCCTCCGGAAATAGCAAAAATTGATATTGTGCCAAAACCCGTCAAGTTATCTCACACAAGCTAGCCACTTGTGAATGACTAACCGTAAGAAACTTAAAACAGTTCAGACAAACCAATAATAGATGAGAAGTGTAGTATGCGGGTAACTCAAACGTGTTAGGTTTGAGCACCGAGATCGTTCCGAACGAGGGTTGAATGGAGTTTCCAACTCACGTCTCGATTATTGGGATTTGAATAAGAGAAGGGGATAATATGATGATATCTAAACTACGGGATAAGGAAAGCATATAGGATTAAAATCTAAGGGGAAAACCTAAGAACTAAGGCAAACTACGCAAATACGGGATTAAAACGAAACGTGAATAAAAAGCAACTACGTCTATTCTAAATCCTAAAAATAACCTAAACTTAATTTTACTCTAAAAATGATATTAGAAAACTATTTAAGAATTAAAACTATTTTTTTAGGAATTTTCTAGATTTTTATTTAAATTAAAAACTAATTTTTAACTTTAAAAATAAGACTAAATAACTAAAAATTATAAAAACAAAGGGGAAAATTATGAAACTATTTTATAAAATCTAAAATACCATAAGAGAATTTTCAAAACTATTTTTGTAATTTTCTGATTATTTTCTATTTTCTATGAATTTAAATCTATTTAAATCTAATTTAAATTGTGAAAAATACCAAATAAAAGGGGAAAAATAGGGAAAAATATTTTTTATGCTTTTTATATTTTTCTTAAACTGGGAAAATTGAAAAATTATTTTTTGGAACTTTTTCTTAATTATTTGCAATAAAAGCTATTTTAAAATGATTAAAAACTGTTTTTATTTAAGAAAAATAGTAAACAATAACTAAAAATTATGAAACATTCAGGAAAATTCTAAAATGTTATTCTAAAGCTATGAAAAATATAAAAACATGGGCTTATGTGTAAGATATTGAAGCTGCAATACAAACTAATATGAAATAAGCACTTATGAATAAGCAAATAAGCAAAATAAGCCACCACACTGTTACTGAAGCTAGATTATACTAAAATAAGCTATTTCCAACTAAATACAGCTACTCCTAACCTCTAATGATTCTCTAATCAAGAAATGAGCTAACTGCTTCTAAAGCAAAAGCTATCTCGACCTCTACTTAGCTACTGTGATCGCTAAGTAATAAGTCCAAATAACATACCAGCAATTAGATCCTAAAGCACACCTATATAACTACTTATAAACCAAAATTCAGCTTATGGCAAGCTAAAATGAACTCTATAGAAGCTATGTAAAAGTCATCACACACTCAGCATTCACTGAGTGTGTGAACAGGGCAGTTTTGAGCACAAAATTAAGCTTATTTAGTGGCTTATCAAGAGAGCTTATGAAAAAGAACTGTAAACCTTTAAAATACCAATCAAAGAGTCTATAAACCAAAGCTAAACCTAAGAGAAGCTATTATGAAGCTTATGCAGGCTCAACAAAGTTAGGCTAAAAACTGTTTTGTACATTTTTTGACTTTTGAGGACAGAACTGAAGTTTGACTTATTTGAGATTCTAAGCTACTAAATTGGATTGAAACTGATGTTTTATGAAGAAATGAAACTACATTAAGCTATAGTACTTATATCCTAACTTATATGCAACATGTGAACTCCTAAGTCTAACTGATTTGAGCACAATAATGATCACATATAATTTTGACTTACAGTGATTAGATATGCAAAACTGAGACTGAAATGAACTTAATACATCTCAATAGAACTTAACTGACTAAGCTTAACAATAAAACTAAACCTTAAAGCGTGATTTACTCCTTATACCAAACACACCTTAAATGAACTATGTGCAAATTCAAACTCAATTCGTGATCTAAACCATGAATCAAACTATAACAGGTATAAAAGATGAAGTGTAGGCTAATTATCTAAACTATAACTATCAAATGACAAGTATGCTACAAATGCATTATGAGATGAGCAGATTAGCTAAAAGGATAACAACAGATAATCTTATTCAGAAACACAACTAATTAAACAAGTCAAATCAACAAACTAGACTATGCTAATCATAAACAAAAAACAATAAGTAACAATGAGAAATTCTACACTACTGATTTAGAACTTGGAGATGAAACTGGACTTACAAATGATCCTGTCACAATGCTAATGAAACAGAACCCTATCCTAAACTGATTTCACCCATATCAAATTCAATCTCCACCTATATCCATCACAACACGTCGAACCAAGAGACTTGAATTTACGCGATCGACTTTGTTTGACCAATGTATATTTGAGAGTAAAACTGAGTAAAACCTTAGAATTAATGATTTACTTTTTAATGAGATTTTAAAATGAAAAATCCTTAACATCAAGCTAAAATGATAATAAAGCAAATAAGAGTATGAAAGCATAAACAAGCGAATGAGAATAAGATCGATTTTATTAATGAAGAATTTGGAGTACAAGTGAAATTTAAAATACTGAATTAACTAAATGAAAACAACAATAATAAACTAATGAAATACTTTCGAAACTACTCTATTCTACTCCTAAACTACGTTCTCTCTTTAAAACTAATTGGATTACAACAGAGAAATGAATGGGTATATATAGCAACTGCTTTAGCCTTGAAGGATCCGGAAAGTTGAGCATGTGCTTTCTCTTGAGAAATTTGGACCCTTAGATCAATCTTCCATCACATCCCATCATTTATCACCCTTAGATCAATGTAGCCACGCATCAGGACCAATCAGGCGAGGGGGAATGGAAGAGAATGACACACGGATTGCCAAGCTGGCATCCGTGTGTCAGTATGTGTCAGCATAAAGTACAATATTTCCCTTAATGATGGTAATTTTGGTCAATTGATTGCAAGGGTGTTTTAGGGTTCTTATGCCCTGGGGATTTTGGGGGTGATATTGGCGCGTGTCTTTTTTATATATTAGTTTGATAATTTGACCGGGTTAGTGATAGTTGACCGGGTTGGGTATATGGGTTAAGTATTAAAAGGGTACCGGGTATAATAATTTGGGCGGGGTGTGGTTAAATGGACTTGGACCAGGTAATTGTATTTTGGGCCAAGAGACTTTGGATTGGATTTAAGGATTATTAAGGAACCCAAAATGCTCATAAGGGACCAAAATTGAATAATCTGAATTTTAAGGGACCAAAGGTGTAAATCCTGATAAGTAATCCAAGGGCTAATCTTGTAATTCTCAAATAATCCAAGGGTGAAATTTGTAAATTCTAAAACTCCAAGGGACTAAACATGACAATTAGAATCTTCAAGGACTAAATCTGTCATTTTGAGAATTGATTGTCCAAACTTGCAAATTCCTTTCTCAGCCTCAGCTTTTGCACTCTTCTTTCTCTCGTGCTCGGTTTTCTTTGGTTTTGGCTCCCTTTTTGTCTGTTTCATCATATTCGTACTGCACGTATAAACTCAAGAAAACCACAAATATTAGAAATAAACGGCTCTTTCTTGGTTATTTTGGGTCTGATTTTGATAATGAAAAGGTATGTGTTTTAGCACATACCAGTAATACACTGTGCGGGACGGAGTAAGGGCCCTTCTCCGCCCCTACGAGTCGTCCGGCAGAAAAGACTTTCTGAATAGGGTAAAAGAACTTGGGGTCGCCGATCTCTTCCTTACAGATGGGGATGAGTCGATGTCGGTCGATGGTGTGAAAACACTTCCTGATGTCGAATTCCAAAAACCAGTGAGAGGTTCCCCACTCTTCTTTGATCCGTCTTAGGGCAGAGTGGCGGCCCTCGACCCGGCAGAAGAAGTCGCGATGTGTCTGGAAACTCAGTTCGTAAATGGATTTGAGTACCATTCGATCGCCTCTTTCATGATCCTTTCTATAGGTAGAACTCTTTGTGGCGGTCTAAACTTCGACCATTATTTCTTTCTTCATATTAAATTGTAAAGGGGAGCAAAGCCCCTTTTTTTCTCCCTATATTGATAGATCAAGGGCCCTCCTGCCGTCGTTTCAATGAGTCATAGGGCTTCCCCTCAGCTCAGTCTTTTTGGTTCTTGAGAATGGTCGCCACCTCTCCGGGACCGAATGATTATCCCTGCCCGATGGGTCTACATCCATCCCTGAATGTCGTCGGGTACTGTTAACTTCCCCACCATTCTTGTAACTGTCACCTGTAATCCGCGCAGGTGTGTCCGCACCCCCGAGTGGAGAAAGAAGGATTTCTCGGAGCAACCCCCCAGGTTCCAGACCCAGGAGTAAACTTTCCCGTATGAGCATTCGGTACATGTATCAGTCCGTGGAAGAGTGAAAGGGAATAGCGCAAGGGCTTAAGTCATCGATTCTAATCCTTTCTTTTTTTCGGTATGCCGCTCCGCGAGCAAGGAGCGAGAAAACAAAGTGGGCTGTGGTGATGTCAGAATTTGCACCTATTTGTATCTATTTAGTGATCAGTCCGCTAGTTTCTTTGATCCCACTCGGTGTTCCTTTTCCATTTTCTTCCAATAGTTCGACCTATCCAGAAAAATTGTCGGCCTACGAATGTGGTTTCGATCCTTTCGGTGATGCCAGAAGTCGTTTTGATATACGATTTTATCTTGTTTCTATTTTATTTATTATCCCTGATCCGGAAGTCACCTTTTCCTTTCCTTGGGCAGTACCTCTCAACAAGATTGATCCCTTTGGATCTTGGTCCATGATGGCCTTTTTATTGATTTTGACGATTGGATCTCTCTATGAATGGAAAAGGGGTGCTTCGGATCGGGAGTAACCACTAGTGATAGGGCTCAAATCCTTCGGGGGGAAGGACAAAAGTAAAGAGCGATGCCTACATTAAATCAATTGATTCGTCATGGTAGAGAAGAAAAACGGCGCACGGACCGTACTCGAGCTTCGGATCAATGTCCCCAGAAGCAAGGAGTACGCCCGCGTGTACCGACGAGAACACCGAAAAAACCTAATTCAGTCCGTAAGATATCCAAAGTACGGTTGAGCAATCGACATGATATATTTGCTCACATTCCGGGCAAAGGTCATAATTCGCAGGAACATTCTATAGTCTTAATAAGAGGAGGTAGAGTGAAAGATTCGCCAGGTGTGAAATCCCATTGTATTCGAGGAGTCAAGGATTTGTTGGGAATTCCGGATCGAAGAAAAGGGAGATCAAAATATGGTGCAGAAAAACCAAAATCAATATGAATGGAAGATGCCTCTGTCACTCTTTTTTCTCCAATTTTCAGTACGAAGTTACTGGCTCTAAGAAGGCAATTGCACCTTAGCCCATGGACTGATACGGAGACTACTCTACAGGGGAAATCTCTTACTCGACAAGAGCGGATCCCGAGACTTCACCCGTTCTTTGAAACTGTCGGGCACTACATTCTATAACGAGAATCACAAGGCCGGTCAACAAGGAAGAACCTGGCAGAGTGTCCTGAGATAACAGGGCATCAGTGACAATGCCCAGTGACGAGAGTGGCGACATACGAGGATCTAACCTCGACCAACGAGAGCGTATCTGCTCGACCTCAGACATAGGGATTCTCTCGGACCGGAACAATGGGATTCGCTCGACCGAAGGGAACGATGCGTAGCGCCATAGGGGGAACCTAGCGTAGCATAGCCAGTCGCGACCAAGTAGATAGCTCCACGCCTCTGCGAGCGAGCGAAGAGAGCTACCTAAGTACGGTTAAAGAAAGTGAAAATGATAGGTAAACAAAAGATAGAACAAATGCGACAGAAAGCGTCAGAGCTTCGAAAGCCTTAAATTGAGCTTGAAATTGAGTGTCCTTGAATTGAGCATGTCGTATCCTTCCCAACCCAAGACGACAAGGCGGTAACAGAACTACGGCAACTCCGGAACGCATCATGCGGTTTGTTTCAAGGCATGGGTTATGGTCTAGGAGAACTCATGCGACTATTGGCGTTGGGGAAGCCATGCGTTAGGTAAACCAACCGCACATTGCAAGCGAAGGGGTGAAAGCTACTTGACTGTAATGTAAGTAGAGGACCTACAACGAGTTGTGGTTGCTTCGCAAGCAATACTCGATGGTATAGCGCATGCGTCTCATCGTCTTGGGAGCACTCGTAGTTGTTTGAGTCGTTGCGTTAGGGCAATACAACTACGAGAACCAGTCGTCCTAACGCTACTGTCAAACCTCTCATGTAGTTGTCCTTATTACCACTCGTCGGGTAGTTGTTCCGTAACACCTCGTAGACTACTAGTCGTTCCATTGTTGCACCACCCCAATGTGTGTTGCATAGTAAGCGCCTAGTATGTCATTTACGTTGTCAAACCCTTCCAGAACAACCACCTCGGCGACAGAGACTACGAGTGACGGACAACTAAACGACAACGAGTGGTTGCTTTACCGTCTTGTTCCGTCGCATGTCGTTCTTCCGTCTTTGGGAACACTAGTTGTCTTTGGTTTGGTAAGGCCGACTCGATGGTTGCGGAGCAAGGTTACCAAGGGGAACAGCGAGTGGTTGCTTCGCAAGCCTATATTACGGTCTAGCGTTATCGTCGTTATGGCGCTTTGGAACACTGCTGATCGCCACCTCTTGCAAGCAACCGTCGGTCACAAATGGGAAAAATCATACGCTATCATAGGCGCTTCTAATTTCTTTGGAGATTCTAAATGCAGCATGCGCTGAAACCCGCCTAGCTACTTACTACTCTACTTACCTGAAAATAAAAAAAAATTCGAATTCAAATTGGTCGAGAAAAAGAACCGCGCTAGTCGGAATTTGGGGAAAGATAGAGAGCTCTCTAGGCTCTCCTGATCAAATTGAGAGTTCGCTTTGCCAGTCCATGAATATGTCGCACCCAGCAGTTCGAGGAGTTGGCCAGATACGGATCGAAGCCCTGCCTCGAAAAAGTCAGGACTTTTAGGCATATTCCAGTATCTGACCCATCTCTTTCTGCCGATTCCCTGGGTTGTCGGAATCTCTGGTTCGATCAGGACCAGGAGTCCCATTCATTCGTTTATGGGAGCGCCTCTCTGTTCCCATTCTCCACCGGGTCATCAAGTGATTAGCCAGCTCAATCCATTTTTCCATCCGATGATCTTCGCCCTAGGGTGACTCGTTCGACTCGCCTTGATTGCCTAGCTAATGCTACCGTCGCAAGCAACCTCTCAAAGAATAGGGAGTGAATGACCCTTCTATCTAGTATCTAGATCGGTGATTCCGTTCGGCCGAGCTAGCTATCGAAAGTCTTGCAAGCAACCTCACCCTCACCTCGGAATGAGAGAGACATCAAGGAGCAGAGGCGTAGGAAATCCCCTTAACGGGAGATTCAGCCACGTAATCAATCCCCCAAACTGTCACTCGGGATGTCAGGATTGCAAGCAACCTACACTAAGCGAGCTAGAAGCTAAGGTGAATATTTTTCTTTGCTTTGACCGCGACTTTGTTTGGTCTTCCTCATTCCTTCGGCCCATGTTTCAAAGCTAGCAAAAAGTTCGAGCCTTCGGGATCTCTCTTGAACGGCGGTCGGTCAGTCCTTTTCTTCTGTTGATGCTGAGACTGATGCTTTGACTGTCTCCCATATCATTATAATAAAGATCAACAACTTGCCTTGTCGACGCTAAACTCAGTACCTCGCTTCCTTCCTAGTACACCTACTAGACCCATACTCATTACGAATGTGTTCACCAGACATCTGACTTAGCAACCTTCTGCTTAGACCGGCAACGATAAGGAAGGAGATCTATGGATAATAGGATATAGAAGTCAGGTGCGACGGTCAGCTCAGTCAGAGCGGAAGCGGTCAGGCAAGGTTATAGTCAGACAAGGTAGTGCAAGCGACGGGTAGCGCTTGCCATATGAAGAAGGCGACTACAATGGGAGACGAAGGCGACGTGGGCTTGCCATATAGATGTAGCGCTTGAAAGGCAATTCAGACGACGTTAGCAAGATGTAGCGCTAGCTAGGTTATGCTAGCGCTTGCCATAAAGAAGCTAGCCAGAAAGCAGGTCAGGCAGGCGAGCGATAACACAAGCAAGCTAACACGCGGGCGAGGTTGAAGGGGTCTTGCGCAACCTTCGGATTGTCGCAAGCGCAACCTTTGACCCCTTCGTCGACAACCTCTCATTTGTTCGACTACTCGCGGGGCCTGCTGCGTTTAAAGAAGCTCCACCCGGGAAAAGAGTGGAAAGCCGCTTTGATAGATATGATAACGAAGAGGTTGCATTGAGATCTTCTATCCAAGGATCTTGATCTAAGCGAGAGGTTGCGCTTGCCATGCTGAACCAACTTTTTCCTTTCTTGACTGGTGGTGAACCCTCCTCTCTTCTTTATGGGTCCGCCCGTACCAGCTAAATCGCTTTCCTCCTAAACGGTCAAAAGGTCCTACATGTGCATTTAGCTGACTCTCTATGCCCCAAGAAGAGAATTGTCCAGTTATGGCGAGGAATAGGTCTCTATCCAGATGATAGATTGAAGAAGAAAGCGATGTGTGCCCTAACTTTCCTCGAAAGGTGCTTGCAACGGGCTTTTATGAATTTCATTTGCGAAGTAGAGCCCAGCCCATTTAAGGTGGGGAGGTATATGAAGGAACGAATCAGTGGATTGAAGAATGAAAGCTCGAAGACAAAGAGAAGCGGGCTTTTCCAAAGAATTACTGCAGCTTTCCCACTCCCTTTGATTATCATATACAAAAAAGTCTCTTCCACTTTCCTACCAAATCTCTCTTTATTCTGGCACATAAATGAAGGGGTCGAAGAGATTATGGCAGATCATGTTCACCAAGAAATGACCCGAAATTGGATCTTGGTCTATTTGAGATTGTTCCTTTTAATCGTAATCAAAGATGTTTTCTTGTATCTCTTTTCTTTTCTGAACAAATCGAAGAACCTAATGGATCGAACTCATCCTTGGCTGCTATGAAAGAAATAGGCCTTGCGTTGCGGAAGGAACGTTCTGCTCTGAGTTGAAGGCAAGAGCTCCTTCCCTCCCTTCCTTATCGACATTAGCTGTATCCCATATCTCCCCATATCGTATTTAACTAGACCCCATCCCTCGCTTTGACTGTTCACCATATGAGTATCGTACCGACCCCATATCATACATAAAAGAATTGATTCCTTATCCCCATATCACTCATTCACATGCCATCTCATTGTTCACCCGGAAAATCTTCTTGTTTAAGACAGATCGCTTCCCTCAGTCAGCGGGAGGCCTAGTCAATGTAGGCCCTCAAAGCAAACGGCGGGCAGACCAGTCGAAGGAGTAGTTCACTTACCTGTTCTGAGAATCTTCTTCCGAGAATTGAATATGGAAGAGAGCGAGAGCTCCTTCCTCCTAATCTTTTAGATGTTGTTGACAGAGAGGGTTTGAGGTTTCAAGATCCTACTACGAAAGAATTGCCTTCTTTGCGAGAGCCTAAATCTGGATATTCTGCAATTTACAATCCCTGCAGTAGGAGGGGATTCCGCACTTTAAGTTCTGTCTTGGCGCTTTCTTTATTAGTAAGATCCGGGGGATAAGCTAGGATTATTGAATAGTCTCCATCAGCTCAACCAAAAAAGTGTGTTATTTTGAGTAGTCGTTTAGGTGGTAAGAGAAGCCGAGTGAGGAGAATGAGTGAGAAAGGGTCCTATCATACATATTCAATTTATTCCCTAAATGAGGTCAGGCAGGCACGGCTAAGTCAAATAAATCCTAACTGCTAATGCTAAAGTCGAACTGATAGTAGTAGCTCATCAACAAGTGCCTTAGAGTCACACTGAACCTGAGCAGAAAGCTTGGTTCCATTGATTCTTTCAACCTAGAACCTGTATTAGATTTAAGCTATCAGGGCTGTTTGCCAGAGCGAAAATCGGCTCAGGGGAAGGGGTCGTTGAATAAGCAAAACAACCAATTGATGCCGTTATAGAAGAATTTCCACCTATGGATGAGAATCCGGAATTAGAAATGGATAATGCTGTTTGGACTCCTACCGAAGCTGGGACTCAAGCCCAAGGCATGGATCTGGTTTGAGAAAGGATGGACGAAGACTTGGTTGAGCCTGAACCCGGTCCTTTGAGGGATCCCTAAATCCTTCAGTCCCAGGATACGGACCCCTCTCCCCTTGAGGATTGGATTGACTTGGTTATTGCGGAACTAGCGTTCTCACTTTGCCAACTTTCAAAAGAGAGATCTACGATCCCCATAAAGGAAAGGTAAGAAATATATAATGTCTATGAGCCCTATGACCTTGCACTCCCGGAATGTGATTTAATGCAAGGAAGCACTTCCCGGACATCTATATCTAGTTTGAAACCTGATATCCTTCTTTTTTCTATTCGGGAACTTCATTCTATTAAATAAAGGCGCCGGTAGGTTTGAGCAACATAGCTATTCTAATCATTTCAGCAAAGCACAGCCGTTGACAAATCCGCCTTAGCCTCAGGTAGTTGATACTTTCAGGGGGAGCAGGATCATCATTTCCACTAAAGTCGTGGAACCGGCTTCCATCTAAAAAAAGATGATTAGTTTCATCTATATAAATGGATCATTCTTAATTGGCCGAAGGCAAACGACCTAATGAACCCAACTACGGCAGGGAAGCTTTTATTCTGGGTGTCGGAATGAAAGGTTACCCGGCCAGAAACTTCAATCAATCCTATGGCATTGTGAAATCTCTAATCGGAGGCATTAGCAGTTCAACCTATAGGGACAACGCCAAGCGGAGGAGTCGGTTTCAACAACAACCCGTGAAGACGAACGTCTGCAATAAGACTTTGTAACTCTAAATTGATTAAAAGAAGAAATTAGCGTATAAAGTCTTGCTTACTATCTCCTAAAAGAAGCGCGAAAGGATTGCAGGCTATATTAAAGGTGCGCGAGTTTCTTGATTCCACTCCGCTTTCAAGCAAGATTGGGTGAGTGTTCCGTGTGAGTAATAGTTGGGTCTAGTGAGCGTACTGTCTGACCTAGTCCACTCAAGGCAAGCAAATGTTTTTGAAAAGCAGATAGTTCACGGTGCTCGTTCTATAGAAAAACTTGATATGATAAGTTCACCACAAACAAAAAAAACAAAAACGAAAATGAAAAACTTCATACAAACGGTTTCATCTTCAGTGTCTAAAGTGTCTACAAAACAAATGAAAGTACAAATGATAGAGGTTGGATCTTCAGTGAGAATGAGCAATGCTAAACGGACGTTCATTCCGTTTCTCTTATTCATCGCTATTCTGATGCTTTTCGATCTTTCTTCCCTTAGCGCACTCACTCTTCTCAAAATCTCTTAAGAGAAGAAAGATCTAAGCTACGAAAAGGAGTGAGCTCGAGCTCTTGTTCCTCAAACACTGAGACTGAGATAGCAAGGAGCCTAGACGGCCTAAAGGCTGGTCTCTCACTCAAAAAAAATACGAGAAGCAAGTTCTTTCAGTACCGAAATTAGTCATTGTTGAGTCTCAAGGTAGTCTGAGAAATAGAACCGGTGTTTTTGGCTGTCTACTTGAATTATCTGTTACACCACCTGGGGCTAAGGCTGTTGAAGGCAAGTCAGTAAAGATAGATTACCGAGTTGAGGATGGGATAAGTGCCATAGAAAGCTTGAAGTTTCCTCCTGTAGGTAGCTCAAAGTACGATTTCGAAGTTAACTTCCCTTATTCTATTTTCTTTCGGGTAGCTAAGACTTGAAGTTCAGTTATCGGAAGAAGTTATGTCTCAAGTGAAGTCATCTGATGCCAATCCTCGCCTCATAACGAGTAATGTCAGCAGTATCGATCGAAGGATAGGGATGTTCCAGAAGTAGTCTCAAGGAAAGTTAGCTCTGTTTATGCCAAGGCAGAGGAAGAACTGGTTGGCAATGAGTAAGAGAATGAATCCCCCGCCGAGTCAGTTGATGAGAAAGAGTCTGTTGCTGTGTCCACAGATTTTTCAGGAGAGTCAGTCATCGGGAGAGAGGTGGGCAGCGCGGCAGTAGTCTTTGTTGCACGAGTAGCTGGATAGGCTAGATATTCTAGTCTTTTCGAAACTAACTATGACACTACGTTCCCATAAGACATGTAATTAGACTGTTTACTCGAAGTATGGAATAGTTGTACCTTATTGAGCGAAGTCTGCTCTCGTTTCACCCGGTGGGGATATGGGAGTTTCACTCAAGAATGAATCTGTTGTTTTGTCTCATTCTTTCTCTACCAACATTAGCATGGGAATGAGTGACTAATAATGATTGAACGAGAACGGCTTTGCTTGTGCTTGCCCGCCCTTCCAAGTTTCCTTTTTTTTAGTAGCAGGTTTTGGAGCAGCAGGAAGAGAGATAAATCCTAAGGTCGCAGCTGCCTTCTTAGATGGGTTTTATCTCTTCACTGAAACACTATGATAGTTCAGCTAAGAGCCCTAGAGACAGACGCGAATGAAAGACCCAAGCCTACATGAACCATCAAAGAAAGACATATCGATGGGGTTTTGCTTGTTGCCTAAATGAAAATGCGTCTATTTCTTTCAGACCAAATCAAAATAAAGATGCAGGCTTAACTAAAGCCCAATGCCAAGCAAAGCCCTAAAATACAAGAAGAAATTGGGTTCAACTAAGCCCTTAACCCAACATGAGGTGGAGCCTTAACCCGACATAAGATGGGACCCTATTAGGATAGTGGGCTTAGAACAAGACCCATCGGTGGATAAGATCACATCTTCATAACAAAAAAAAGGTGTACACGTTCGGCCTCACTCAAGGTAATGGGCCAAACCTAACGAGTCCAAACAAATTGGATCTTATTGTATGACAAAACCACAGATTGGCTATCTAATTTCTTCAGTAATTTGAGAATATCCTCAAGCAATATGGTTGGAAATCCCATGTGATTGGCCCCAAGCCATTGGATGCCCAAGACCGCCCCATATTTTCCCAAAGGCATTACCATGAAATCAGTGGTCAATTCTAAACCCAGTGCTGTCCAACACAACCCTTTGCAACAAGCATTTACTTCCAGTAAATCTCCATTAGCCACAGCCACCTTAACGGCCTTTGTTTGTTAGAGTCTGCACCCTACCTCTTTTTGCAACACTGCAATTAATGAAATCTTCACTTCATCCTCCTCCTTGTCCCTGCCATCCTTCGTAGTGCTTGCGAGATGGACTCTTTCATCGGAGGGTGCTATTTCACCCATTGGTATTGAGAAATCCTACTTCACCTACCTTTGGAACTCAGATCTCAAGAGAATGACTGGACTACAGGACTTCCGGTCAGTGCTACTAGACCACTAAGCAAGTGTTGCTAGATTTTTCCAGGCTGTTGTTGCTACTCTTACAACTGCTAGGCAA
>OU343216.1:189583439-189644680 GCA_910596185.1 Chrysanthemum makinoi
GATCATCAAGTTTCACACTTTTGTGTTATTTTGGTGATATTGAAGCTATTTCATCACAAAAATCTGGTTTGGAAACATCATTTGACATAAATCACTTTTGGCTAATTTCTACGCGTAAGAGAAACCCTAATCTTACGCGTAACTTCTCTTTGGTTTGATCTTCAGTTTCGTGGCTTACTCAGTGATTTTCTTGCTTGGATAAGCCTGAATACACTTCGACTTTGGATATCTTTTGCACTGTGATAGTGTAAAAGATCATTTGGGCAAAACCCTAAAATTACGCATAAGCATAAGCTTACGCGTAGAATTTGTTACGCATAAGCTCTGTCTTACGCATAAGTTAATCCTACGCCTAACTTCTTGTTTACGCATAACTTTAGTGTTTTCTCCTTACTTACGCGTAAGCTAATCCTACGCGTAACTCTTGCTGTTACGCGTAACTTTGGTGTTTTTACGCATAAGTGTTATTTTGCCTTCACGTGATTTCTACGCCTAAGGATACTTCATCAACAACGGTTCATTCGACTACAAAGATCCATTTAACAACACAAGTTTTCAACATGTCACAACCACCATACTCTAACTATTTCCCTTACACTTATACTCAACGACAACAACAACTAAGTCCACAACATCAACAATTTAATCATCAACAACAAATTTATCAACAACAATTTAATCAACAACATACTCCACAACTTGCAGCAATTCCACAACCTCAAATGGTTCAACCACCACCAAGTCTTCAAGTACAACCCTACACAAATGATTTCAATCAACATCCATCAAGGAACACTATGAAGGAACCAACTTGGTTTGCAAAGATGTGTGAAGCTTTAAGCAGCCAACAATCAATTCATGAGGTTGGATCACTTGATAGACCTCCAATGCTCACTCCAGAAAACTACGATCAATGGGTGATAAGGTTCTTTAGGTTTTGTGATCTAAAGAAGCCACATGGAAAGTTCTTAAAGATGGTCATTATGGAAGGTCCATTTCAGATGCCTACTATTGTCACACCCGGAGATCCTAATGCTGTTCCACCAAGAGATGATCAAACCAACATTGCAATTGTTGCTCAATCGCGAAGAACTTCTACACTATGAAGCTAATGAGCTTGCAATGCAATATATCCTTTTAGGATTACCAAACCCAATTCTTCGCAGTGTTGATGCTCAAAAGACTGCAAAAGCAATGTGGGAACATATTCATCTTCTCATGGAAGGCACTGCACTCAATCAGGAGGATATGGAATCCAAAATTTACTTGGCTTATGAACACTTCATGATTGAACCTGGAGAGACACTAGAGTCTTATCATCATCGATTTTCAGACATCATAAATGATTTGGATAAACACAACATTAACATGCCAAGAATTGCAGTTAATACTAAGTTCCTGAGTAGTCTTGGTCCTGAATGGGAGAAGTATGTCATTTTCCTCCGTCAAGCGAAGAATATGCATCATGCTACATACGGATTGTTGTACGACTATTTGAAGCCGCATCAAAAAGAAGTTCATAAGGAAAGGATTCTCCGTGCTCAAACTGTTTCACCTTCACTTCCGGATAATCAACAACTTGCTTTGTGGGCTCAAACCAATTATCCTCCTCAACCAGCAACTCAACCAACTGCCACAATCACACCATATGATCCATCACAACAACAATCTCAACAAATTCAATTGGTTCCATACAACAACAACAATGATCAAGCATTTGTCAGTGAAGCTAATGAGGACTCCGATCCGTTCGATGCATTGCAACAAGGATTTGTTATGATTGCTAAAGCTTTTGGTCGTTATACAAACAAATCCAACAATCGCATTCGTTCCTCATCCAACACAAGGAATCAGGCTATTGTGAACAATGGACGAGTTGAAGTTCAGAATCGTGGTTATGGTCGTCCGATGGGCGGTGGTCAAGGGTTTAATGCCATGGGTAGGAATAACAACAGAGCTCAAGTGGTTGAACAGGGAAATGCTCAGAATGGGTTGACTGGTCTTTGATGCTACGGTTGTAATGAGAAGGGACACCTGGCTAATGCATGCCCAAAGCCGAGGACTAGGGGCAGTGCTTATCACAAGGAAGCTTTACTTTTGGCTCCTAAGGATGAAGCTGGTGGAACTCTCACAGACAAAGAACAGAGCTTTATGACAGATGCCGACTCAGATGATGATATGGAGGATTTGCAGACCAATTCAGCAGTTATGTTGATGGCTAATATGCATGAGCTATACATGAGTGACACAGGCCCTGTGTATGACACTGATGGCTTGTCTCATGTACCCGAACAAACCATATTTATCTCTGATCTAATATCTCCGCCAACATCTGAATCCGGCAAGGCTTAGAATGTTCAAAATGAGTTATCCACATCTCATTCCAACGATTCTCAACTAGACCCCGTAGTTACATTTGACGATCAAGATGACCTTATGGTTTCCTTTGATAATCAAATTGACTCCGTAGTTATACTTGAGGATCTGAATAATGATCATGTTGTGACTCACGATGAACACGTCGAATTCTTGCCTAGTCCAGATGTTGATCTATTACTTAAAGACCAACAATCCCGAATGGAAGAATGTCATGAATTAAATTAGCAATTAAAAAGTAAAAATGCACTGTTAACCAAGGATCTTGAATGCTTAAAAATGCAACTCAATTTTTTCAAAACTCAATAAAACCGTGAAAAAGGTTTTGAAGCCGCTTTTGCTAAATCTCATCAAAACGAACAATATTTAGAACGACAGATGCGTGATTTAGCCGCTTCGAAGAATGCTTTGTTGTCTTAAATAGAACAACTGAAACATGAACATAAACAACAAATTAACGCTCTTACTTTGGAAACTCAAAAAGCCAAGGCTGAGTTGTTAACTTGTCAAAAACAGTTCTCTGCATACAAAAAGCATTCAACGAAACGAATAGATGACCATCTTGAAGAAATTTTCGGCTTACAAAACAAACTTAAAGAGTTTCGAAATGTTGTTTACAAACATGGTGAGTCAATCACAACTATTCAAAAGTTTACTTTAAAACCCAATCCAGATGGATATGGACCGAATCTTGCTGATTACAAACCTAAGCTTTCAACCAAAGCTTTCAAACCAAATCCTGAAGTTTCTAGTGCAGAATATAAAATTGATGATTCTGTTATGAGTGTTGTTGAATATCATCGTCAAGAGGAATTAGATGCAGAAGACGAGAGTCGATCAAAATTAGAAAAATTTGTTTACAACAAACCATTTACTTATTCACAAGCGGTCACTTTCGTCCCACCAAAGGATTCTTCTAACACACCAAGGATTATCACAAAAACGTCTGAGTCTTCTAATGTTACTCCCAAACCAAATTATGCACAAATTTATGGTCCTTTACCTTCCATCAGTGAAGTAAATTCAAAACCTGAAAATCGTCATATTCTTAGATATTTTGACCTTTTCACGTCTGACCTCAAACTTTTAGAACATGAGATTGAATTTCATTCTGAAATAAAAGTTGAACATTTTCAATCGCCTTTAGCGCGAGAACAAAGAGATATTTTTCAGAAAAGACTTCTACCCCATGTTAAAAATTTGAAAAATTGTGCATTGTATTGGGAAAGGGAATTTCATAAGGAACTTGGATTGATGAAAGTCGTTTTCGAGAAAACAGAAACATCTATTTCTAATACTAAACGTAAAAAGAAAATGTTACGAAAAGATGTTGATCGACTCTTGGAAGATGTTATCTGTGCTGATGTCCATAATGCTGTGTTGTTGCATTCTTTGCCGTATGCATCTGATTATATCTCTGCTGATACTGTTGATTCTGTTGTAATTGTTGAGAATTCTGATAATGTGCATCTGATCGAGTCTTTAAAAGCTGAAAATGAACGATTGATAAACGAGCTTTCAAATGCAAAACGTCATCTTCAATGGTGTCAAAAAGATTGTCAAAATCATGAACTTGCTTTGCAAAACAAAATCAACCAGTTGCAATCCAAAACGTTTAATCCAAAATTTGAGCAACTGGATGATCAAAACGTGTCTTTGAAGTGTCAAATCTCAAAATATGAACAAGAACTTGTAAAAGTTAAACAAGAATATGGTGTCATATTTGATTTACTTAAAAAGACTCGTGATGAAGCATCAAACGAACTTGATCATTATCTTGCACACACTAGAGAAGTCATGAACTTTTCTGGAAATCTTCGTTCTGAAAATCAAGAATTGGTGCACACTATCTTTAAGTTAAGAGAAATGTTAGGAAAGTATGAACAACTTCCGCCTACCGTTATTAAGAGAATAGCACCTGTAACACTTAGTAATCGTGACCCTAGAATGCCTACTGACAAATCACAAGTAACTAATGTGCTTCCCTCTACTGAAACAGGACTATTTGCTTCTTTTCCAAACGTCCGCACTTCACAGCCTAGGAGCAATACAAGGAAGAATAGGAAGTTGCGACCTAAGAAAAGAATAATAAGGAATGCTGCAGTAGAAGAACACCCTAGGATTTTGAATAAGACTCACGTTGCACCTACTTTAGATATTAGGTCTGACAAATGTAATAGAAAAAGTGATGTAACGAATGCTAAACCTTTAAGTACTTTTGATATTCAGTCTGATGCATCTTGTGCTATTTTTCATAAAAGTATGAATTCTGATTGTCATGACAAATGTGTTGCTAAAGCTATCATTTCTCGTTTAAGGAATCCTAAGAATCAGAATACCTCTAGGCCCACTAATCATTCTAAGTCTGTGCTTGGTAAACCGCCCTCCTTAGATTCTAAGAAACACATTGATGTCCCTGTAGTTCCAATATCACCTTCAAAGCAAGTAGTACCACCTAGTGCATTCACTAAGACTAAAGCAAATACTAGTTGGAGATGGCAGAAATGGATACATAATACACTAGGATTTAAATGGATGCCTAAAGTCATTGATGTGTGTATTTCTACTATAACTGCTTCGGAACCCTCTAACATTTCGGGTTCCACATCTACTTCTATTCCATCTGTGTCGTCTGTGTGTAATGCAGGTGATACAGATCATCCTTTGGATTGTTGATAGCGGATGTTCTCGACACATGACAGGCAATCTTAAACTGTTATCAAACTTTATTGCAAAGTTCATGGGCACTGTCAGGTTCGGGAATGATCACTTCGCAGCTATCATGGGCTACGGAGATTATATCAATGGGAATATCGAAATTAGCAGAGTTTATTATGTGGAAGGCCTCAGTCACAATCTGTTTTCAGTCGGTCAATTCTGTGATGGAGACTTGGAAGTTGCTTTTCGGGAGAAAACTTGTTTCATTCGTGATCTACAAGGAAACGATCTTATGTCTGGCTCTTGCAATTCTTGTCTATACACAATCTCAATGCAAGACATGGTTGCTTCTTCTCCCATCTGTCTACTCTCAAAGGCTGCATCAACAAAATCCTGGCTATGGCACCGCCGTCTCTCACATCTAAACTTTCAAACCATCACCAACCTTGCTCGACATAAACTAGTTGAAGGTCTCCCGAGATTCCGGTATTCTAAAGATCACCTTTGCTCAGCTTGTGAACAAGGGAAAAGCACTCGTGCTCATTTTCCTTCAAAGGTGGAACACAGCTCTCAGCATGTGCTTCATCTTCTTCACATGGATTTGTGTGGCCCGATGCGCGTGCAAACGATAAATGGCACATGCTACATCTTGGTAATCATCGATGACTACTCACGATGGACTTGGGTCTACTTTCTTCAAAGCAAAGACAAGCTCCATAGATGATCATCACCTTTCTCACGAAAATTCAAGTTCAGCTCCGAAACACCATCCGCCAAATCAGAACAGACAAAGGAACTGAATTTGTGAACCAAACTCTTCGAGAATTTTATGAGAAAGTGGGAATAGAGCATCAAACATCTATTGCACGTACACCAGAACAAAATGGAGTTGTTGAAAGACGAAACCGAACGTTAGTGGAAGCTGCAAGAACAATGTTAATTAATGCTAAACTTCCAGATTACTTGTGGACAGAAGCTGTATCAACTGCATGCTACACTCAAAACCGTTCAATGATTACAAAACGCCACAACAAAACACCTTTCGAGCTTATCCACAACAGAAAACCGAATATCAAACACTTTCATGTATTTGGATCACTGTGCTACCCAAATAATGATCGTGAAGACTTTAGAAAGCTCAAAGCCAAAGCTGACATTGGAGTATTTATTGGATACTGTGAGAACTCAAAAGGCTTTCGGATCTGGAATCATCGTACAAAGCAGGTTATGGAAACGATTCATGCTAATTTTGATGAACTCACAGAAATGGCTTCTGAGTATAACAGCTTGGAACCCGGTCACAACTGCTTAAATTTTCCCCAAACCCCATCATCAGCTGAAACAAGCCCTCAGCTTACTCGTCAACAAATGGAAAGACTATTTGCTCCTCTGTTCAGTGACGATATTGATGAACGTGCTCCAGGTGTATCCGATGTTTCCGCTGCTCAACCTGATAATACTCTTATACCTGATACACCTGCTACAACAACTACTGTTGAAGAAGCACCACCAGTTGACTCTACAACAACAGTTGAACAAACTGCATCCAACGACGCAGAACCAGCTGATGATGTTCTGAATGATGTACCCCCACCCGTAGATTTTGATCCAAATGCGTTCTTTAACCCGTTTGCTAATGAGACTGCTGCACATGATGTCGCGGAATCATCTACAAGCCATTTGAATCCTCAGAATCTGCACAATGTATACCAACATCAACCCTCTACACATCGTTGGACAAAAGACCATCCTCTAGAGAATATTACTGGCAACCCGAATCAACCAGTCGTTACGAGACAACGTCTTCACACAGATGGTGAACATTGCATTTATGCACTCACCGTCTGCCAATCTGAGCCTAAAAACATTAAAGACGCAATGACAAAGGACACCTGGATTGAATCCATGTAAGAAGAACTCAACCAATTCAAACGTCTTGAAGTATGGGAACTGGTTGAAAGACCAACAGGGGTTTACGTCATTGGTCTCAAATGGATTTGGAAGAACAAATTGGATGCTGAAGGGAACGTAATCAGAAACAAGTCACGTCTGGTGGCTAAGGGTTATCGACAGGAAGAGGGTATTGACTTTGAAGAATCATTTGCTCCGGTTGCTCGTCTTGAGGCTGTTCGAATATTTCTCGCGTTCGCGGCTCATATGAATATAACGGTCTTTCAAATGGACATCAAAGCTGCTTTTCTGAATGGGCAACTTAAAGAAACGGTTTATGTTAGTCAACCAGAAGGATTCGTTGATCCCGAGTTCCCGAACCATGTCTACAAACTGAACAAAGCATGTATGGTCTCAAACAAGCTCCTCGGGCGTGGTACGATAAGCTATCATCTTTCCTCATTGCCAATCATTTTTCCAAAGGTTCGGTCGACCCAACTCTTTTTATACAATATCACGGGGCACATATTTTAATTGTTCAAATTTACGTGGATGACATCATTTTTGGGTCAACACATAAAAAGTACTCAATCGCTTTTGCAAAACTCATGAAGAAACATTTTGAAATGTCAATGATGGGTGAACTTACGTTCTTTCTAGGACTGCAAGTTCATCAATCACCCCGTGGTATTTTCTTGAGTCAGTCCAAATATGCCCTTGAATTGTTAAACAAATTTGGAATGCAGAACTGTGACACCTATGCCACACCAATGGCTACTACCAAGAAGCTAGACGCTGATTTACATGGGAAATTGGTGGACCCTACCAAATACCGTAGTATCATTGGGTCTCTCATGTATCTAACAGCTAGCAGACCTGATATTGTGTTTGCCGTATATCTTTGCTCCCGTTATCAGTCGAGACCAACTGAAACCCACCTCTCTGAGGCTAAAAGAATCCTCCGATACATAAAGGGAACCATTAATTTGGGGATCTGGTATCCGAAGGATTCTGGTTTTGAACTAATCGCTTTTTCAGACGCTGACCACGCAGGATGCTTAGATTCACGGAAAAGTACTTCAGGAGCATTACAATTTCTTGGTAATAAACTGGTGTCATGGGAATCGAAGAAGCAGGATTGTACATCGTTGTCCTCAACCGAAGCAAAATATGTAGCCATGTCCGCGTGTTGTGCTCAAGTCATTTGGATGAGAACACAACTCAAAGACTATGGTTACGTATTTGACAGAATCCTGATGTACTGCGACAATCAGAGTACTATTGCGATCTCGTGTGTAAGATATAGGTTTTCACAAACACACTAAACCATAATCACTATGGGGCGTAAAAAAGTGTTTAGAGAGAGAAAGTTCTAGTGAGAGAAAGGAAGAGAGTTGGGAACTATGTGAAACAAAGAAAAATGGTATTGAAGCTCCAACCCTCTACCTTGGGAGGTAGAGGGTATTTATAGTATCTTACAAACAAACGCCACCTACGGGCTGTGGATCAGGCATACAGTGGGTAAAGACCCGTCCGTCCTCCACGGTGTTACTAAACTAAATACTACTTAATCATAAAATAACTATGACTACGAGCTCTCTAACGATTACATATACTTGAGGTGACCGACTCTTTAATACCTGGAATTTCTAATTCCTAACAATCTCCCCTAAGGGAGGTCACCTCAAACACACATTAAACTTACATTGAATACAAACTGATATTACATTATAAATTGTTCTTGCACTCTTGATGAATTACTTTGCTCTAAAGCTCGTAGTCATTGATTCTTCACAATGCATGTTTGGTTAAACCAGGTGGAGGTCTTTTACTAATCCACGTGATAATGAGTTTTGAGCCAACTTTGAGATCATCAGCCACATTAAATCTCTAAATCTTCCTATGTGGTGTTGATAATATGTGATGTTGTGACATTTGGACCGACATGCTCACATTCTTGATCATGATATCTTCTTATCAGAGTAGCGGAAGCTTTTGTTGATTCATGATATTGGCGCAGCAGCGTAGCGAAGCATGGAGAGATGATATCAGAATCTTTGATGCACTTATCATGATTTCTTTAGAAATGAATGTGTTGTGTGAGCATGCGGCTATGGATTGACTGCTTCATTCTGATCAGCTGCAAACGTCGGGCGTACCTGCATACAACAGTTAGCAATAAAGCACACGAAAGTGTCTTTGATCACTTTCGTTGAATTGAGGTACATGGCCCACGGTTCCCCATTGATCAGTACAAGTACTGCCTGTGATCATGTATAATTCTGAAGAATCTCCTTGACAGGTTTCGCACTGCTCTAGCCGTTCTCAAACCGGAGCGTCTCAAAGAAGACAACACAGAGTAAGTGAACCAGCGAATAGAGATTCACTGATTGATGAAAAGAGATTTGGAAAAACAATCGTGTATCGCTCAATAGAAATTGTTTTTGCAATACAACAAAGTTTTAGTGAAAAATCATTTATCAATCATAAACACCTTTTGATTTGAAATAATTATACACAATCGATGTGCTTAGAGAAAAGAGTTTTTAAACACAACAACCGGTTTTTCAAAGGCATCCGTCAATCCATTTGCTTGGACCTGGATTGATTCAATTTTGAATCGCTCCACTGATGAGGTCCATATGACACAATTAAGTCTTGGCAATACCACAAGGATAGTGTGTAGGACTCATAAGATATAATCTCACATTCCACATTGTGTGAAATAATGAGTCTTCAAGAAATAAGTGTCCTAAAGAGATTAATTGATGATCTCGTGGCTCTAGACTCAATTAGTGCTCTTTTGGTTTCCTGTGCCGGAGACTAGGAGAGGGTCTCCTTCTTCAATATCAACAATCTCTAAGAGAGAGTCGATAGATTATGTAGGTTCCCCGTGAGAATGAAACAAGCCCTTTTAAGAGGAACTTGAGTAGCTTGGGAAGTTTAGTGCAGTGCGTCCTTTGGGTCCATGACGTCTTGTCTTCAATACCAGTGTTACCTTAGTAACCACCAGTAGCATATGAATTGAACCCGTTTCTCGCCCTAAGGTTGAATTATATGAGGGCTATTTATTTTCACCCTTTTCACATTCCAATTCTTTTTCATTCTTCAACCCCTTCAGTGCTTACCGAGACTTCATGGCTAGAACCTTGTTGGGTTTATTCCAGTACTAGCTCAGTCTCAGTCCGCACTCTTCCCATATCTCATTTTTCTTCCTTTTATCAATATACCTATGGACTCTACACTATCTAGTGGATTGTCCTGGGTAGATCCCTCCGGTTCTGGCGGATCATGGGAACAAATACCTAACCTTATCATCCTTATATCACCATACATAAAGTAAAGTTGGTCGGTCTATTTGGTATTGTTCATCCGCCTTTGAAACCAATTGAAAACCATTTGAAAATCAATCCAGATACTTATGATATATTATCAAAGCATTTTGTACCTGAATTGTTTTTGATATTTTAGAACAAGAGCTCCCCCTCAACATGTGCATAATGTATTTGAAATCGTTTAGCACACGGAGGCAAGAGGAAGAATTAACTTCTTTGATTACCATTTTCTAAAAGATATCATCATCACTTCCCAATCCATTTGATTAGATACATCATTTTGAGGAAGGATGAGGTTTTCAAAATTTTGCTCCCCCTCAATATGTGCCTCGAAGTTTGAAAGAGTTTTGCACCTATTAGGAGGAACCTGCACTTAGTGACAATTCAATCACGTTTCAATAATTTCAGGTTTAAAGTAGATGCTCCCCCTCAACATGTGCATGAGAAATTTGAAATCGTTTGTCACATGCGGGGAGGATAGCTTGTACATCCTTATAAAACCTTTTATCAAATTTTCAGTATAAATCCAATTTAAATTACAAATTCTCCCCCGATCACAATTATCAAATCATTTGAGAATCGTGATCTCAGTAGATTTAAATTGTTTTTGAAAGCTTTTTAAGGAGAATTGTGACTTGATTTTGAAAACGTTTTAACTGATAAGGATCGAATTTTGAGACTTTAGACTCCAAAGATTTAAACATGCTTGAATATCTTTTGAAAACAAACAATTGTTTGAAAAAAATACACTTTTTAATTAAAAATCATTCTCCCCCTCAATCAATGACATAAGTTGTTGATTGAGAGATAGATAGTTTTAACAACCGTTTAGTACAAATGATTTTCAAAAATTGAGCCCGAGTAATTTTTCAAAGCAATTCATTTTCATTGGATAGTGAGAATTTTTTATAGAATCAGAGCATGAGATTTGAAAAACAAGATAAAGCATGGCTATGTTCTTTCTTTTTAACACGGGTTACTGCCTGAAATGACAATAAACCACCATTTTTCTTCGCCTCAATTTTTATTTATTTATTTATTTATTTTTTTACTATGTACATTCGATGAACATCTAAAGACCCGTGACATTCTTTGAATATCAACACAAAGTCCGTAGATGATATCGAAAAGAGAAAAGCATGACAAAATGACAATATTTTTGAGGATTTTTCGAATTTTTCACATTTTTATAGATTTTGAAAGTTTTATGATTTTCTATTTGATTTTTGAAGGTTTTGTAATTTTGTATTTTGCTTTTTGAAAAAATATACAAAGAGATAGATGAAGAAAGACCTTCACTCCTCGTCTTCCTCCTGAAGACGTTTGAGTGTTTCTGGTTGAAGGCTTTTCAAGCCAAGTCGTGGAAGAATAAACTCAAAACGTTCTCTTGGAAGAGCTTTGGTGAAGATGTCCGCTAACTGGTATTCAGTCCTCACAAAATAGAGTTCCACCACACCTTTTTCCACTTGTTCCCTGATGAAATGATGTCGAATGTCGATATGCTTTGCCCTTGAGTGTTGAACATTATTGCAAGAAAGAGCAATAGCACTTTTATTATCACAGATGAGGGATTTTGTAGAATACAAAGCCATAGTCAGTTAATTGAGATCTCATCCATAGGATTTGAGCACAACAAGATGACATGGCTATGTATTCACCTCTGTAGAGGAAATAGAAGTACTCATTTGCTTCTTTGACGACCAGCTCACAAGCTTATCACCCAAAAACCGAGCACCTCCAGACGTACTTCGACGAGTATCTTGACACCCTGCATGATCTGCATCTGCATATGCTGTTAGTGACATACCGGTGTCCTTCGGGTACCAAAGTCCCATGTTGATGGTTCCTTGGAGGTACCGAAGACCCGTTTAACCGCATCAAGGTGCTTTTTGGTAGGCTTAGCCTGGTATCTAGCACACATGCATACATGAACGAATATCAGTCTACTGGCTGTGATGTACATCAGGGATCCGATCATGCTACGATATTTTGTTTGGTCTACCATGATCCCTGAGTGGTCCTCATCCAGTTTTGTACGCTCAATCATGGGAGTGTCAACAGGGTCACTAGAATCAAATCCAAATTTCTTTAAAATCTCATTAGCATATTTAGATTGATTAATGAAAATGCCTCCGAGACTTTGTGAAATTTGTAATCCCAAGAAAAATGACATTTGTCCCATCATTGACATTTGAAATTTAGAACCCATTTCATTTGAAAAATGGTCACACTCATTGGGGTCACTCGAGGCAAAGATGATATCATCAACATAAATTTGAACGTGAATTAAGTGTTTGCCTCGACTTCCGGTGAACAATGTTGGATCAACTGCTCCTTTGCTGGCCGGTAGACGAAGAAACTTTGATAGAGTATCATACCATGCCCTTGGAGCTTGCTTTAAACCATAAAGAGCCTTCTTCAAACGATAAACGTGAGTAGGATGCTCAGGATTCACAAAGCCTTCAGGTTGGCTGACGTAGACGACTTCTTTAAGATCTCCATTCAAAAATGCCGTCTTTACATCCATCTGATAGACTATCATATTCTTACTTGCAGCATTAGCCAAGAATATTCTGATTGCCTCGATTCGAGCCACGAAGCAAATGATTCTTCAAATCCTATGCCCTCCTCTTGACGGTATCCTTTAGCAACCAATCGAGCCTTGTTCTTTAACACATCACCATGTTCATCAAGTTTCACTTTGAAGATCCATTTTAGAGCAATGATCATAGCACAATCTGGAGCAGGTACTAATTCCCATACATCAAGTCGATCAAACTCATGAATTTCTTCTTGCATGGCATTGAACCAACTATCTTCATTCATGGCGGTTTTAACATCTTTTGGTTCGATCTTTGAGAGTACGGAGTTGAAAAAGCACCATAAGGCATCGGTTGCAAGTTGTTTCCGTGTGGATACTGGACGAGAGGGATTTCCAATGATGTTGTCTAATGGATGATCGTGAGTCCATTTTCTGAGGTGTTCATGTGGTAGTTGTTGTGGGACTGAGGTAGCAGAGTCGATGTGCCCTGAAGAAGATGGTTCTGATGATGATTCAGAAGAAAATATGTTTTCAAATGGAGCATCTTCAGGAGTAGCAAAGGGATTAACTTCATCATTGATGCCGAAAATAGTTCCATGATGTACATTCGAAGATTGAGGATTTGTTGATGAGATGAGTGATCGCAGCAGCGCTTCTTGACTTAACGATATTGAGACTGAAGGATTGACTTCATTCACAGGGATATGAGCAGCCTCTGTTGTAGGGATCGACAGTTCATTAGCACTTGGCTCATAATGCTCATCAAACATAGGATCAAACAATTTCTTTAAATCATCTTCGGATGGAGGTACATATGGAGTTGTTTGAGAAGAGTTTGGTACAAGGGATGAACCAATGGGACTGTTTTGAAGTGCGGGTCCTGGACTGGATTGTCCAGGAGCCATTTGACCGGTTAGCTCATCAAACGTGACGTGAATTGTTTCCATGATATTTTGGGTTCTCTTGTTGTAGATTCGGTAAACCTTTTCTTTGGTGCGCATAGCCTACAAATACTCCAATGTCCGCTTTAGCTCTCAGTTTTCCTAAATCTTGACCATCATTAGTTGGATAACATAAAGCACCGAACACACGAAGGAATGAAAGATTAGGTTTTCTGTTGTGGACAAGTTCATATGGAGTTTTTCCATGAGCAGTGTGAATCAGGGATCGATTTTGGGTGTAGCATGCAGTGGTGATGGCTTCACCCCAGAGAAACATTGGAACTTTTGAGTAAATCAACATAGTCCTTGCGGCTTCCACAAGAGTTCAATTTCGTCTTTCAACTACACCGTTCTGTTGAGGAGTTCGAGGAACACTTCTTTGATGACTGATTCCAATACTTTCATAAAACTCACCAAGTTGTTTGTTAACAAACTCAGTTCCATTTTCTGTTCGGATGATTCTGACCGTTTTGTTAAGACGAACCTGCAGCTGTTTGATGAGTTTGATGATGATATCTGGAGTTTCATCCTTTGTCTTTAAGAACTTTACTCGGGTGAATCAAGAGAAATCATCAACCACAACTAACACATATTTCTTCCCAAAGATATTTTGCACTCTCATGGGTCCACATAAGTCCATGTGAATTGTATGAAGAACTTCTGTGACTGAGTTTGTAGGTTTGGGTTTATGGGAATACTTCTTGCTTTTTCCCAATTGGCATGCTGAACAAAGATGATCCTTTTCATACTTAAGTCTAGGTAGACCTACAACTAAGTCCTTTCTGGAGAGATCATTGATGGTGCCGAAGTTCAAGTGATTGAGACGACGATGCCATAACCATGACTTTGTTTTAGAAGCCTTTGACAACAAGCAAATTGGAGAAGACTTCATCATATCTTCGATAGAGATGGTGTATAGATTTGAACCACGTGAACCTCTTAAAAGTTCCGTACCATCAAGTTCTCTAACGAAACAAGTATGTTTTCTGAAGGCTACTTCTAGATCGGAATCGCAGAATTGACCAACAGAGAACAGGTTATGACCAAGACCTTCCACATAATATACCCGGGAGATAACACTTTTACCAACAACATAATCTCCATAACCCATAATTGCACCAAAATGATCATTCCCGAATCTAACTTTCCCGATGAATTTGCTCACGAAGTTCATGAGCCGCGACCGGTCTCCAGTCATATGCTTGGAACAACCTGAGTCCAGGTACCACAGAATGATTTGAACGATCTGCAGTTGAACACAGACAAGAATGGATAACTGGATAATTGGGATCCCCATGCAAGAATGGGTTCCACTTGGTTAGTAACAGAAATTGGAACACCCACATCAGAAATAGAAACATCCATATCAGAAGTAGAAGCAATGGAATCATTGGGAATAGATGCAATGCTGGTGTCGGTATTTGACCTATTCAAAGTATGTTCACTTCTTAAGGGAATAGTTCTACCATAGAGGCATCCATTTTCTAGTCGGCATAGTCTTAGCAGTTTGAGGGCAAAACTAATTATTCTTATGGCCAAAAGGTATCCAATAATAACCTATCTTTATAAATGTTCTTAAATGCAAAACATCAAAATCTGATGAAAACGATCAAGTTTGCATAATTGGCGTTTTAGTCCCCAAAGTTACAAAAGTTGTCAAAATTAGTCCCTGGTAATTCAAAAACTTGTAAAAAGTCATTTAAGGTCCATAAGATTCAAAAGTTGTCAAAACAAACCCTTCAAAGTTTAAAAATCACAAAATGACAACTTTAGTCCCTCAAGTTTGAAAAATGTCAAGATTAGTCCTTGGTTAATTCTAAAAATTGAAAATAATCAAAATTAACCTTGTACTATTAATTAATGACATAATTGGTCCTTCATGATAACTTTGGAGAAAATTACAAGTTTGGTCCCTAGAGTCACAAAATTGGCAATTTTAGTCCTTGGACTTGTAAAATGGAATTTTATGCAAATATGGTCCTTGTACTAATTAAGTTTGACAGGAATGGTCCCTATTTTAACTGTGGAAAATGGAAGTGTTGGTCCTCATGATTACAAGAATTACAACTTTGGTCCTTTTTGTGTTATTAAGCTAAAACAAACGGACCTTTGGTTTTATTAACCCATCAAATACAAAACCCCACCGCCCATATCTAGCCCAAACCCAAACCCAAGATTTAAAATGCATAAACGCCCAAAGACTTTTCCACACTACCTCCTAACACCTGTATACCAACTCCTTCCACCTCCACATCCAACAAAACCCTTAATTGCTAAAACCTACTCTATCCAGTCAAAAGACTTTTCCCACCAAATGACAAATGTACGATTCAGATGATTTCAAGAGTAGAAGTCAAGTGGAATTGATCGAGGTCGACAAGGATGAGATTGAAATCAATAAATATCAAGAGAGATGCAGTGTAGATAGACAAGTAGTGTAGCTTAGTTTTAGTTTATGTCGTTTAATAAATTTTAAATTCCAAATGTTTAATCTTCCAATGTTTAATCAATCTTAATGTATTGTGAATCTTTTGATAAGCAATTTCAAGTTTTCGCCAATTTCGTTGATGCAAATTTCAAGTTCAAAATTTTTAATATGTTGTGAATAATGTTAGTAGCTGTTGTTTTGGATCCGCCACATATAAGCTCCTAGGAAGCTTATCAAAGCTTTTAGAACCCTTAAAATCAGTGTAGTAGTCAAAAGAGAAAAATACCAAAAATCACCAATAAATTAGTTAAAAATAAAAATCACATGGAGACATGATCAAGATAATGTTGAAGAGCTTATTTCTGACCTTAGTGGGTTAGAGCTTATTGGGAAGCAATAGGATTGATCCTCACCCTGGTTCCTTATCCTGTGCATGAATTCGTTTGTAAGCATTTACTTTGAAATTTGTATTTTCTATTATTAGTAGTTAAAATTGTTAATTTGTCTTAATATTGTCTCATAATAGTTGTTATAAGCTAATTACTAGGTCCCTTAGTTTAATAAGTTGTTTCAGTGCCAAAAGCTTCATAAAGTCTTTAAAGGGATGTTTGGTTCTGCATGTTAAACTGAGTTAGAAGGTATTTTTATTGTTCATTGTTGTTGTTCTAAGTCATACATGTGTCTAATAACTCATTTCAGCTTATATAAGTCAGTTTCATTAGCTAAAAGTCAAAATAGCCTTTAACTTCTTATTGCAGACACTTAGGATTTCGCTTTTGTAAATCTCACTAAATTAGCTTAAAACTTAGTATTCTAGCTTAATCTCACCTTAATATAGCTTAATAACATAATAAGTCAGTAGAATAGATCATAAGTTCATAAAAGTCAAACTAGTCTATTTTTATAAAAAGTCAAATTTCTCAATAGTGCTTTTGAATAAAATCTAGAATTTTATTGTGTGTTCATTATTGAGATTTAGATTATAAGCCTCTAGGATATAAAGATCACTGCTCAACAAAAATACAAAAATATTAGTTTACTTATTATCAGCTTATATAGTGCTTATTTTATAACTTGTTGTGAGTACCTTGTCTGAAAAACTCCCCTGTACACAGATTTGGTACCTTGTTTCACAAGCTCTTGCAGAGCTTATTAGTGAACTTTTTCTTGTGTACTTTGTTTTTTTGAGAAGCTCACCTAGCTCTCTCAAAGTTCTAGTTTTCATTTTTCAAAATCTAGCTTATTAGATAAGGCTGCTAGTAGCTTTTAATTTTGTCCAATTTGTTTAATGTACTAAACCAATCAGTGTTCATCAGTTTTTAAAAAGCTTTTCATCAGCTCATTTTTATAAGTCAATCTTTGTACTTTAGCTTTTTGAGAGCTTAACCGTGAACTTGTCAATTCCAGTGTTTGTTTCCATTTTATAACTTATTCAGTGCTTAAAAATAAGTTAAGAAAGTGCCTAGTGATTCAAAACAGTTACCTTTGCAAAACAGTGGTGACTTGTGCTTATTTACAGCTTAATTAGTGCTTATTAGTGGTTATTGTGCTTATTCAAGATTCATGTTAGCTTATAAACATTAGTTTAGCTTATTCCAGTTTGCATTTGCTTATTGAGTAGCTTATTAGCCTTTTAGCTTAAAACTTGTACTTAATCCATTTTATGTGTCCACTGTTGGTAAAAATAAGCTCAAACTGAGCTTAATAGTGGTTTTGGTAAAAGTCTTAGTTATAAATATGCTTATCTCAGTGTGTTTAATTAGTTTGAAAATAAAAATTAAAAAAAAAAATGTTTTGCAAAAAGGTGGGGAGGCAGGCTCGAACCTGAGACCTCCCACCTCAAGAGGATGTTAGTGTGTGTACTGGATAGATCGCTACTTTGGTCTTTCTTGTCATGGTTTGCAAAATCATATACTTAACCACACTTTGTCCATTTTAGCTTATACGTCTACTTAGCTTATTTGTAGCTTATCGAAGTAGCTTTTTTCCATTTTGTATTTTTCATAAATGCATTAGTATTAAGTATTTTTAAAAAAAGTTTCAGATTTTTCCAATAAGTTTTAGTATTTTTAAACATTTAATTAGTGTTTTATAGTAATTAATTCATAATAAAAATATAAAAGTCTAAAAAATATAATTCTTTTTTGTAAAATTTTCTTTTATCTTATAGTATGTAAGAAAATTAGTTTTACAATCGTAGGCCTTTTATTTCATAAATTTTACGCTTTTTGCTTATGCGGCCGTAATTTTTAAACGTAACGCTGCTTTTCCTTTTACACCACGCTTTTAGATAATTTAAGGTTACGTTTTAGTTAATATAGTTTATTTAAGTTATTTTGTTTTATAAAATAAACGTTCATCGATTGTAAAAATAGTGATAGCGTTTATTTAATAGATTTTAACTTTTTAATTTCTTTTAATTTGCATTTAAGTCCGTAATTTGTAGATCTTTTCTTTAGGTAATTATCCAAAAAAAACCTTCCCCGATCACTATCCTTAGTGATCATTCTATCATCTGAGTTGTTTAAACACCAATTCATCCTCCGTGGGACTTAACGACCGAGAATCCACTATATTCTCCTCACGATCTTAAATTGCATTCGCTTGCTTGAGCAGCTTTTAAGTGATTACGGTCCGCCATTCACAAGTGGCGGTTTGATGATTTGACTTGACTCGCTTAGCACGGATCAAATTTTGGCCCACCGGGAGGTCGTAGTTTGTGAAAGCTGTTTTAAGCATTTCGCACCCATTCTTGCACATATACCATCTTTTGTAAAAGTTTTTGTAAAGTTAATCAAAAATCAAAAGTTCATTAACACTTTTCCTAAAGTGTTAACAAACCCAAAAATATTTTCATCCTTTGTTTTTACAACATGTTTTTCAAAAATACCAAAAATATTCCTCTTTACCCTCTTACCCTTTTGATTCTTCATTTCTTACCCTCCAAACCCTTTGATTCTTTATATGTCTTATCCTCACCCTCTTGGTTGTCAATGGTGTGGTGGTCCTTATAATGGTGGCATTCCCCGTTGTAGCATGGTGGAATCAGAAACGGGTCCTGTCTATAACCAACATCCCTATTCCTACCATAACACAACCGATTTATTCCATCGCCTACCACACTGTGAGACTCAGAAGTACTTGTAGACCGTGATGGTTCACACTCCATTGATTGTCAATCGGAAACACGCTTGTCTATGAGCGAGTTCCCGATAACAATTATGACTACAACACATTTGACTCACAAATACATCAGATACTCGTTGAGTATTGTGGAGGTCCTCACTCTAACTCTAATTGTCAAACAAGGAATCCATTTCCCTGTAACAATTACGACTCTTCATATCATGACCAACCTCCACAGTACCAAATGAATCAGCACCACCTCACTGATCCACTTCCTCAAAATCTTCTCCTTGATCTTTTGGATTTAGTGAAAGATTTGAAGGAACGTAAACATCCCCAAGATAATCCAAATGAAAAATCCATGGAAGTTTTGTTAGTCAAGAGCGATCGCTAAATTAGATTCCCAGATTGCCTTTGAAAAATCTGTTAGGGAATCAATTGCAAAGGAAAAAGCAGCCAAATCCAGCTCTCGATTCCGTTTCATTCCTGATGACGATGATGATGAAGTTACCCTTGATATTAGTGAATTATGTACAAATTCATCAAGTTCATCAGTTGAAACTCCTTCCGTGGAAAATCAGGGAGAAAAGACTATGATGGAATTACTAGCGGAAGAACAAATGTTAAGTATAAAACATATGTATGCTAGTCCTTCTAAACTCCCTCAGTCTGTTGTTATCACACCCGATACTCCCACTCACTCTCTAAACATGGGGGATGAGCTTCTTGGCACTATTCTAGAAATGGAATCGTCTAGTGTTGAGGGCCTTGTCTCAATCCCAAGAGAGTCACAGGGAATTTCTGATCATATGTGTGATTCTTCTTCCCCTCTTGAGTGTTCAAATGATCATCTTGAGACTTTCTCCGATTTTAGCGATGATTGTAAATCTTATGGAGACATCGAGTATGTTGAGGCATCACTCCCACAGTCTGATCCTCTTCTTGAGGAGTTCACCGATGAACTCACTCACATCACTCCACTTTCATCGGAAAGTGACGATGATCTCTTTGATTTCGAAGCCGATCTTGGAGAAACCAGAAATCTCCTATATAATGATCATCCACTCATTTCTTATCCCATTTCCGACTCTTCCATTCCTTCTCTCACTCCTGATGAGGAAGATGACAACTTTTGGAAGGAGGTCGATGATTTTCTTAGTGATGAGTCGATTCCAACAGAATTGACAATACTTGCTATGATTCGGAGGGAGACATCCTCTTTCTTGAAAATCTATTGATTGAAGAACCGTTTCCAGCTCTCCCTCCCGAAAATTTTGTTACCAATCACCATAAAAGCTTCAAGTTTAAGCTTAAAATGTCAAAAATGGTGATTTGCTTCTTTCTGATGAGGAATGGACATGCATTGTGATGCACATATTTATTCCATTCTTCACTAATGGTGTGGTTGCTCTTTCCCTTTTCTCCTTCGGGAATGAGGACACTATTTTTGATCCCGGCATTTTCAGTTATCATTTGTGAGCCGGGTCTTTTTCTCTATATCTCATCGGTGTGGAACTTTCGCGTGCTTCAATGTTTATCCAAACATCTTGAATGAAAGTCCGATGGAGGTTATCTCTTCCACTTACTTCCCCATGAACAAATTAATTCGGGGTCGAGTCAAGCTAGCGACTCGGTAATCAAAAACAGTAGCACACACTATATGGGTTTTCACCCATATTTCTGACTTCTTACCCCTTTCTACCACCTAAGTGTGGGGGTGATGCCCCACATGTTATATATATATATATATAAAAAAAAAAAAATCAAATAATGGCCGTAGTATTTCCCTTTTACGTTCTTTGTTTCGGCATAACCGCCGGTACTTTGAATATTGAGGGCAATATTCATTTCTAAGTGTGGGGGGGGGGGAATTCTCACGAATTTTATCATATAATTATCCCAATTCCCCCGTTTTTGGCCAAAATTTTTTTGGAGTAAGTGTTTTACACTTACTCAATTGGTTATCAGTCCGCCTTGTCTAATAAACTAAAGGATTGGCTAATCCAGGAGCAAACGGCTCTTGGTAAAGATATCTCAAATCCGTTGACGGCTTGCAATTTGCCCAAAATTGTATGGTTCTCAACTCACCATATCCTAAAAAGTGAAGAGTTGGCTAGCCCGCAAGGTTATGGCTTGTGGTAAAGGCAGTGGAAAATCCATAATTGGTAATCAACTCACCAAAGATAATTCTGATAATTTATCTAAGAGTTGGCTAGTCCAGAAGGGTACGGCTTCGGGTAAAGACAAAATCAAATCCGTTGAAAGCCGGTGGTTTGCTCAAAATCACATGGTTATCAGTGTACCATGGTTCTTACTTGAACTGAAACATTTGGCTACTCCGGAAGTAATGGCTTTTGGTAAAGAGTTTAAAATCCATTAACTTTTCATAAATCATTGCTAGGGACTAGCAATATCTTAGTGTGGGGATTGATGAGTGTCTAAATACTCATCATTTTATATCTGTTAGAATGCCAAAACATCCGAAAACACTCTAAATACTTCAAAATGATGAAAATATCACAAACCAGTGTTTTATATGTTTTAAATGCAAAAACATCAAAATCGATGAAAACGTATCAAGTTTGCATAATTGGCGCTTTAGTCCCCAAATTACAAAAGTTGTCAAAATTAGTCCCTGGTAATTCAAAATCTTGTAAAAAGTCATTTAAGGTCCATAAGATTCAAAAGTTGTCAAAACAAACCCTTCAAAGTTTAAAAATCACAAAATGACAACTTTAGTCCCTCAAGTTTGAAAAATGTCAAGATTAGTCCTTGGTTAATTCTAAAAATTGAAAATAATCAAAATTAACCTTGTACTATTAATTAATGACATAATTGGTCCTTCATGATAACTTTGGAGAAAATTACAAGTTTGGTCCCTAGAGTCACAAAATTGGCAATTTTAGTCCTTGGACTTGTAAAATGGAATTTTATGCAAATATGGTCCTTGTACTAATTAAGTTTGACAGGAATGGTCCCTATTTTAACTTTGGAAAATGGACGTGTTTGGTCCTCATGATTACAAGAATTACAACTTTGGTCCTTTTTGTGTTATTAAGCTAAAACAAATGGACCCTTGGTTTTATTAACCCATCAAATACAAACCCCACCGGCCCATATCTAGCCCAAACCCAAACCAGTATTTAAAAGATAAACGCGCCAAAGACTTTTCCACACTACCTCTAACACCCTGATACCAACTCCTTCCACCTCCACATCCAACAAAACCCTTAATTGTTAAAACCTACTCTATCCAAATAAAAGACTTTTCCCGCCAAATGACAAATGTACGATCAGATGATTTCAAGAGTAGAAGTCAAGTGGAATTGATCGAGAGGTCGACAAGGATGAGATTGAAATCAATAAATATCAAGAGAGATGCAGTGTAGATAGACAAGTAGTGTAGCTTAGTTTTAGTTTATGTCGTTTTAATAAATTTTTAAATTCCAGTGTAATTTTAATCTTCCAAGTACTGTTTTAATCAATCTTAATGTATTGTGAATCTTTTTTGATAAGCAATTTCAAGTTTTCAGTTTCAATTTCAGTTGATGCAAATTTCAAGTTCAAATTTTTTAATATGTTGTGAATGATGTTAGTAGCTGTTGTTTTGGATCCTTAAGCACATATAAGCTCCTAGGAAGCTTATCAAAGCTTTTAGAACCCTTAAAATCAGCAGTAGTAGTCAAAAGAGAAAAATACCAAAAATCACCAATAAATTAGTTAAAAATAAAAATCACATGGAGACATGATCAAGATAATGTTGAAGAGCTTATTCTGGACTGCTTAGTGGGTTAGAGCTTATTGGGAAGCAATAGGATTGATCCTCAGTCCTTGGTTCCTTATCCTGTGCATGAATTCGTTTGTAAGCATTTACTTTGAAATTTGTATTTTCTATTATTAGTAGTTAAAATTTGTTAATTATGTCTTAATATTGTCTCATAATAGTTGTTATAAGCTAATTACTAGGTCCCTTAGTTTAATAAGTTGTTTCAGTGCCAAAAGCTTCATAACAGTCTCTTAAAGGGATGTTTGGTTCTGCATGTTAAACTGAGTTAGAAGGTATTTTTATTGTTCATTGTTGTTGTTCTAAGTCATACATGTGTCTAATAACTCAATTCAGTTATATAAGTCAGTCTTCATTAGCTAAAAAGTCAAAATAGCCTTTAACTTCTTATTGCAGTACAATTATTGTTAGGATTTCATTTGTAAATCTCACTAAATTAGCTTAAAACTTAGTATTCTAGCTTAATCTTACCTTAATATAGCTTAATAACATAATAAGTCAGTAGAATAGATCATAAGTTCATAAAAGTCAAACTAGTCTATTTTTATAAAAAGTCAAATTTCTGATAATTTTTTTTGAATAAAATCTAGAATTTTATTGTGTGTTCATTATTGAGATTTAGATTATAAGCCTCTAGGATATTAAAGATCAGCTGCTCAACAAAAATACAAAAATATTAGTTTACTTATTATCAGCTTATATAGTGCTTATTTTATAACTTGTTGTGAGTACCTTGTCTCAAAACTCCCTCATTACTGATTTGGTACCTTGTTTCACAAGCTCTTGCAGAGCTTATTAGTGAACTTTTTCTTGTGTACTTTGTTTTTTTGAGAAGCTCACCTAGCTCTCTCAAAGTTCTAGTTTTCATTTTTCAAAATCTAGCTTATTAGATAAGGCTGCTAGTAGCTTTTAATTTTGTCCAATTTGTTTAATGTACTAAACCAATCGTGTTCATCAGCTTTTAAAAGCTTTTCATCAGCTCATTTTATAAGTCAATCTTTGTACTTTTAGCTTTTGGAGAGCTTAACTGGTGAACTTGTCAATTCCAGTGTTTGTTTCCATTTTATAACTTATTCAGTGCTTAAAAATAAGTTAAGAAAGTGCCTAGTGATTCAAAACAGTTACCTTTGCAAAACAAGGTGACTTGTGCTTATTTACAGCTTAATTAGTGCTTATTAGTGGTTATTGTGCTTATTCATTATTCATGTTAGCTTATAAACATTAGTTTAGCTTATTCCAGTTTGCATTTGCTTATTGAGTAGCTTATTAGCCTTTTAGCTTAAAACTTGTACTTAATCCATTTTATGTGTCCACTGTTGGTAAAAATAAGCTCAAACTGAGCTTAATAGTGGTTTTGGTAAAAAGTCTTAGTTATAAAATATGCTTATCTCAGTGTGTTTAATTAGTTTGTAAAATAAAAATTAAAAAAAAATGTTTTGCAAAAAGGTGGGGAGGCAGGCTCGAACCTGAGACCTCCCACCTCAAGAGGATGATAGTGTGTGTACGATAGACCGCCCTTGGTCTTTCTTGTCATTGTTTGCAAAATCATATACTTAACCACACTTTGTCCATTTTAGCTTATACGTCTACTTAGCTTATTTGTAGCTTATTCAAGTAGCTTTTCCAGTTTTGTATTTTTCATAAATGATAGTATTAAGTATTTTTACAAAAAGTTTCAGATTTTTCCAATAAGTTTTAGTATTTTTAAACATTTAATTAGTGTTTTATAGTAATTAATTCATAATAAAAATATAAAAGTCTAAAAATATAATTTTTTTGTAAAATTTTCTTTTATCATATAGTATGTAAGAAAATTAGTTTTACATTCGTAGGCCTTTTATTTCATAAATTTTACGCTTTTGCTATGCTCATAATTTTTAAACGTAACGCTCGTTTTCCTTTTAAACCACGTTTTTAGATAATTTAAGGTTACGTTTTAGTTAATATAGTTTATTTAAGTTATTTTGTTTTATAAAATAAACGTTCATCGATCTGTAAAAATAGTGATAGCGTTTATTTAATAGATTTTAACTTTTTAATTTCTTTTAATTTGCATTTAAGTCGCTGTAATTTGTAGATCTTTTCTTTAGGTAATTATCCAGCAAAAACCTTCCTGATCACTATCCTTAGTGATCATTCTATCATCTGAGTTGTTTAAACACCAATTCATCCTCCGTGGGACTTAACGACCCAGGAATCCACTATATTCCTCCTCGATCTTAAATTGCATTCGTGCTTGAGCAGCTTTTAAGTCGATTACGGTTCCGCCATTCACAAGTGGCGTGTTTGAGTGATTTGACTTGGACTGCTTTTAGCACGGATCATTCACTTTAAGGGAATAGTTCTATCAGTAGGCATCCATTTTCTAGTGGGCATAGTCTTAGCAGTTTGAGGGCAAACTGATTATTCTTATGGCCAAAAGGTATCCAATAATAACCTATCTTTATAAATGTTCTTCCCGTGGGTTTCCACCTGTTTCTAGCAATCATTCGCCTTTGCCTTGTAGCCTTCTTTTACACGATTATTAGCATTAACAATTTTAATGGGCATTTGACAAAGATGAGACAAAGAATTCACACCACATTCATGATTAGTAAATGAATTCAAGCGACATCATTACAAGGTTTGCAAATAGTATCGAATTTGAATTAATTACAAGACGCCTATGGCTAATACAAGAATCTACACGATTCATTTTATTCAACTCAAGCTTAAAGTTCCTAGGTTGGTCTTCTACTCTCTTCCAATGCACATTTTAGCTTGCGAGGTCCTATCTTGATTGGTATTGTCTTGAGACTTTGACCGCTTCGCTTTAATGTCACCTGATTACTCCTGAGAGGAATGGGAACATTAGTTGGTTGATCTAATTTTTGCATTCCTGAACTTGATGTGCAAGGATCGGAACTACTAGAAGGCACATTAGTGTTTACTTTCTTAAGACTGTGATTTGAGCTATTTGCAGACACACTAAAATTCACTTTCTTAGCACTAACATATCTGGAATCTGAACTACTTGAAGGCACCCTAAGGTTGACATTCATAACATTGTGCATAGAACGGATTTCATGCTTGGAACTAGGCATAGAACAAGGCATCACAACTTTTCCTTTTGCACCTAAGAATTTTGGACATGTTGCAATTACACATTCAAGCAGCTCTTGAGATCATTTGGCCTGGAGGCAAGCAAACCTAATTTCTCTATCAAGAGGTTTATTAATGAAATCCTCTTAAAAAATCTCACGGAGACATTCTAGACTATCCTTAAGGTGAGCACAATAGTCATGAAACGCAAGTTCATTATTCCTAAGATGAGGAGGAATATATTTAACTCACATAAAGTATTTGCAGTTAAGGGTGACTTTGAAACAACATTCTTATTAAAAACAAGTGGTAGTTTCCCATTTTCCTGACTTCTCAGATTCTCAATTTCCTTTTGTAAAGACGTTATTTTTTCGTTGTTTTGGTCACGAGTGACTTTCATTGAATCATATAACTCTTTAAAGTGTCGTTTAACTTTTCATTTTCTTCTAGAAAACTCTCGTTTTCCTTTTGTAAGGCATTAACAAAGTTTTGAAGATGAAAAGTTTGAGAATTCTGAGAATCTAAAGGAGGAGGCATTTGGGATCCAGTCACATTGTTCTTTCCACCCTTTAATTGAGAGATTTGGGCTTTCAACTTTTTGATCGTGTTACAATGAGCTCGAATCGTTCATCACGCTTTACTAATTTCAAAAACGTGATCAAATTCGGAACATCCAAGGATGTCTTGATATTTGAGGTTTTAACATTTTTTTTAGATGTTGATATTTTAGTTGTAAATCAAAATGTTCAACTTCTAGTTTAGAAAGATGTTTTACCAAATTATCGTGATCATCCCGATCAATTTTCTCGATTAAGTTTCAATTAATCTTTTCAAGATCAATGACACGATCATGGGAGACTTTCAGAGCAACAGATAATTCATGAAATTGAGAAGCATTAATGGAGCAATTCGTAGAAGTGTAAAACACATCTTGAGCAATACATTCAGAAATAAGATTCTCATTCAAGGTATGCAAGTTTTTCCTCTCAATCTCATTGTATTTTAATGCTCGCTCATAGTCACTAACCTCAACTCTCATTGCATCAAATTCCTTTTCCATTCCTTTAATATATGAATTTATCCCCTTTTTAAGACTCTCAAAATGATATTTTAGTAGTTTGAAGAAAGGCATGACCTCAGTTAGATAGCATTCTTTTGTTTGCTCAAAACCCCTTTCCCCTTCAGTTATCCCAAGGTGTGATCCTTTTCTTCCAAGTTTTCTCAAAATCGACAAATAGTTGAAGAATAACATATTGACTGATTAAGGTCTTGCTTTTAGTGGCAATAGTCCTAGGAACTAAATGTATTGGTGTATTGGGAGGATACACAGTCGCTGAAGGCATTTTCCTAAAGGGGGGTTCGTTTCAACAAGATTCTCTGCTTTTTGCTTATCTAAATCCTTTTTCCAGAAAACTTGTTCAGGTGTTAATAACGTTTGAGGCTTAAATTTGTTTAAGGAGATCCAGTTTTCCTTCTTATAATCATGGGGATTGATCGTGATGTTATTCTTTTTGCATTCAGGATCTTCTAGCTTCTTATTCATTTTCACCCTAGATGCATCATATAATATTCTATCTTCCTCAGAGCACTCAACGCAACTAGGTTTCTATCTAGGTTTAAGAATCTCATTGCCATCATAAATTACATTTTGAGCTTTTAGCTAATTTATGTACTCGGGTTGGGTTTATCTATAATGGGAACACTATGCTTATCGGTTAAAACTCTATGCTTAGTGACCATGTGAGCAGTCTGAATGGTATTCCCTTTTACGTACAACTTATTTTCAAGCTTGGTCTTCAAAGTTTTTAGATTAGAAAAATCATTCAAAAGTCATGATTCCTTGGCATGAAATTCCTGCTTAAGCACTTTAACATTTTCTTGAAGTTCTTGTTTTTGCTTAGCAGTTTTTGAAAGATTTTCTTGTAAGGACTTTAACTCTTGTTTTAACACGTCTTCTCTAAAATTACTTTTTCTAATGATTGTACGCATTTGGTCATCCATTTCTGGCTCACGAGTGGTTAACTCAAACTTAGCACGTTGTTCATAAATAGCAACTCTTTCTTTATAGGCATTAAGTTCAGAGATAACAGAATCATCGGGGCACATGCACGTGTATTCATCACGCACATAATCATCATTGATTGCAGGAGATACATCACTTGATACAATCACACTTTCACTTTGTTTCACATATTGATCATATGGGACAACATTGATATTACCAATATTTTCAATATATGACTCAATGATTTCAGTTGATTGTATTTCATTATGTATCTTTTGCACATCAACTTTATCATATAATTTTAATACCTCTGAGATGATTTTGTCTTTGTATGGTCCAGCTTGTGGTGAAGAAGAGACCTTAGGAGAGACCATTGGAGAAATGCTAGCCATGAAAATTGTTTGTGCAAGAGGTCCATCATCAACATCAGTCGTATGCATCACATCAATGCTGACTTGAAAGGAATTCCGATGATTGTGACCTATCTCCTGAATAGGCTGCTCATCCACATCTGCATCATAGGTCTTGGCATTGCCCTTAGCGAAATAAAGCTCCTCTTCATCCAAAGCAGACCATTGTCCCGAGCTTGCACTAGCAGCATCTTATCCCTCAAGTATTCTCGTGATTCTGTCGCTTTGGAGATGTGCGTTCCTTGCAATGTGTCCTCACCTCCACAGCTTTTAACACTTGATCGCCTTGACTTGTCCCGATTTCCATATCTTCCCCTGCTCGATTTGTCACATAGCCTCTACCAACTCCACGTATTCCTTGTTCATACTTGCCTTGAATTGGTTGTACTATAACCTTCCCATCTCTGACAAAGGGCTTGATTGTGTGGATTGGATGCTGTTCTAAGGTTATTGTTGGTGTGTGGGAGAGAGTTCATGTTTTGACTAATCGGAGAGCCGTTGATTAATGAAGTTACCCACGTGTGCATCGATCACTTGTTTGAACATTAGATCAGGAATGAGTTTGTGAGTTCCATCACCCATGGGTATAACTTGTGAAGCTTTAGTGGTAATCCCAATGTTTGAGTAGAAGGCAGTTGAATCATTTGATGAGCTTGTCTCTCCTGGATTTGTTTTGAATTGTTCAAGAATTCTCTTTTCAAACATGGCATGTCTCTCATTCTAAAGAAGGAAGGCATAGAGTTGCTCATATTTTGTATTCTTCAATCCTTTTGTTAGCTTCACAGAGGTGACAAACTTGTGCCATTCGGGATTCATGTTGTTCACAAACTTTGAGTTCAACTGAATGTTTGGCATAGTCATTCTGATGTTCCTCATGTCATTAACAAGCTTGTGGAATCTCACATAATACTCATAGACACTCTCATCTGGTTTCATCTTGAAGTGCTCAAATTCATCATAGAGTTGTGATTCTCGGTCTTCCATGGTTAATTCAGAACCGAAAAGAAGCATCTTGACATTATCCCATACGACCTTTGCTTCTGTTGTGATTGATAAGCTTGTAGATGTCTTTAGGAAGACCTTGCAATATGATGTTAGAAGCCCCGATATCCGAGATCGAATCTCTTCTTCTCCTTATCATTGAGCTCATCATAATGCTTTGGTCTGTTTATTCCATAGATCATTGTTCCATCTTCAGCTGTTTCAATTATGTCTCTAGGAGACTCAACTCTATACGGTCCTTCATCAATCGATTTGAGAATGTTGACCCCATTTTCCTTTCCAAGACAGTACAATCTGATTCTTTGAGCCCAAGAGTCGTAGGCCTCAGTTCATCGAGCATAGGTGGACGAGTATCTCGACCTCCGCTTGAACGTCCTCGCTACGGAAGAAATAGTAGGAACGATGTTTGCCATGATTACAAGTTCTACGGGATTTTACAATTCTTTGATTAAACCGGAAATTGATTCTTTCACGGGATTTTACTAAACCAAAAGAACAACCGTAAGAATATATCACGAAGAAGTGACAAGTCTAAAATTAGACAAGTAGTAAAACACACAACTCGCTTAGTTATCAACTCGCTAAACACCCAACTCGCCAAGGAGACAACTCGTTTAAGGAATCAACTCGCTAAATAGCCAAGTCGCATTAGCATCAACTCGCAACACTGTCAACACGCTTAATGAATCAAGTCGCTAAATATCCAACTCGCTTTAGTATCAACTCGCTACACAATCAACTCGCTTGAACACCAAGTCGCTTAAATTAACTCGCTAGCTTTACAACTCTCTTAATAGCTAAGTCGCTTTAGATCTCAAGTCGCTTAAAGAAACAACTCGCTTAGAACCCAAGTCGCATAAAATCAACTCGCTAAACAGCCAAGTCGCATGTACCAACTCGCATCCAATAACAAAGCAACTCGCTTTGAAGAAAAACTATCCGAGACACAACTCGCTTCGTACAAACTTCAAAAATAACCACGTTATCAATCAAAAACAACTAAACCACAATGATTTAAGCCTTCCAATTCAAAACATAAACACATATGATGATCCTAAACACAAAAGTACAAGCAAAATTCAAACTTTAACACTAGAATTTTTCCAAATGAATCAAACTCTCTTGAACCCTTAATACCCCAAAAACCATATGAAATCCACCAAAACAAAAAGCATGAAAGATGAGTGATCAAACCATGGCTCTTGATACCAATTGTAAGATATAGGATTTCACAAACACACTAAACCATAATCACTATAGGGCGTACAAAAGTGTTTAGAGAGAGAAAGTTCTAGTGAGAGAAAGGAAGAGAGTTGGGAACTACGTGAAACAAAGAAAAATGGTATTGAAGCTCCAACCCTCTACCTTGGGAGGTAGAGGGTATTTATAGTATCTTACAAACAAACGCCACCTACGGGCTGTGGATCAGGCATACATTGGGTAAAGACCCGTCCGTCCTCCACGGTGTTACAAAACTAAATACTACTAGACATAAAATAACTATGACTACGAGCTCTCTAACGATTACATATAATTGAGGTGACCGACTCTTTAATACCTGGAATTTCTAATTCCTAACAATTGTGGCTGGCGTCCGCTGGCGTCAAATGTATATATAGTTTCTGTTAGAAGCTATAAGCATTGGTCCCTAGCATACACCCGTCCCAATGAATCATGATTGGCTCGAAGATGTTAAGCTTATGTGTATATAGTCGTAGTAGAATGGGCTGGAATTTGACATCGAATAATAATACTTTGATTGAAAGTGCCAAAAGTTGCAATTATTTTATGCTTGGTCCAATCAGATATTGCACCTAGTTTGTTCAGGAAGTTGTGAGAGACAACTAAAATTTCAATTATCATATCGATAAAACCTTTAAGAGTTTTTTTTTGGTTCTTATACACTAACAGTTTCCTTATTGTAACAGGTATCGCATTAACCTAGCACTAAAGTCAACCACTTATGGAACAACAACACCATCATACCAACCCGACATACTACAACATATATGAAAACACATGTATGTTCCAACAAGATTAATTAGACATCATAAATCTAAAATTCATTTACCGTTTAAACATAAATAGAAAAGATCAAATATTAAAAGATCCATACACATAACCATTACTAAGTCTTAGCCAACATATTCCCACAACCCCACCCATTTACACCATACCTTAAACCCAAAATATATTTCACAAACACCAAAATAAACCTGATCAGTACACCATAGACTTCAACTTCTCATCGAATGACTTAAGCTCCCGCCGCTTCTCACGCTTCTTCATGACATTCACCAAAATCGCTGTACTGGCATTAGCGTCAAATCTTCATTTTGCAAATTATTCAACTGTGAAATGCTTTGTGTGGAAAACTAGAAGGGGGGTTGAATAGTTTTACCGATTAAAACTTGGTTTTAAACTATTTATATCGACTTATGTCAATCTATTTAAACATGTGTGTTGGATGTTGATAGACAAGCATAAATAAATATGTAATGAAAAGATAAGGAGTAAGAAGCACAAAACCACAACGCGAGTATCTATAGTGGGTCGGCTACAAGGACACCTTCCTTGCCCTACTCCACTCCCCGAGTCACCTACTCGAGAGTTTGTAAACACTACACGACACCAATCTCCTTATGGCGGAGAAGCCTTCACAATGTTGCCTACTCTTTATCCGGTACAAGGCTAGATACCGGGTTCTTCCACGATGTAGAACCAAACATATCACAACGTCGCCTACCCTTTATCCGGTACTAGGCTAAATACCGATTCCATTAGAATGGAGGAACTACAACCCAACACTACACAAATCCTATCCCTAAGGAGATCCACTCCTTATAACAACATCAACAAGGATATCAATATCCTTTGACCCAATGCTAATCTAGCTTGTTGGTAACGCTACACGCGTCGTTCGGGGTCAAAGGAACTTCCTTTTCTTCAAGCAAGTTTTATAACACCCTAGGCAGTGAACCTAATCATTGTAGTGTAGTGTTAGGTTAAGCCACGGGTATTGATATCGCTCTCTAGGGGAATAGGAATGCTAGTGAGAAGTTACTACGCTAAGGTTCGGGTTGAGGAAGATTATTTTTTTATCTTGTTATGTTTTTTTAGAGAATGGAAGGTACGAATCTCAGGGTTTGGATTTGGGGGTTGGTATTTCTACCGATTACTCTATTTATCTAATTATCTAATCTAAGGTGTTGGTAGTCTATGTCTAATTATTGTGTGCTCGTATGATGGTTTAAAGATGTGTTCACTTAGGTTTTACTACTCCTTAATTATCTCCTATTGATGGTTGAATTGTCACGTCCTTATTCTTAATCGCGTTGTGTGTCTAAGGTCGTAGGGTATGCGTTTGTCCCTAACTCTTTGAAACTACCAAAAGGGTCTTGTCTACAATATCTCTAGGAATTATAAACTATAACTCTAAGGTACTCTTTGTATGGTTTAGCCTACAACTACTCTAGTTGTTATAGTCTAAGGTTCACAAAGATTAATCAAGCATTAACTACACAACGAATGACCTATTGCATTACTAGATCATTAACAATTAAGATAAGAGACAACCAATCAATATTCAATAATTAAGTTTCATATTCCCTAAGCAAAGACACAAATAAATTAGCCGGACATGGAGAACATGCAAGCATACACACAAATAATTGAAGACATAATTGAATTAATGAAGTAAAGCACTTATCATGTGGTAAGATAGGGTTTGGAACCCTAAAATAATGTACAAGAAAGCCTTGGTTCGGTTTAGGTTTTTACTCCAAAAGACTACACACTAAAATTGAAAAATTCGGATTCTATATATAAGATTACAATCGCGACGGCGTCACCTTATGAATTGTGACGCCGTCGGGTAGCCATCATTAGGGTTTCGTCTTGGCCACGTTAGTCTTGCAACGGCGTCACCTTATGCTTGTGACGCCATCCCTCAGCCTCTCGACGCCCGTCATCAAATCTAGGCCGTCACCGAAATATGCACGACCTACTCTTTTAAAGCCCGACACCGCCACTTGAAAATAAGCAATTTGGCTATCGCCTGCCTCAAAAGTTATGCGACGGGTCAGGAATAACACGACGCCACTTGTAGAACCCGACGCCGCCCCATATTTCAAAGAAATGCAAGGTGGCTCTTCTTAACTTTGGCCATTTTCTTCAGATATCCGCCGCTTTTCGTCCAAATAATTTCCATTCCAGCAATTTGCCTTCAAGAGACCTAAAAAGTGAAAAGGAACGATATTAAGCAATACAGATACAAAAGTGATCAAATAAGGGCTTAAACGAAAAAGGTACATTTTAAAACCTTATCAAATATCCCTACACTTGGTATTTGCTTGTCCTCAAGCAAATGTGCTTTTAGCCAATTAATTTATAATTTAGGGGTCATGAAGCATTGGTTTAAAACAATCTACAACACATATAAGCCCCGCAAAAGTCATAACAAGCACAGAAATTACATACTAGCACCTCACAAGGGGTGTTTGGATACTCACATCTCTCGGGTGTATATGAAATATAACAAAGTGGAAATGGAAGATAAACACTCATTAACTGGTCCTAGTACCTAGATTACCATAGGCTTGAGAATAGATCAAACCTCTATCGCTTTGGCGTAAGCACCTAGGAAAGACTATCAAAGAGGTCTTTAAAGGGTTGTAACGTTAGGCTTACGGTAGGGAAACAAAGGGTTTGGTGGGATAGGCTATTTAGTGGTGGCAATTCAAAAATCTTTATGTTACAAGCATACGAAGAATGGCGTTGCTAAGCCAAGACTCGACACTCTACACTCTAGATAACTGAAATACACAAACATGAATTTAAAGGATAGATGTAGGATGGTAGCCCGTATGTATTATTATTATTATTTTTTTTATTTTTTTTTCAACACTCTATTTTTTTTCTCTTTTTCTATTTTTTTTTGATTTTTTTTTCATGCACTTTTACTCGACCATCCTCTAGGTAACATCAAAATGATAGGGATTTATAGGCACATCCCTACACTTCAGTTTTTATTCTCTAACACTAATTTGACCCGAATTGAAAAGATCAAAACACTTGGAGTACATTATTATGCAAATAAGGGAATTTAAATTAACGTTCCCTTCCAGTCATTTCATAAACTTTAACTTTTCCCATGAGTCCCAATCGTCCCAAAACTGTATACAAAAGATATGACTCGACTTAGAAACTCATGCAAGCAACTAGATAATTGAACTAAGGGTTTGGGGTGATAACAATAATGCACTAAAAGTGGGTGCATACAAGGTAGGCTAAGGCGATTTAGGTGTACATTTAGGGGTGGGGTGTAAACAATGTTTTCATTGATATTTCGAAAACCAAACATCACGAGAACCGCGAAAAGGATAGGCTCTGAGGGGTTAACTAGGGGTATCGTGTACCAAAGATTAGTACAACGCAAAGGTGTGGGGAAATTACTCAACCGATGTGGAAGAAGTAATTATATTACGGGTATCAAACAAGGGTTATCCTAATGTCTCTTATCATTTAGTTATTCCTAACTACATAAGTGTAGTCTTACTAGCGATCTCGGAATGCATTACAAAACAAGTTCTAGAATCTAATATACTACTGGTTCACACACTAAGCATTAAAGATGAATGCTTTAATTCCTACTAATCTAAGGGCGATCCTCACATTTTGGGTGGAATTTAGTTGGTAAAGGGTTTTTGTGCTAGTCATGCAACTTCCAATCCATGAGACGCTTTTGTTAAGACTAATGGCCCACTCCTATATGTCATGAAAAATTTTAAATTTGGTGCCAAAATTACCCTAACCGACATTTTCTCATGGTTTATTACACAAATACAATTGGACAAAGCAAATAGTCAAGGATAAGCATAGTTTCAAAGTTCTCGTTTTATTTTCCCTCCCTACACTTAAACTGAACATTGTCCCCAATGTTCCCCGAAAGTATCAAAGTTATGATAATAGAAGGTGATTAAAAACGAAAGAAACGAATACTCCTCTGATTAAGCTCGGTAGGATCCGTGTGTAAAGTAGTGGTTAAATCCTTTCCAAGAAGAATGTATGCGTGAAAAGCTCCTTCCAACCTTGTGTATCTTCTTCTTGATAAATAAAACCTGCACACTTGAAGAAAACGAACGAAACCTTCGCATAAAATCGGAGGTAATAATATATATAAGACTCTACTAAACTAGGATATAATGCTTGTGGAATGGATGTTTACATAATTTCTGGAAAATTAAGACCTGGAAAATTCCATAAATTTATAAGTAGCTCAAAAAACGAGAAAAAAAAATAATATGTTGTTTTTACTCATTCTTCCGACAAGTTGATCTCGACCCGTCAGTTATCCCGACATAAAACTCGTTCTCATGATTTTCTCAAAAAATTCGAAAATTTACATCTTTAGAATCAGGAAAAATTTCTGCAAAACATCCATTATGACTCGATACAAGCATTTGACTCAAACAAACACGCATGTATATCTTTTAAATAATTGTAATTCTCATGTTCACGTTCGTTGAAAACGTGTGTAATCCTCCCTACACTTATCCCGTATGTAAAATATCTTTATATGTAATTAAGACGAGGTTAAAGATAAAATAAAGCATTTTTACAAATTCAAACATGAGAATAAACAATCAATAATATATATACGACACACAAAAAAAATGAAAAACTAATACACATGGGTTGCCTCCCAAGAAGCGCTTGTTTTTGTTCAAGTCACGAGCCTGACTCTACCCTTATTTAACGGATAAAGGGGGGTTTTTTCTACACTTAGGTTTAAGTGCGGGTGATAGTAGCGATACACACCCTTAGGGTGCAAATTTTCTACGTGAGGAGAGGGTGATGGGTGATTTATATGCTCAAAGTAGTGTGCTCCATTCGTTATAACCTTACCTAATTCTATTGGTGTAGCGGGTGAATCAAATCTCTCTCCTAAAAATGGATCATCTTCTATCAACTTCAAAAGATTCTTAGTTAAGGATCCATCTTGACCTAATAAACCCGGTTTAAACCTATAGTGTTTCTTGTTATCAACCATGAATGGATGATATAAGTGTGTAAGGTCATGGGTTACTCCTATATTATCTTCTACTCTACATGGCTTAGAGTCTACCACCTTTATCAAGCAACTACCCGGTTTATTTATTTTGATGGGTGGATTGGGGCCTAATTCAATTCCAAGATTCACATCTAAAGACGGAAAATTGGGTAAGGTTTTTTGTTGAGGCTCCGGTTCATCAAAATCAAGAACTTCCCTAAGACTAAGAGAGAGGTACTGACGACAAGCATCTAAAGCTACATTCTCTAGTGGCATTTGGTCCAAAGGTTCTATATCAATCGGGGTTCCTATAGTCTCTTCTACTTCTTCCGGGTAAGTTATAGGCGATGCGTGCTCTTCAAGTGATGGTAGAGCTTGTGGGCTTGGAGTTTCCACCTCATTCTCCATTATATCTAGATCTCCTAAATGTTCATCTTGTGTTTTAGTATGATATGACCCAAATACACTCCTAAGCATCTCAAATCCTTCTTTGGCCATTTCAAATTCTTGGTCCGATTCATAAGAATTGTTCTCAAAAACTTGACCACTATGTTCTATTTGCCTAAAAGATTCCTCACGTGTGTCATATGTTTTGAAATCTATCCCACACATGCAACTAGGTATTTTAGCTTCAACCATCTCACAATCTTGTTCGGGTTTAGGTTCCATGTTCTTAAAAACTAGGTCTTTTTGATCATGATGCCTAAGGTTAGATAAATCCTCCTTATCCATTTCCTCAAGTTGTGACAACTGACGGTTTATACTTAGGAGGCTTTTCTCAAAAATTTTCTAGAGGGTCTCACTAAATGGAGTTGATTCTAACAATGATCGTTGAATAGAAGCCACACAAGCACAAAATTTATCAAACCCATCCAACCTTACACCCGTCTCCTTTTGGTTATCTCTAAGTTTACTCACAAATTCATTAGAACAATAAAATTGAATCCAATCTGCGAAATTCAATTGTTCCTCATTTGTTAATGATTCAAATGCAATTTTACTTGCCATAGTGACAAATGAAAAGGGTTTTACGAACACAAACACAAAGAAGGGGGATAGACTATGAGAAAGCTAAAAATAAGAAAAAAATTACTTGATAGGAATCAAGCAAAGAAACCTAAACGAGGTGGACTACTAACTAGCTATTCTATTCCCCGGTAGCGGCGCCAAAAACTTGATAACGCTACACGCGTCGTTCGGGGTCAAAGAAACTTCCTTTTCTTCGAGCAAGTTTTATAACACCCTAGGCAGTGAACCTAATCGTTGTAGTGTAGTATTAGGGTAAGCCACGGGTATTGATATCGTTCTCTAGGGGAATAGGAATGCTACTGAGAAGTTACTACGCTAAGGTTGGGGTTGAGGAAGATTATTTTTTTATCTTTTTATGTTTTTTTAGAAAATGGAAAGGTACGAATCTCGGGGTTTGGATTTGGGGGTTGGTATTTCTACCAATTACTCTATTTATCTAATTATCTAATCTAAGGTGTTGGTAGTCTATGTCTAATTATTGTGTGCTCGTATGATGGTTTAAAGATGTGTTCACTTAGGTTTTACTACTCCTTAATTATCTTCTATTGATGGTTGAATTATCACGTCCTTATTCTTAATCGCGTTGTGTGTCTAAGGTCGTAGGGTATGCGTTTGTCCCTAACTCTTTGAAACTACCAAAAGGGTCTTGTCTACAATATCTCTTGGAATTATAAACTCTAACTCTAAGGTACTCTTTGGATGGTTTAGCCTACAACTACTCTTGTTGTTATAGTCTAAGGTTCACAAAGATTAATCAAGCATTAACTACACAACGAATGACCTATTGCATTACTAGATCATTAACAATTAAGATAAGAGACAACCAATCAATATTCAATAATTAAGTTTCATATTCCCTAAGCAAACACACAAATAAATTAGCCGGATATGGAGAACATGCAAGCATACACACAAATAATTGAAGACATAATTGAATTAATGAAGTAAAGCACTTATCTTATGGTAAGATAGGGTTTGGAACCCTAAAATACTGTACAAGACAGCCTTGGTTCGGTTTAGGTTTTTACTCCAAAAGACTACACACTAAAACTGAAAAATTCGGATTCTATATATAAGATTACAATCCCGACGGTGTCACCTTATGCATTGTGACACCGTCGGGTAGCCGTCATTAGGGTTTCGTCTTGGCCACGTTAGTCTTGCAACGGCGTCACCTTATGCTTGTGACGCCGTCCTTTCGCCTTTGACGCCTCGGATCAAATCTAGGCCGTCTAAGTTGCGACGACCTACTCTTTTAAAGCCTGACACCGTCACTTGAAAATAAGCAATTTGGCTACTGCCCCGTCTCAAATAACACCTGACGCCGTCACTTGTAGAACCTTACGCCGTTCCCTTATATTTCAGCAGTCTGAGTGGCTCGATTCTTGAGTTTGGCCATTTTCTTCGTATATCCGCGCCTTTTCGTCCAAATAAGTGCCTAAAAAGTGAAAAGGAACAATATTAAGTAATAACGGATACAAAAGTGATCAAATAAGGGCTTAAACGACCCCTCAAAAAGGTACATTTTAAGACCTTATCACTTGTACATCAAACACACCATATCGAATGTACACCTTAGGCACCTTTCACTAATGCCTTTGACTCGATCTCTAGGCACCCTTCACTAATGCCTTGTGACTTGACTTCTAGGCACCCTTCACTAATGCCTTTATCCTTGACTTCTAAGCACCCTTCACTAGTGCTTTCAATACGAACGTTCGACACCTTTCACTAATGTCTTCGTCTTGACCCTTTAGACATCTTTCACTTATGTCTTCGACACTACACTTCTAATGAGAAAGAAGAGAACTATCAACGAGAGAACCTCAGTAGTCTTGATGGTAACAAAGCATGGCAACTCATGGACTTGAGCTTGCTCGACTTCAAGAAGTGGTGATCTTGCCTTTAAGAGGAACCTAGAGAATCAAACAAAAACCAAACTACATACAAAGATCACTTGGATCTATGGTTAGAGAGATTACAACTCAAAGAGAAAATATATTTGAAAGGGGTGAGTTACAATGAAGAAATGACTCACTATTTATAGAGGAAAAGTAGCTACTGTTCCACAGATCCCTCACTTATGGGATCCGTCCAGTGTATTACTAGGGATCCGTGGGACGCTCCCCTTTGCCCATGGGTTTTGGGTCATGGGTCATGGGTTGTAGGATCGTATAATTTATGTTGTTTAGATGATTCGGGTGGTCTAGGTAGATGATTAAACAAGAATGTCATTTTAGAGAGATGAAGAGAGGAGAGGGTGTTTCTAGAGAGAGAAATAATCAACAAATGCAAGGTTAGATTAATGAGAAGCACCACCCTTCCCTTAGTGGGAAGGGTATTTATAGTTACAAACTAAACGCCCTCCTGTCGGGCTGTGGATCAGGTATACAGTGGGTAAAGACCCATCCTAACTCCACGGTGTTGCTCTAAACTAAACTACGCTAATAACTAACTAATTAACTACAAGTCTACGAGCTAACATATGCTACACCATAATTGGGGTGACCGATACTTTCAAATGGAATTTCCAATTCCTAACAATCTCTCCCTAAGGGAGGTCACCCCATGAAATACATTTTGCATCCTAGCATTCTATCTTTGTCTTTAGTTCTGAGTTCGTAGACTTCAATTCTTCAAGTTCCGCAATCTTTGTGCTTAAGTAGCGATTCTTCAAAGTCCCACTGCTTTGTACTTTTAGTTGAGGTTTTTGAACTGATCCACATCTTGATGATCTTCGAGCTTTCTTCGAGATCATCAGCCACAGTTAATCTCTGGATCACCCTTTGTTGTGTTGCCAACATGTGATGTTGTGACTTTTGGACCAACATGCTCACACCATTTGGATCATGACATATTTCCATCAGAGTAGCGGAAGCTTTACTGGTTCATGATATTTGCAGCAGCGTAGCATAAGCATAATATAAAATATCATAGCCACGTTATGTAGATATGCACGTGTCATGATGTTCTTTAATTAAGCGTGTATGTGAGCACGCTGCGGTTGTGAATCGACTTCAATCCTTTGATCACCGCAACCGTCACACGCCTCGCAAACAAACAGTTAGCAATAAAACACACAAAAAGTGTCTTTGTTCACTTTTGATGAATATAGTTGCAAGAACCACGGTTTCCCATTGATCAAGATAAATACGCCGTGATCGTAGAATTCGAAGAATCTCTTTGACAGGGTTTCGCATTGATCTAGCCGCTTCAAACCGGAGCGCCTCAAAGAAGACAACACGGAGTGAGTGAACCAAAGAATTGAGATTCACTGATTGATGAAAAATTGATTTGAAAAACAATCGCGTATTGCTTAGGAGAAAGAGTTTTGCAATACGATGAAGGTTTTATGAGAAAGATCAATTTTCAATCAAAAATACCTTTTGTATTTCAAAGAGAATACACATTCGATGTAATAGAGAAAAGAATAGATTTGCACATCGAACGGTTTTTCCAAGAGTATTTTTTTCAATTCGAGATACTTTTTGTGTTTGAAACATTAGTACACATTCAATGTGCTAGAGAAAAGAAGATTTGCACATCGAACGGTTTTTCCAAAAGAATTCATCAATTCATTTCCTGGACCAAGGTTGATTCAAGAGTAAATTACCCCATCGTTTCTGTCCAGTTGTCACAAGCTTGATCTTTAGAAACGATCTCACATGTCACCCACCAAGAGCTTGTTTGATGTTGGCTCTAGAAGGATTTCCATCTTCATCGTGAATACTTTACATATCACTCGGATGTTCTGGAAATACCACAAGGATAATGCGTAGGACTCTTAATATATACTTACTTTCCACATTGTGTGAAATAGTAAGTTTTCATTAATTTTGTGTCCTAATGAGATATTGTGGATGATCTCTTGGCTCTAGACTCAATTGTGCATTTTTTGGTTCCTATGTCGAAGACTAGGGAGAGGGTCTCCTTCTTCAATATCAACAATCTCTAAGAGAAAGTCGATAGATTACATTTGTTCCCGGTAAGAATGAAACAAGTCCTTTTAAGAGAACCTGAGTAGCTGGGAAGTTTAGTGCAAAGGCGTCACTAGGTCCATGGACGCCTTGTCTTCAATACCAGTGTTACCTTAGTAACCAACAAAGAGCATATGAATTGAACCTTACGCCTAAGGTTGAATTATTAGAGGGCTATTTCTTTTCACCCTTTCACATTCATTTCTTTTTCATTCTTCAACCCCTTCAGTGCTTACCGAGACTTTATAACTAGAACCTTGTTGGGTTTATTCCAGTTCTAGCTCTATCTCAGTCCGCACTTTTCCCATATCTCACTTTTTTCCTTTTTTTCATCATACCTAAGGACTTCTACGCTAACTACTGGATTGTCCGTGGGTAGATCCCTCCGGCTCTGGCGGGATCGTGGGAACGAATACCTAACCTAACCTAACCATCCTTATAACACCATGCATAAAGTAAATTGGTCGGTCTTTTGGTATTGTTCTTTCCTTCTTGAAACCAATAGAAAAATCATTTGGAAAATCAATCAAGGTACTTGTGATATGAGATCAAAGCATTTTGTACCTTAATAGTTTTGATCATTTAGAAATGCTCCCCTTCAACATGTGCATATGATCTTGAAATTATTTAGCACATGGAGGCAAGAATTCTTTGAAATATATTCTTGATCACAATTTCCGTGGAAAAAGCCATTTGAATTTCTTTGGTAAATTCTCCCCCTCAATATGTGCATAGGATATTTGAAATCATTTTATCACATAGAGGAAAGAGTTCTTTTAAAGTACATCCACGATCAAAAAAGCCATTAAGAAACCTTTAGGAAATCAATCAAGGTACTTTATGTTGAAACATATAAATCTTTGTACCTTGAAAGTTTATTTTTTTTTGAAATGCACCCCCTCAATATGTGCTTAGAGATTCGAAAGCGTTTAGCACATATGGGAGAGCAGTATGCACACTTGAATCAAAACGATCATCTTTTATCAAATTTCATTATTAAATCACAAATTCTCCCCCGATCAAAAATATCAAACCCTTTGAGATTTTGGATCCCAAGTGATTTAATAAGTTTTGGAAAACATGGGAGAATATGTGCCTAATTTAAAAGCTCTTCTGGTTTATGATTAGATGCTCCTCCACAATCATGTGCATTATGTATTTCAAAATAATTTGGCACATGAGGTAAGGAGTGCTTTTGAAACAATCACCCTTTAAAACCGATTTGAGATTTAAATCACGATCTCTCCCCCGATCAAAACTTTCAAACTTTTTGAGATTTGTGATCCCAATTGATTTAAATCATTTAAAAATTTTAGGGGAAAGACATGACAAGATTTAATTTTTTGAAATTGACTAATAAGGACCAATTATAGACATTAAAGATTGTTAGTGTCAGGTATGATAGTTTTTAAGAGATCTTTAAGTAAAATAAAACAATTTCACAATCAAACAAGAACAGAAAAAATTTCATTTTGAAAGATCTTTGGGTTTTAAAGAAAATCATACCATGACATAACATTAAATCTTTAGATCACCACTTATTTCGTAAAAGCGGACTTGATTGATGAAATATTGTTTGAAAATATTTTATTTTAAATCACTCTCCCCCTCAATCGATGACCGTAGTCAATGATTGAGTGACTTAAGTTTTGATAAAATGAAGTCCGCTGATTTCCAAAATTAAGTCCAATTTATTTTCAAAACAAATATTTTTCCATTTTCAAAATAGTATTTTCATAGTGTTTTAAAAATGTTATCATCCACTACTTGTCCTGCACAAAGATACGTTAGGTGGAGAGAATCACAAGCTGCTTTTGTTGTTGCTGTAGGGCTTGGAAGAAAACCATCTGCAGATGCAGTGAGACCTCTTAAGTTGCATCTATCATGCCAACTCTCCATGGAGATCTAATTAACCTCTGTTTCTTCATTTGTCGACCTAAGATATAGTTGCCCTTTCCTTTCGGCATCCAACCATCATCATTTGTGGGATCCGGATCGGGAACATTCTTATAAACCATGCTATCTGCATACGTTAGTGAACATACACATATATATATAGTGGTCGACATCACCTAAACAACAATCGACTAATAAAAGTCAATTCAAAATATCAATCAGATCATAAAAGGCATGGGAATTATGTGTTTTTCAAACTATAGTCATCTAATCCTAATAATCATATCCTAAACACCTAGTCCTTCGACATAGGCAAATATCATTTTTAGTTAAGCCCGTAGGATAATTAGATAAGCCCGATAGATGATATAAATTTGAAAAACATTCTCCCCCTCAATCAATGACTCTTTCTCTAAAAAGTTTTAAAAGCGCTGAAGTCATTGATTGGGTTTTGCAAATTTATGAAAATACCAAATCTGATTGATTTTAAAGAACTTATTTTCCACCATTTTGTTAAAACAAATATTTTTCTGAAGAAATTTAGAAGGAAAAATATTTAAGTAGGAACAGCAGTCCTTCGACATACTTTCCTCAATTTTTATTTTAGGATAAGTGCACAAAATTTTTGAAAAATTGGTTTATCGCAGCACTTTCCTTTCTTGAAGAGCGGGTTGATATCAGAAATAATAGCAAACCATGGTTTAAGCACAGGTTATAGTCTGAAGTAACTGCAAGCCATAGTTTGAGACATGTTTTAGAAAAAGAATATTTACACCTCCCGCTCGAACTTCATCTATGGTCCCGTGCCATTATTGAATGACATTTCTAAGACCGTAGATGTTATCGATACCAGAAGACATGACTTTAGAAAACAATATTTTTGGTATTTTTCAATTTTTTTGATTTTTATAGGTTTTTGTTGCTTTTATATTTTTCTATTTTGTTTTTGTTGGTTTTATATTTTTGTATTTTGTTTTTGATAACTATTTACAATGATAGAGTAGATGATATAGTTTAAGAAGATGATGATAATCTGATGTAGAGATAAGGATATCGAACAAAGACGTCGTAGAGAAGATAGAATTCGCTATCTCTTAAACTTCCACCACCAAAGCTTCCGAGGCTCCAGAATAGAAGATAGAACCCGAGCCTTAGAGAAAGAGAGACTTTTGGCGGCTTCCCCAAACCAAAAATCCATTAGATGAGCAGATTCAAGCTCTATTCCAAGCTGCCTTTAGCCAGTGCATAGAGAAGCACACCATTATCATAAATCCCGCTGCTCCTTTTAAGAACGATAGTCGAGATTCTTCGCCTGTGTTATATCATCAACAAGAACAAAGAACGTATCATCCTACTCTTTAAATTTCTTCTCATATTTCATTACCATCAAGTCTGAGCGATGCATCCCAAAAATTTGTCAAGAGACCACTTCCTCCAAGTAGATGAATTGATGCGGTCGGCTCTTAGAATAGAGCTCATGAACCCAATACACATATACCCAAGACCCAGAAACTTATACCATTGAAGCAGCAGATTAAGTCCGATAGCCAAAGAATAACCCCGATGTATACTTTTCTCTCCCCTGAAGAAAGTGTATGAAGCTCAAGAACCCAAAGTACCCAAATGCCCAAAGAGAGAATAACCGATAACATTAAAGAAGCAAGCCGAATCACTGATTATCTCTACGGATGTCAACTCCGGAATAAGTGATTATATCTCTGAATCACTCAATAAGTGTTGGGATATAAAAGACAAAGTACTGAAGAGAGTCAAAGTGCTGAAGAAAGTCAAAGTACTGCTTAATGAAAATCAATGTACTGCAAAGTTTAAAGGATTGCTATGCTATATCGTTTATGGAAAGCTTTGTAATTCTAAAATATTCTTAGTTTAGAATTAGTATTACTTTTCATACAAGGATTGTAATTGTAAACCGACTAGGGTACTCCTTATGCCTATAAAAGGACCGCTAGATTGGCATTAGATATACGCAACATTCGAGAATATTAAAGATACGACTTACATGCGAGTACGATATTAGAGTTATTAGGGTTGTTAGTGAATCTGTGTATCAAGCAGGTTCAAAGTTTTAATATGATCGTTGAAGTTTAAAGTTATTCTTCTTAGCTTTATTGAAGTAGTTTCTGCATACTTAATAGAGTAATATCAGTGTTTCATTATTAGTAATTTAGGATTTATCCGAGGTTTCTAAACTCTTACAAGTTACATAGTTAGTTTGGTCATAGTATGTCGATCCAACAAGTGGTATCAGAGCTTGTGTGGAAACTCTGATTAAGAAGAAACCCTTAAAAACCGATTTAACTACAAACCCTTAAAGATGTCGATCAAGTCGCACCACTCCCACCCATCACCTCACTCAGAATTCCTATCATCAAGAAGGGGGAATATGATCTCTGGAGAATTAAGATGAGGCAGTACATTGCTATTACAGACCATGCACTATGGGCTATGATTGTCAATGGTAATGTCGATTCTTAAAAACCTATAGAAGTTCCCGGACAACCTAAACCACCTCACCTACCTTGCCACCAGCCTACAAAAGAAATCAAGAGGCTCTCAACATACTGTATGCCCCGCTATTCCCGATGGTCACCTGCTAAAGTTTCATGATGCTAAGGATGCAAAACAACTATGGGCTTCTATCAAGACAAGATTTGGAGGTAATGATGCTTCCAAGAAGATGCATAGAAATCTGTTGAAGCAACAATTTGAAACATTCATTTTTTGTGAAAGAGAAGGTCTTGATGCTGCCTATGACAAATTCCAAAATCTACTTAGTATGAAAGAATTATATGAAGCAAAGGTATCTGTTGAAGATGCTAATTTGAAGTTCTTAAGAAGTTTGGCATCCGTATGGCATGTGGTTGCCACCATGATTAGAGGACAATCTGGTTTGGATACAATGGACTTTGATGATCTCTACAACAATCTAAAGGTGTATGAGTATGAGATGAATGGTCAAACAACTTCAAAATCTCACAGCATTGCTTTTGTGTCATCTGAAAAGAGAGGCAGTACTTCCACTAAAAGTAATGCTTATCCTATTCAAAGCACTGTTGGTGATAAAATGTAATATTTGCACAACCATGACTACCACCACTATCATCACCATCAAACACCATCAACTCTGATGATGTTATTTGTTCCTTCATTGCTCAGCAAGCCACCTTACCTGTTACTTATGAAGGAGATTTGATGCAAATTGAAGAGGATGATCTAGAAGAAATTGACATAAGATGGAAAGTTGCAATGATCACTACAAGGATCAAGAAGTTCATGAATAAAACAGGAAGAGGCATTGATTTCAAACCCAAATAGAGTATATCATTTGACAAATCCAAGATTGAATGCTTTAATTGTCAAAGGACTGGACACTCTGCAAGAGAATGCAAGTTTGCTAAATATCAAGCAAATAGGATGATTGAGAAGCCCAAGCTTGAAATAAAAGAAGTTCTTATTACTGAACCAAAACCAAAAGCTTTGGTTTCTCAAGAAAATCTATTCGAGGTTGACTGAGTTTGAAGTGAATTTGATGATAAACCAGTAACCTACTCTATGGTCGCAGTGGAAGATTTTGATTGGAGCACATCTGTTGATGAGGAACCAAGATTTGCTGCTTTGGAATCAAGAGATGGCCTTGGAAGCTTTGATTGGAGCATGGAAAGTGAAGAACCCGTTTCGCTTCGCTATGGTAGCTACTTCACCAAGTTCACCCACTATCTTTGAGGTATGCTCTAAGTGTAATGATTTTTATCAAAAAGTGCTTAAAGATTATGTAACTGAAAGAGATAACTGTAGAAGGGCTAGGTCTGAGTGTAGTGGTTATCAAATAACCTTGGAGTCAATGGAAGCCAAAATAATAACTCATGAAAATAATGAAATGGCTTTGAAGCGTAAAAATATGACTAAATGTGATTATCAATTAAAATTAAGTAAATGGAAGTTAGGATGCAAGGTTTCTGAACTTGAAAAGATGACTAAATAAAGGGATAAATTGTTAGAGAAATTTGCTAGTTGGAATGAATCTGGCCTTTCACATGTTAGTTTTGTTGAAAAACAGAAAAGAGCACACATTAAAACTGGCCTAGCTTTTGGTATGGATTTTAGCAATACAGAAGAGAAGTCACCTAGTGATATGGAACAAATTGATTCAGAGGAGATAACAACTAGTGATGATGAACTCATTAGCTTAGAAGAAAACACATTTAGCAATGAGGAACCAATTAGTCAAACACCTCATGAATTTAAGAAAAAAAATGGTTATCATGCAGTCCCTCATCCCACTGGTAGTTTTCAACCACCTAGGACATATGTTTCTTGTTTTGGAGTAGACAATTTAGAGTTTAGGAAAAAGCTTACTGGTCAATCTAAATCAGGTCCATCTAGTTCTGAGTCCACAAAAGAAACTGTTGAGAAACCTAAGGATGATAATGTTAAGAACTCAGCAATACCTTCATCTCAAAGTACTGCTAAACATTCAGCAGTACCTTCAAAAGAAAAACTTTTCAAAATACTGCTAAATCATTTTGGGATAGTTTTGGTCACTCACCAAAAAAAGTCGATATGTTTGGTCATAGAAATAAAGGAAGAAACGGGATTACGGGTCAAAATTATGTTTTGTTTGTTATAGTCCCGATCATTTGATTAACGATGTGACTTTCACTCGTAATACTTAAGCAAATTCCCAAAGACCACATCTACCAACCATAAGCCAAGGGAGCATAAACCGCTTTGGAATCATTCACATAGGGTCAACCATAGTAATTTCTCAAAAGAATATAGGTACCCTCACGGAATAGACCTTTTCAAAACCACCATACACTCTCAAGCACTTTTCAAGGTACTGGTAAGCCAAAAGTTTCTCATGCAGTACCTTCTCAAAGTACTGCTAGGTTTCACCCAATCAAGGTACATCTAGCACTTTTTGGAATGGAAGCCCTAGGAGATCTAATTACTATCAATCTAAAAGGCATTACACCTCAAATAGAGTATCTAGATCTAGGAAATCTACACAAAAAGTTAAAACCAACTAGGTTAATAAAGAAAGTACTGAAGGGGAATAAACAGTATCAGCAGCAAGTAAGGATGAAAAAGAGAAGTTTGAGAAATTTGTTGAAAAAGAAAAAGAGAATCTTGATGAAAAAGAAAGTTTTGTTGAAAAACCAACACAAGTTTTGGAACAAACGAAAATAATTGATCATGTGCTTAAAAATAGTGGAGATTACATACTTAAAGAATTTAATTATGTCACTCCACAAGGAACACAAGTCGAATGGCTTGGGTTCCTAAAATTAACTAACTCTATCATCTTTGTGCAGGAAACACGTAAGAGAGCTTAAAGATCATTTAATTGTTGATAGTGGTTGCTCCTGAAGCATGACAGAGACAAAGAGATTCCGTGATTTTAGATCCTATTTTGGAGGAAGAGTTGCATTTAGGAATGATCCTAGTGGAGGTAGAATTACTGGGAAAGGAACCATCAAGGCAAGAAGCATAGACTTTGAGAATGTTCGCTATGTAATGGAGCAAAAGTTCAATCTTTTGTCAGTATGTTGCTAAAGTTGCAATATCTTGCATGTTGCTACTGCAAGCTGTTGTAGACAAGTACTGTGGATGCTGAATCAACTCTTGGATTATGGATTCATTTTTAAGAATACTCCTATCTACATTGACAATGAGAGTAGCATTTGCATTGTGAAGAATCCTGTTTATCACTCCAAGACCAAGCACATTCAGATTAGGCTCACTTTATTCGAGATTGTTATAATCATAGGCTCATTAATGTTGTCAAGGTTCACACAGATGATAATGTAGCTTATCTACTCACAAAGGGGTTTGATGTTTCAAGATTCAATCATTTAGTGGTGAGTATTGGTATGATTAACTATTATGCTACAATTAAGGGGAGGACTTATTAGTTAGTTGTTAGTTAGTCCTATGCATTGTTTGAGGGGAGGCAACACAATGCCTTTTGATGTTTTTGCTATTGTGAAGAAGAGGATGGAAAGTACTGCTTAGAGTTTATCTGAAAGTACTGCTCTGAAAGTACTACTTTGAAAGTACTGATTACGTGGAAAGCACTACTAGTCTTGTCAATGTACCGTTCAACAGTCATAATACGGGGTAAAATTCAAACAAACAGTAACTGTATTGATTGGGCTTTGATTTTTTAAATCTTACCTATAAATAACTACCCTCCGATTTTCCCTCAGATCTTTATACTTCTCCATCCATCTCTCTCTTCTTTCATCAACAATCACTATTCATCGAACCATTCTTTCTTATAACTACAAGCAATGGCTAATCGTAACACTGTTAGTAAGCACAACATGGTTGCTAATTTAGACAAGACACCATCCAATGTCGCTTTTCATGACATAATTAATTTTCGAACTGGATCATCCATCAATTATGCTCTTTTGGTCGAACCTGACATCATTGAACCCTGGATTCAACAATTTTGGGCAACTGCTAGATCTCATATACAAGATGATGAATCCTATATTCAGGCTAAGGTTGCCGGGAAGATAGTTAGAGTTAGTGAAGCCACCATTAGGGAAGATTTAATGTTTGATAATACAAAAGGGGCTATTCGTTTTGACAAACAAGTGCTTTGGGATACATTAAGGGATATTGGTTATGAAGGGTCTCTGACTGAAACAACATTTAAGAAACCCTTATTTAGTCCACACTAGAAGTACCTTGTTCATGTATTGCTTCATTGCTTAAGTCCCAAGAGTACTTCATGGGAACAATTTGGATCCAATATCGCCTCTACTTTAGTGGGATTATCTACCAATCACCTCTTTAACTTTTCAAGAATGATTCTGGATGGTATGCAGTCTCACATCTCCAATGGATCACCATTCCTAATGTACCCTCAATTTGTTCAAGTCTTCTTGAACAAATAGCTTAAGGATGTCCCTAATGTTAGGATTTAGTAAATCCAGTTATTAAAGAGTCGGTCACCTCAAGTATATGTAATCGTTAGAAAGCTCGTAGTCGTAGATTATTTAATGTTTAGTAGTATTTAGTTAAGTAACACCGTGGAGGACGGACGGGTCTTTACCCACTGTATGCTTGATCCACAGCCCGTAGGTGGGGATTTGTGTAAGACTATAAATACTCTCTACCTCCTATGGTAGAGAGTTGCAGCTCATAATAATACTTTTACTTTCTCTCACTAAGTTCCCAAACCTCTAACTCTTTCTCTCTCTAAAACCTTGAATCATACGCGTACTTGTGTCTATGATATGATGTGTTTGTGAAATCCAATATGTTACAAATGGTATCAAGAGCCATGGTTTGATCATCTCTCTTACATATCCTTGGATTTCTAGTGGTTTTATATGGTTTTTGAGTTTGAAAAAGTTTAGTGGTTTTTGCATCATTTGGATCATTTCTTGTGTTATAGCTTGAATTTTGAGTGTACTTTTGTGTTTAGAATCATTGTAAGTGCTTGGGTTTTGATTTGGAAAGCTTGAATCACTGTGGTTGGACGTGTTTTGGATTGAAAAGTGTGTATTTGAAGTTTTTCTTGCTAGCGACTTGACTCTCGTAGTGATTTTCTTCGTAGCGACTTGCTTTAGAAATTGTTAGCGAGTTGTTGTGTTAATTGTTAGCGACTTGAGCCTAGAGACTTCTCTATTGAGACAAGCCGACAACAAGATAAAGTTAGTGGATTCTCCACTACGGCTAGCTTACTTGGTTAGGTTAGCGGCTTGCTTTCAATTTTGTTAGCGACTTGTACTTTGTATTCTCAGCGACTTGGTGCTAGCGACTTGGATCTTAGCGAGTTGTTCTTTAGCAACTTGACTGTGTCATAGCGACTTGGCATTATAGCGACTTGTGTTTAGCGACTTGGTGCTTAGCGACTTGATTTCATAATACTTAGCGACTTGGTTCAAGGATTCTTAGCGACTTGGTTGACCTTTTGTTTGTAATACGGTTTTCTCTTGATTTACTAATATCCCGTGTAAGAACGTATTTCCCGGTTTAATCATAGAGTTATAAAATCGCGGAAATCGTAAACATGTCTACCAACGTGCCTACAATCATCTCACTGTAGTCGCGGGACGTTCAAGCGTACCGTTCGCACAACTTGTCCTCCTATGCTTGACAGAACTGACAATGACTCTTGGGCTCAACGAATCAGATCGTACTGTATTGGAAAGGAAAATGGAGACAAAATTCTCAAGTCTATTGATGAAAGACCGTATCAGATTGAGACTACAAGAGACATAATTGATATCGTTGTAGATGGAACCATGATCTTGGATTGGACAGACAAAGACGTATGATAAGCTCATGATAAGGAGAAAAAAGAGATTCGATCTTTGATATCGTGGCTTCAAACATTATAACTCAAGGTCTTCCAAAAGATATCTACAAGCTTATCAATCACAACACTGAAGCCAATGTTGTTTGGGATAATGTCAAGATGCTTCTCTCGGGTTCTGAATTAACCAAGGAAGACAAAGAATCGCAGCTGTATGATGAATTTGAGCACTTCAAGTTGAAACCAGAAGAGAGTATCAATTAGTATTACGTGAGATTCCACAAACTTGTGAATGATATGAGGAATATCAAAATGACTATGCCAAATATTCAACTGAACTTAAAGTTTGTGAACAACATGAATCCCGAATGGCACAATAAAAACACCAACTTACGCGTAAAAGTGCTAGTTACGCGTAGGATTAGCTTACGCGTAAGAATTGAGAAACACTAAAGTTATTCGTAAACTGAAAGTTAGGCGTAGAAAAATTATGCGTAAGATTATCTTAGGCGTAAGACAGAGCTTAGGCGTAAGAATAAGCTTAGGCGTTAAAGAGTTCTACGCGTAAGATTTGAGCTTAGGCGTAAAATTAGGGTTTAGCCCAAAAAATCCTTTACACTATCACGCAGGTAGAGATATCCAAAGTCTAAGTGTTTTCAGACTTATCCAAGCAAGAATAGGGTTTTCTTACGGCAGTAAAGCAACCAAAATTGATTTTCTGCCGAAATATGTTTCTAAGCAAGATTTTTGTGATGAAATAGCTTCAATATCACCAAAATAACACAAAAGTGTGAAACCACGATGATCCAAAACTTCAAAACACCTTACTGTAAAGATGAACACGCAGTATAAAATAAAGCTTAAAACTAAGGAAAAACACGTAAAGTTCTAAACTTTTGCTTAAAACTGAAATTTTAACACTTTAAAACGATGAAAGTACAAGAATCTTGGATTGAAAAGTGTAAAAATGAGTTTTTAAACGTGACCAAGTTTTTGAACCGTGAGTTACGCGTAGAACCAAACAACTTCAAAAACAAATAAACTTTTCACCCAACGATTTGGCGAATGATACCACTGTTAGGTTCCCATTTTAGTAACACGAGCATCAATAGAAGAAATAAAATAAGAGAGATCAGATGAACACAAAACCAATACAATACCGATATGCTAGTAAGGAAAAGTTATGCGTAGGTGAATTAGTAAAGTGAAGAACCAACCCTCAAGTGAGGGTTATACAAGAGTATTTATAGGAGGGAACTAGGGCAACACTCCAAGTTCTCATCCTTTTACTTATTGGGCTTGGCCTAGGCTTATGGGCTTTCTACATAAGCCTAGCCTTGATTACTAACATAAAAGCCATATTAAGCTAACTATTACACATGAATCACTAACACTTGAGATATGGTTTAGGAGTGATTCCAACAGAACTATTAAGAGGAACCCGTGGTTCAAATCTATACACCATCTCTATCGATGACATGATGAAGTCCTCTCCAATCTACTTGTTGTCAAAGGCATCGAAAACAAAGTCATGGTTATGGCATCGTCGTCTCAATCACTTGAACTTCGGCACCATTAATAACCTTTCCAGAAAGGACCTTGTCAGAGGCTTACCCAGATTAAAATTTGAGAAAGATCATCTTTGTTTAGCTTGCCAATTGGGAAAAAGAACGAAATATGCCCACAAACCTAAACCCACAAACTCAGCAATGGAAGTTCTTCATACCCTTCATATGGATTTGTGCAGACCAATGATAGTGCAAACGATGAATGGGAAGAAATACATTCTAGTCATTGTTGATGACTACTCTCGATTTACTAGGGTAAAGTTTTTGAGGACAAAGGATGAAACTCCGTGTCATCATCAAACTTATCAAACACTTCAGTTCGACTCAACAATACAGTTAGAATTGTTCGAACGTAAAATGGCATAGAGTTCGTAATAAAGACTTAATTCAGTTTTATGAAAGTGTTGGAATCTGTCATCAAAGAAGTGTTCCACGAACTAACCTCAAACGAACGGTGTAGTTGAAAGACGAAATCAACTCTTGTGGAAGCCGAAAAAAAATGCTAATTTATTCAAAGGTTCTAATGTTTCTATGGGTGAAGCCATTGCCACCGCTTTGCTACACCCAAAATCGCTCCCTTATACACACCTCTCATGGAAAACTCCATACCTAACTTGTCCATAAACGAAAACCCGATTTATCCTACCTTTCGTATTTGGTGCTTTGTGCTATCCAACGAGTGCCGGTCAAGATTTAGGTAAATTAAGAGCTAAAGCAGACATTGGAGTTTTTGTAGGTTATGCATCAAACAAGAAGGGTTACCGAATCTACAACAAAAGAACTCGAGATATCATGGAAACTATTCACGTCACGTTCGATGAGCTGTCCGGGCAAATGGCTCTAAGGCAATCCAGTTCTGGACCCGCATTTCAATCTTCATCAAGTAGTCCTATCAGTTCTACTCTTGTTTCAAATCCCTCACCAGCAACTCCTTATGTACCTCCTTCAGAAGATGATTTGAAGAAATTATTTGATCCAATGTTTGATGAACACTATGAGCCAAGTACTAATGATAGGTCAATTTTGTTAATACAAATAAGCCACAAAAACGTTTATTTATATTTTACGATCTTCTATTGTTTTGTCGATAACAAACGTAAAATCGTATTAACGAAACAAACAAAATACGTAAATGGTTTGAACTAATAGTTTCTAACATATTCACATTTTCACATAAAACACTAAAACAAGTATAAGTGATTTTATGATTTAGTAATACATATGTACAACAACTAGTGTTTACATATCTGGATAAAATATACACATAACTAATATGTAGTATATTAGGTAATATAAATGAGTAGAAACTTAAGTATCATAACCCATTGGGCAAATACATTGAATGTAGTTTGGTACAACCCAAAGCCCATAACCCATGGATCTTGACCCATAACCCATTGCATGACATCATGCTTATATCAAATATGGATAATACCCATAACCCATGGATCAACCCATACCCAAGTGACTAAGTGCATTGCACTTAAAGATACATTATATCTAGCCCAAGATCCATGGTTCAACCCATGACCCATAACCAAAATACCCATGGGAAAAAAGGAGCGTTCCATGGATCCCTGGCTTTGTGTTAGCCGGATCCCAAGTGGAAGGGATCCGTAGGATCCGGGGAACAGTAGGATTTTTCCTCTATAAATAGCGAGCCATTTCTTCATTATTTCTCATCCCTTTTCTAACACACTTTCCCCCCTAAGTTAAATCTCACTAACCTTAGATCCAAGAGATCTATGTTTGTAGTTTTGTTTTTGTGTGATCTTTTAGGTTCATCTTAAAGGCAAGATCACCACCTTTGAAGTCAAGCAAGCTTAAGTCCATGAGTTTCCATGCTTCCTCATCATCAAGGCTACTGAAGTCTTCTTATTGATGATTCCTTTCTTTCCTCAAAGAAGTGTAGTGTTGAACACATTAGTGAAAGATGTCTCAAGTGTCAAGACGAAGATATTAGTGAAGGGTATCTATCGTCTATAGCATAATCACTTGTGGTAGGTGCTTAGAAGTCAAGACAAAGAAGCATTAGTGAAAGGTGCTTAGAAGTCAAGACAAAGAAGCATTAGTGAAAGGTGCTTAGAAGTGAAGACACAAGACATTAGTGAAAGGTGTCTTGTAGATCTAGTCAAAGGCATTAGTGAAAGGCGCCTTAGACGTACAATCGATATGGTGTGTTTCGATGTACAAAATAAACTAGTACCAGATCCAAGGATAGTGATATCCTTGATGATGTTGTAAAGGAGTAGATCTCCTTTGGGATTAGTCGTTTGTGTAGTGTGGTAGTAGTTCCTCCATTGCAATGGAACTAGGTGCTTAGCCTAGTACCTAATAAAGGGTAGGCGACGTTGTGAAGGTGTAGTTCACCTTGGAGTGAAAGAATAAGGTACTTAGCCTAGTACCTTATAAAGGGTAGGCAACGTTGTGAAGGTGTGGTTCACCTTGGAGTGAAAGAACCCGGTGGTTAGCCTAGTACCAGAAAAAGAGTAGGCGACGTTGTGAAGGCTTCTCCGCCATAAGGAGATTGGTGTAGTGATTATGAACTCTCGAGTAGGTGACTCGGGGAGTGGAGTAAAGGAAGGAAGGTGACCTTGTAGCCGAACCACTATAAATACTTGCGTTGTGGTTTTGTGCTTCTTACTCTTATCTTTTCATTACTTACCTTTATATGTTTTTTTATCAACATCGAACACACACATCCAAATAGATTGACATAAGTCGATCTAAATATATTAAAAAGAAGTTTTAATTGGTAAAACTATTCAACCCCCCCTTCTAGTTTTCCACAATTGGCATCAGAGCTTCGTTACCAAGTTTCTTGAAGTATATTGTACTTTAAAAACTTGATACGATCCATGGTTTATTGAAAACTACAAAGAAGGTTTTTCATAAAAGCAAACACCATGTCTTTCAAAACTATATGTTTGGATGTTGAGTTTGTAACAACATTTTTTTACCTTTTCATTTGAATGCACTAATCTTCTTTGTCATGTGGATTTGTCAAAGCTCATACCCACCAAGCTTTAGGGAGTCGCGGTAACAAGAATACCTTCCTTAAGGTATCTTAAACGAAGGAGCGAGGAATAGTCAAAGTGACATTTGCTGTGTCATTTGTAAAGACATTCCTAAGTGCGTTAGAGGTATGATTCTCCTTTCACCTTGCTTGATAATTAAGTATACCTACTTAGGTATTTATATGATTATCGTTTTGTGCTCATACATGTTTTACATTAAGCTTCGTTAGGAAGCCTTTTTCTTACAATACGTGTTATATTTCTCGTCTATAGTCATAGTATATTAAACTTATGTTTTATTTCTTTTTAATCCAATAATAAAACAAAACACGAATTTCAAAAATTCCCGTTTCCCTATTTATAATCCCACCGTCGGCCACTCTACCAAATCCTCACTTTTTCAAAATCTTCCAATTTCAAAAATTTCCTTTCATTCAAAATTTCATCTTCCTCCTCACTCCATCTCAACCGAAACCAAGAAGATCCGTCATCAACATGGTTTACATCATACTGTGCTCATCGCCTAACACTCATCGCACTTGTGTTCCCTATGATGAAGTTCACATACTGAGACATTTACTTTGTGTTGTTAATCTATATTGGGATCATATACCCAATCCTTTGTATCATCCTTAGTATTGAAATGCAATATTATTAATAATCTAGTTTATCTAGGTTGTTATTATCATAATGTGTTTGTCACTTATTTTGATCTATATGTTTTATATTCTTTTGTGATACATTAGAAGTCATGTATGCATGCTAAAAGAAAATGTAGTTTAAAACATATATCTTGGTATAAAATTATGAGATTCAAAATCTATGTTTTTCTTCCGTTCTCTGTAATTACGATCTACGGATCCCGGAAGTTATACTAGCCGGATCCCTTTTGAAAAGGAACCGTGGGATCCGGCCCTACTGAAAACAGTTTTTCATGCAAATCAAAAACATCTTTTCTTCTAAGAGTAATACTCCACTTGTATGTCAAAACCATAAGTGAGTTAAGTGTATTTTTTGTTAAAATCATTGTTAATAAAAATCTAGTAAAACATTAGATTATCATAAGTTGACCACAAACATCTCCTTTTATTAACTTGTCATTTCTATAGGTTCAACTATGACGCATGAATATGAGTTTGATTTTTCACTCACTAGCGTCTACACTCGAACATCTCTCTCGAACCCAACACGCTGGAAATCATGTCCGGTGGGTTCAATAATCTCGAAAACCGTCACTTCCACGAAGGACGTATCAGACACCTCTACAATTCGAATAAGGTATCAATACCTCCTTCCGAGCCATAGGACTAGAATGTCTTCTTGAAATCAACGAGAAGATATGTCCAAGGTTCATAATGGAATTCTTCCATCAAGTCGAACTCGTTCGTAAAGAGGATCGCTTTATCTCTTTGGTTTTATATCAAAAACCAAAAGTTCACTCTAACCCTTGGGCATTTTGCTCACATCCTCCGGATTCCAAATCATGGACAATGTGCCTTCACCAAAGATTGGTCTCTTGATTCTCTCTTCAAATTTCGTGAAGAAAATAGTCCATATTGTTCACACATACCCTCCCCGGAAGATTTAAATCGCATAATATGCAAACCTCGACCATATTATCTCGATCCAAACATTATCATTACAAGGGATATCCGAGAAGAGTACAAGCCTCTTGCACTCATCCTACGTGAAAATGTTTGGAGTCTTAGGGAATCGAGAAATTCTTCCCGGTGTTGTGCTCACATGTTGTTGCTCTGTTTGCTAACACAACCATACAATCTCGCTTACTTCTTCGCAAGGCTAATTGCAAATCTTCAAGGCTCCAAGAATAAACTCATCCCTTATGGAATGTTCTTGACACTCTATCATCATAATGTTATGCACTTCCATCCTCAATTTCAAAGTCCGTTGTATTTGTGAACAAGATGATGGAACCGCTAAACATATCTCTCATGAAGACTTCTTCATTCTTGATTCCACCAACACTCATCAATCACATAATGATCCTCCTAGCGAAAACACTCAAGGAAACTAATAGTATTCCAAAATAGGATCAAATCTCTTGTACTCATGCTTTATCAATGTAATCCAATTTTATTCATGAAATAAAACATTTTACATTTGATATCTTAGTATTAGAACTCTCTTTAGACTATCCTTGAGATATAATGCATTGTCAAGATCATTGCATACCTTTAGTAAAGGTCCCTACGAAGGATGGGCGGATCCCAAAGATATGTACTAGACGGATCCCTACTCTTAGGGAACCGGGGATCCCAAGAAAGAAAATGCAATTGCAAGTATTATATTTCAAACATATCCTTAGAACACCTCACACTAAGCTAAGCATAGTGCCTTAAGGCAAAATTAAGTCCTTATCAAGATAGGTTGATCTTTCCTACTCATACATAACTCACCTAGATCACACTCTAAAGACGCATTGTAATCTACACGTTCGTCCTTAATCCACTACTCTTCTACCTAAACTCACACTTCATTTTTTACTTGATCCCTCACATCTAGTCTTAGAAATCTTTCGATTATGGCAAAATTGATCATAAATCATCCTCACCTCAAAATTGATCAAAGTTGATCAAAATCTAGTTTTCCATCTCAAAGCTTCTAGGATATTTTCCAAAACACTATCCTAAGACACAACCTGATCTCTAGGATCATTTAGCTTCAATTGACACTCTAAATCTTTAGTGTCATCCTTGCTCATCCATTGGTACTCTTGAAAGTTCCAAATCCTTCCATAAATGACAATCATTAGCTACATCATTCATTACCTTCAAGTACTCAAGCATCCCTTCATTTAAAACACTTAGAGGACTGAAACACTCAAGATGATATAGGTCTTAGATCTTAGAAACATCATTTCCACTCTTTCAGAAGCTAATGAGAGCCGGATCCCTAGGATTAGCTCTAGACGGATCCTCCTCGGGAGGGAACCGTGGGATCCGGATGACTGTTTAGGTCAAATCTTGCTAAAACAATCATTTCAACTCATCTTCCTAACCCAAACACTCCATCTCATCTTAAATGAGTTCCTAGAATAGTGCAAACTCTGAAGTTGACTTTTGTGCATGTTAATCATCACATTCCAATGAATCCTAGTGGCTTAAGGCTTAAATGCACTTGCCAAATCTCTTAGTTTATAAACCACCTTGTTAGGACCTCCATAGTCCTCACTCTCATCCTAACTTTCAGCTCTTGAAATCTCTTGAAATCATCTCATCATGAGGAAAACCCCAAGTAGTAACTTATCCACCAAAGAACCACCCATGAAAAGGGCTCGTGTTATACACGAAATATCTTCAACCATATCATCTCCTCACAAGCCAACAAATGATAGAATTCTTCATCATCCAATCAAACCAATTCCTAAAAGGATAGTACCCACAAAACTACCTATGCCAAACACCACCATACCTCCTAGGCCAAACTATATCATCTCCACTAAACCATCACCATTGGTTCCTAGAGCTATTTCATTTACATCCCCACTATCATCACCACAACTCTACAATTTAGAGGACTTGCCTCCTAGGCCATCTCATCCGCTTCCGCCGACAACATTCTCCTCATTAGGAGGAATAATGGTTCAAAATCAAGGTGTTGAGTCAACACTTGCTCCCTTCCTTTTCGGCCGTTTCCATCATATAATCCCATTTGGATTATGAGAAATCATCAAAGTCAACCACCCACCATATGGAAGTTGACTCTTCTCTACCACCACCATCATTTTTGGTTGAGTCATTCTTAAATGCACCTCCACCAATCCCTCCATCGTTTGAAGCTCCATAAGCCGCTTCACTTGATCCTTCGCATCAAGCCATTTCACTTCTTCCACCACCACTACCTAGCCATGACAAAGATTGCTATCATTGTCAACATGTTGAAAGTTTGATACATGAAGTACAAGAAGACCAACGTTTCATGTTCTATCATCTCCTAACGTTTCACGAGATCAAACCTAAACAAAACTTGAGCTAGAAGATTTTAGTGGTGTCCTAGCATCAAGCTATAGTTAGTTTAGAAATTCCTATTCATTGTCTTAGTTTTTAGAGTCATGTATATCATAACTCTAGTTTTATTAAATGGAATTACATGCTACTTGTTATTTTCTGAGAATATGATACTTTGTATTCATATCCTTTTTTGATTAACATTACTTGTTATATCACCTTTGGTTTAAATTAATCACCTATCACGATCCCTTAGACTTCCTAGACCGGATCCCTACCGGAGGGAACCGCTGATCCGTGGAGACGTAAAGCTTTCTTTCTATTAACTTGAATCACATTTGCAGGAAATTGTGAATTATACTTGATTTCTAACCTTTGTTTTGTAGTTATTCAATTTACATATGAAGACTTTGACATCCTAAAGCTAGGGAGCTTTATGTCAAAGCAATACATTGCAAATTACTTGCAATACTAGGTTTACATTTTCGGTGACATCCCTTGCAAAATTGCAACATCAAGGGGAGCACATTGCCCTCATAGATCTATATCTTTTCAAACTTATTTTGAAAACAAACTAGATTAGTATCATTTACTTGACTTTTACATAGGGATGGACTCGCTCAGGGGAGTAAAAGACTAGATCCTTTCCTGCTATTTGCTCTCTATTTCTTTTTATTTTTTTCTTTCACATGTTTTTCTTAAAAAAACAATGTGTTGCCTTCCTTCAAACACTTTTTGTTTCGACAAAAAGGGGGAGAAGAAAGTAAAACTACAAATTCAAACTTTTACGAATTTTAGCTTTTCCTTAAAAATTTATGTTTTGTCATCAACAAAAGTGGGGAGATTGTTAATACAAATAAG
>OU343216.1:189644780-189685448 GCA_910596185.1 Chrysanthemum makinoi
GGTCACTACACAAAGTCCATTTCAAAGGATGGTACTATCTAATACTGTCACAATATCATCAACGCGGGATTATTATGACAAACTAGCCACTGAGTCGCGCATTTTCTGATACAGTTAACTATCAGAAACCACCACATAAAACAAGGACACCGCCTCCACGTGTTTCTTCATCCATGATTGCTGCTCCAGAGTCTTCTGTTGCAAAAGGAAGTCCCCAATGAGATGTTTGTGCATAACTGGTAAGTTGTTTAACTATATAATTTGTCAAACTATATATTTCGATAAAAAACTAAATTTGGACAAGAAATTGATTTGACTCAACATGACAAAACAATTACCAAATGATTGCCCCTTTTGACTTAAAGGGATTGCCTGGGTGCCCATTTTGTTGCCTTTATACAACATGTGCAAGTGTATCTGAATTGTAAACTTGATTATTTTACAGTCTGGAGGAGATGCCCATGCCATGAATCCCTTGATACAAGAAGCACGTAGGAAAAAAGACTCAGTCACAGCGAAAGAGGCAGAGGTTCAGGATGCCATAAAAGCATCAAATAAAAATTAGGGGAAAATCGGGAATCTTGTGCATTATACAGTTCCTTTTAACGAGGATGAGTTCCTCATGATTTTTTCTATAAATTGTGAAAAAACGCATGTCTAGCTCATTAAAATGACATGTTTCTACTGTATACTATTCATTTTGTTAGGGTCTATATAACTTTGCACATGTTTGAATTTTAAATTTTCAGTTGTCGTTTTTTTCTAATGATTTATTTACATATGCAGGTTCTATTGTAGCTGGTAATATAGGATATTTTTTTAAAGGAGCTGGTGTACGTTTGAATCAAACTCTTCACTTTTGATCCAAAACAATCGTTCTACCAACAACATAATCAATCCAAGGTATGTTACATGTAGTTAGTCGTCTTATTTGAACACACGGTTTCCTGGACGATGAGGTATTTAGCCATGCATATTTGCATTTGGTATCTGTTCTTAAATCTTTGAAAGACTATAATAGAAGTGGGTAGGATAGACTTTGGCATGGCCCTAATGTTCAAGCAGAACGAGACAAAGGCAATGGCAAAGAAAGTGGTTGAAACATTGTAAGTTTTCTCTTTTTGTTTCCTTATTTATAAGCTACCTGCCATAACTTTATGAACATGGTGTTTGGGATTGGAACTTTCTTACGCCAGACTTACCAGAAGCAACTAGGCTTTTGAAATTCCTGCAAAGAAGCCAAGTATTGAAGATGGAAGATATGTTGTTTCTGGAAGAACATAAAAAACGTAGTCACAACGGCGCAACCAAGCTATCCGACCGTTGAAATCTGTAACCATTTAATCTTCATAACTCCTTAAATGTCCTAATCCAGTACAATTCTCTTCTGATGGTTTCCGTTCTTTGGAGATGATGGATCTTCATATTCGTATTGATTTTTTAACTGCTGGTTAAACTAAATTTAACAATACCTGCATCTATATATTATACGAAGCTACATTTTATCCTGTTCTTATTTTAGAGTCTAAACTCGCGTGAATGGTTTTTATTCGACACACACACACACACACACTGATATGCATACATCCATACGGTAATATGTTTTTTTTTCAGTAAAAAATGATAATGACAGAGTTGCTAATCGAAAAGTTTCTTAATGGGGAAGTTGACGTTCAAGCTATTGGAGAACTAGAGGTGAGCACAATTACTTAAAAGTTAAGTCACACGTGATACTGAAAACCTCTACATGACAATAGCTTTTGTTTCTTTTACATGGGATATTCTATAATTATCTGAAAGTCTTTTTTAGTAAAATTTGAAACAGTGTTAGTTAGGTATGTGAAAATTTTATAATTGATGATTTTGTTTTGATCGAAAAGATTTTCTCATTATATGGCAAGTATCTGACTTAGAGGTCAAATTTTTTATAATTATCCAACTTCTTTCAAATTTGATGTATTTATTATCCGCTTCAAGTTATTGTACATAACACCTGATGCATCTTCAGGTTTTAGCGATTTATGTCTATCTTTCAATTAATACAGTTGTAACGGGTGAAGGTGGATCGGGGAATGCACTTGCTATTAGATGTGTAAGTAAGTTGTTTTAATATTTTCTTAAATTATATGTCCTTTAGTAGCATTTTTGGTCTTACCAAATTACATTTTACATTTTCCTTGCCAACAAAAAGGACCTTTTTTTGCTTACAGGAATATAGTAACAATCAGCCGAGAACGGGTGGTCTTCCCGGAGAAAAGTCCAAGCATCAATCAGATATGTATTTTGCAACTGATGATCTTGAATACCAGGTCATTAATTACATTCATATTCTGTTAACTTACAGTTTACGTTGGAAGCTCTAATACGAAGTGGGATAAACATGATCTTATAGGTGTGGTGATTTCGTCCCTTTTAATTATAAATGGGTCTATTTAGGATATGTTTAATTTCTAACAGGTCAAATGGTTAAAAAGTATAAAGATTATCAATCTTGTGTATTAGATGATGGAAAGTTCTAAGCCAAACCGTTGCTTTTCTTTTTTATGGTCAGATGTTTGCTACAAGTTATTTTGATATACCATTGCTTTATTGGAAAGAAATATATTGTTACTCACTCTTCTACACAAGGCATCTTTTCTGAATCGGAAACTTTGCATATTACTTTTGTTATGTAAATAACCCTTTAGGACGAAATATATTGTCAATCACTCTTCTACACAAGCCATATATAATTACCAGAAGTATATTGTCAATTACTCTTTGCACACCGATTATTTATAGTTTTCTTTGGGACGAAATGCGTTTTGGGTCTAACTGACCCGTACGAAATATTACCCATTTTGACCCTACCTGACATTAGTAGTTACTGCTAGAGAATATTGACGGGTTGCCATTTGCCTGAACGTTTTGAAATGTTCTCTGTCACAGTAAATTGAAGCCATTGCGAATCACAAATTCCTGTTACCAGAAATGATTGATGAGGCCATTAGCAACAGCGCAAATAAACCTACTTGCGTATTCTCAGTCAATATAGGCTTCTGGTAATTATATAGACCTGAATCTGCACTTCTGCCTTTATGGAACAAAATACTAATAATAAATGTTAATAATATTATCAAATGTAAAGATGTTCATGATTAATATTGTTTAGAACAAAATGTTAGAAGTTACCTCATTTTTGCCGTTTTATGGATTATGGTAACATTAATTATAGTTCTTAACCGTTTAATTTAACTTTTAATAATTTTTTAGTATATTTTTCTTCAACTAAATCCAAAAAAAAAAACCACAAATCAAAGTACTTACCTGCTTTTAGCCGTTTTATGGATTACGGTAATATCAATTATAGATCTTAACCGTTTCATTTAACTTTTAATTAATTTTTAGTATATATTTGTTCTACTAAATCCTAAAAATAAAAACCACAAGTCATACCCGTCCATCGGACGGGTTTTTGCCACTAGTATATATATATATATATATATATATATATATATATATATATATATATATATATATATATATATATGGAAGGGATCCAGTAAGAAGAAAAACTAAAATGAGAAGAATAAGAAGGATTTCTAGCCACACATTTCAAATAGGGAGGAGAATTTTAAGGGGAGATGCATCCATTTTTGTAGATGCATCTGAAATGAGTGGTTGTAGTTTCTTCTTATCATTCTTATTTTAATTTTTCTTCTTATTTGATCATAACTCTATATGTATGTGTGTATATATATATATATATATATATATATATATATATATATATATATATATATATATATATATATATATATGAGGCTAAGTACGAGTTGTACTTGATGCTTTGAAGCATGTAAAATGACATGGAAATGCCACTTCAATGGTGACATGGCATGATAAATGACACCTCAATGATGAGTCATCACACACATTTCATGTAATATCCGGAAATTGTTTAAAAAATATGTCAGTAGAGAGATTCAAACTTTGAGTCTCCACATCCACAAAGGAACACTCCAAGCACTAGAGCAAGTGATTTTTTTTTGTTATGATTATTCAATCCAATAATGTCATGGTTTAATGTTAAGTATTCAATTAAGTTAAAATTTAGGAAAGTTATGGTGAATGTTTGACGAAATTCAAAAAACCTAAATGAAGGGATTGTTTCAAACTAACTATGATATGTTTAGAGGTATCTATCAATTTTTTCCTCAATCACAGCTAATCACATTCAATACTTTTAGTCGATTTCCCCTTAACTAGACATCACAAATCAATCAAAAACTGGCAAAATAATGATGGTTTGAGTTTACTCCATTCTCTAATTAAATACCACCACCATATGATGATTGAAATTAAAGTTATGAGGATACAATTAAGTCTAAATCTTTAACCAGGTTTGTTTGATTTCAATTTTAATATTATATTTAATTTACAATTAAATCTACAATCTCTTTTGCTAATCGTTTTAGTTTTTTAATTTTGATCTGAGTAAATGAATTACTTGACGTGCATCTTTGTGTATCTATATTAGCATTTATATTTCGTGTCTTTGAAATACCTAATGTAATACCTGATACTAGCTTATTATTATCTGTCATTGTTATAGTCAAAAGGAATGTCTGTAACACTCGGCCTCGCGGTACGAATACGTGGCTCGGTCACGCATGTTAATCAAGGTATGTGTGGTGATTGGTCGATATACATTCTTCTGAATTCGTATTAGCAACAAATGTATTGTGATTCCTTTAGCAGGTGTAATTCCTGATACAAACTTATACTTACTCATCATTGTACAGCTCAAATGAATGTGCCTAATACCCAAAGCACCACTTCAACTTCGCCGCATATAACGAGCTTCAACCAAAAGCTGACAAGAACGACGTGATACTAACAGGTACACAACAATTATTTCAGAAACATGGAGTGCCTTGACTCTCTAAAAACTTACTTTCCTGTCAATAGATTGCGTTGGGTGCATCCAGTATGTTGGGGACGTGCGTGAGCAAGGAAACCCCACGAAGAAAAGAATCATTTGGAGAGATATTGGAATACAAAATCTTGCGTAAGTATTTTTAACAACCAATAGATACTTAGGACATACAGTAACTGGTAACAAAAAAACGTTTCCTTCTACACAGGAAATACAATCAGATTCACCCTCTGGGCGAAAAGGCTTTGGCTTTTGACATGGACGACTATGAAAACGCATCAAAACCAACGATAATAGCTTTCAATTCATGTTGGGTGACAAATTACGGATGCAAAGTCATCGGCTTACAGTTGCACGAGCAGAGCTTGAAGTTCCTTTTCCAAAACACAAGAAGTTGCAGTTATGAACACAGCTAAAAAATTGAATTTTCTTGACAATAGATCTTTTCTGGTACATGATGATAGGAGCTACTTGCGACATCAGCGCGTTCATGGACATGTGGGACCGAGTAATGCAGCGGTCTAACGTGAGATACTTTTCTTTGTATTTTGTTATGTCTACCTGCATTTTTATTCATATGCCTTTTGAGTGTTTTGTTGTGTGATTGAGTTTTGGTTACACAATCTTACGCAACAGTCCTTTGTCTTGCTCTTTGGGAGAGAATAACAGACGGTCTTAAAACGAGGTAACACATGACGAACTTTTTATGTTTTTTAATGTGGAAGCAAACCAGTTGTCCAAGTTTAAATATATGGGCATGGTTTGCCTAACATTAACATTTTTTTTCAGTTTCTTGAAGCAAATTTTACGATTATTTTGTTCAGTTATGATGGGAGAATGGATGGTTGTCTGTATATTCCGTGGAGCAACAAAGCCATACATATTGTTACCAAGAACCAAACAAAGTGGTAAGAGGTTCATAACCATTATGACGACCGAAACATCAACTTCGCGGCCATTTCAGATTCCTATAAGAAATTGGCACGGTCTTTGGTGATAATGTATCTGATCTATCTTTAGCTGATAAACGTTTACGAATGAAAAAGGGAAAAAAAACGTTGAAATACACACTTTTTCCAAGGACTGTTGCTGCCCGGTGTTGCTGTCAGCAGTGTGCAAATTCATACTAACCAAGTTTTGGGAGCATACCTCAGTGCAAATTCTATTCGCTTAACATTATGTCTTATCTTTTTCTTAATTTTTATTTGGTAACAACAACATCATGCGATTATAGGTACCATTGGTTATGTTCCGTAACTCAAATTGCATTACGTGTGGTCGGTTTTACCTTGCTTTTTTAACAGGTACCAATAACAATCAAAAGTAGGGACGTTGCAACTCTCGTGAAAATCCAGATTCTGTAAATGATGTAACTAAAGGTAAGTTAATAGATATTTTTATTTATGATTATTGGTATACAGGTCCATATGAACGTGCGGGGTTGTTGGCAACATTATATTAGCTAATTTAATTGGTGCAGGAGGTGACTGCAAATCCTCTCAGTAACAGAAGTTTGGTAATATACTTACTATCCTGCTCCTCCAACATAACAAAAACAGTTTAGTTGCAGGCACAACATATATCATTACTGCTCCTCCAACATAACTAAAAAGGGTGATATATTTGCAACTTTTGATGAAGCATTCCGAGATAGCTGGATTCTTTTTTTTTTTTATTAAAAAAAGAAGATTCTGGGATTAAAGAGAAGAAAAAAGGTAGTTTACTTGCTTAGTGCGTACAAGGTGTACGCTGCTAAGGCTAGGTTTAGCGTTCGTAAATCAGAAACAAAAAAAAAAAAAAAAAAAAAAAAAAAAAACGGCCAAGTAACACACAAATACTTGGTATGCTATAGACATGGTAAACCGAGCAAGCCTATTGAAACGAATACTCTAATTGAAGACCCAAATCCAGATGTTGAATAGGTTGCGAATGAAAATGATAAAAAAAAAGGCGTATTTCAATAACTCAAGTTACTGATTGTAAATCTAAGTTAAGTTTAAAACACATTATAGGAACAAATTCATACAATATAATAAAGTTTGTGGAGAATCATAATCATTAACTCACTGACCCGTCTAATATGGATCTTAGCAAAGCTAGACGACAATTGGAATTTGGTGATCATGTCTTCATTCACCGTGCGTCTTTGTCTAATATTGGTCCACAGAAGGCACATAGGCTAAGCGTAGCACTTTTGGGTGGTTTTGATCTAGTACGTGGAATGCCTGTCGATTGGAATAATTTTAAACGTGGTATGAATTTGTTCATTGGCGAAAGGGATGCTCAGATGTTGGTGGACAAGATGCTAAAAAGATAGAATCATGTCCCTGAGTTTTCATTTTACCATCACACTAAAAAGGATGAGTTGTGTCGTATGTTTTGGGCCGATGAGACGATGAAGTGCAACTATGTTGCTTTTGGTGACGTTGTTTCTTTTGATGCTACGTTCGAAACTACAAAAAGGTGAAGATCGGTGGGATCACCCTGGTCCCATGCATCCTAAGGATGCCAACCGGACCCTCCCCCAAGGACCCGGCCCCAGGCAATGAGAACCTGTCCCAGTGACTGTACTTATCAGGAGGTGGGCTTTGAACCCTGGCCATTTTCTACAATAGGCCCTCGCTGACCAGTCAATCTGAGCATTTGCGGTGGGGGGATGGTACCAAATGATATTTAGTGTCATGGAAGAGGTTTGAACCCGGGTCTAATAAGTAATAAGTAAGTCTAAACCAAATTTTCTGTTTGCATTGTAAACATATGAAAAAAAATTTGTTTTATGCTCTAACTTACGAATACCCAATATACAGGTATGACATGATTTTGTTCCCTTTACCGGTGTAGACCACCACCAAAAATGTGTTACGTTTGGTGCTGCTTTATTGTCTGATAAAAAATATGAATCTTATTTTTTGATACTCGAAGCATTTCTAAAGGTTCATAAAAATTAACGATCTTTGGCTCTTACTGACCAAGACGCTGCATTGCGTAAGGCTGTCATAAAGATGTTGCCAGCTTCGCATAATAGATCATGCATGTGGCACATCACTCAGAAACTTTCCGGCAAGGTTTAGTTTTTTTTGTTCATTATTGTTTACATAGTCATTTTTTACGTTGTAATTTAAATTATTATTTTTGAATGCAAGCGTTTCCGACAATGAAATTTACTAAAACCATTCAGGTAACAATAACGAAATTTACTAAAACCATTTTAACATCATTACAAGTGTTGGGTGATCTTGATGCCGACTTTGAATTTAGGAAAGAGTTTCACAAACTTGTTTGAAATATGTACATTAGTCCTCAAGTTTTTGAAGAAAGATGGAATGATTTGATAGCAAAGTACAATCTTGTTCAGAACAAGTGGCTAACTGACATGTATGCAATACGGGTCAGATGGGTTCCAGGTTACTTTGACCAGTTGCCTATGTGTGGTTTGATGAAGACAACTTCACGTTCCGAAAGTTCAAACACTTTTTTCATGTTTATTCTAATCTAGGCAACTCGCTCGTACATTTTATGTTGTCTTTTGAATCAGCTATGGAAAAACAAAGGTACACCCAACATGTGTTAGACAATACAACAGTTGAAAATTCACCTGTAATGTTGATGCAATTAGTTATCTAGTGTCATGCATCTCAGGTGTACCCGCACGCTGTTTTTAGGGATTTACAACATGAAATACGTAAAGCGTTGTTTACATGTGCACAAATTGGTTCTCGGACTGAAGGAGATGTTGATTATTGTGTCATACGCCATAGGGACAAGAGAAATAATACGGCCGTAGATGCAACGGTATATTTCTTGTTTAAATTATGTGTCTATTGTTTTTTCCAAACATTCAACCATGTTATCTAAATGACACAATTGGCCCAAATAAACCGGAAATCAGTCGTTAATGCTTAATATTTGTGTGTTTCTTGAGTTTATCAAAACTGGCCCAAATAAACCGGAAATCATATACATTTTCTTTATCAAAACTGGCCCAAATAAACCGGAAATCAGTCGTTAATGCTTAATATTTGTCTGTTTCTTGAGTTAATGCATGTAAAGGTACGGATATCCCAAAACAGACAAAAGAAAGACAAAACAGAAGAAAATCGGGCACGAGAAGGAAAAGAGTGCAAAAGCAGAGCTGGGAAATCAGTTTTATGGGTTTATGGATTCTGAATGCTCAAAATTTCATTTTACGGAGTCTTGGATCATGTTTGGGAAGCTTTCACATTAATCCCTCACCTTTACCATATTTACACTTTAAACCCGTAACTTTCCCACATTTACATAAAACACCCTCATTTACCTAATTTACACAATCAACCCCTCACCTACCCATATTTACCAAAAATACCCTCATACTCCTCATTTAACCAAATTGCCAAAGTTACCCCAACATTTCCTAAATTATACCTTTGGTCCTTGGTATTTACAAATTTACATGAATGGTCCTTATGTTAATATCCGGATAAATGATAAAATCCCAAGACCAAAATAATCCTACCCAATACCCCATTTTACCACAAGCCCAACCCAACTTAATAATCCTACCCGTATACCCTATAACCGGGTTATTATACCCATTTACCCACCCTATGACCCCGAGTCAACCAAATTAAATACCCCAGTCAAACATAACAACCCAGTGCGCCAAATTCTTACCCGTTTACTATTCACTGTCTCCCCCAATTCCATTTTACCCTGCTCCCAATCAAAATTACCCATACTTTAAAAGCATCTAGAATACTCTGACTACTCTGACAAGTCAGAATGACACGTTGGCAATCCTGAGATCACTGATTGGACAAAGGGACGTGTACACATGATCCAAGGGATGATATTGATTGGAATGATGCAACAAGTGATCAAGGGCTGTCAAGAGAGCTTCTGGGAGCTTCTATCAAACCCTAATTGAGTCCCTCTTCGGCTATAAATAGATTCCTCCATCACAGAAAACTAGCCGGGTACCCGCGCGTTGCGGCGGCGGGTACCCGTGTAATTGAATTCCGGCATTAAACTATCAATGCTTATGACAATTTTTAAAGACATAAGTTTATGATTTATTGTCTACCTGATAATATTAGTGTAAACAAAAAGCGATTCAAAATTACATATAAAATAAAATGATAATAGTTACTATGTATTAATATGCCAATTATGATTTATACAAAATAGTTGATTGTTGTAAAATGATTTTTTGTTTGCTATCTCGACTCGACCATAGATGACTCCAAGATGGTAATTTTTTACAACATTAGCAAATTATGTCTTTAGTCACCAAATAACTTTTTCACCTCTAAATGATCATTTTAATACTTAAAAGAATAATCAACATTTTAATTATCATCAAATTTATGAAATTGTAACCGAAACTTATAGTGTGACATTATTTTTTCCGTTAAACAAGATAAATGATAATAATGTGAATATTCATATTAGTAACTTGCTTATGTTTGTCTAAGTAACATAAATTCTCATTATGACCATAAGATATATTTTAATTATCAATGTAACATCAATTTATTGGCGTAAGATAATTATGATACAACATACTTATTACGATATTTACGATAGTTCCCCCTTTTTTTATTAATGAATATTACTTCTTTTATTATAGTTACAATGAGTATAACTATATAAGCTTATATGCAACAGTAATTACCCACCAAATAAGCCCTTAAATTAACATGACTTGTTTTCAATTGAAATTTGAATATAATCAAGCAAAACTGCTCAACCGTTTATTGTTGTTTCAAAGTATTAAATTTTTCCTCAATGTTTTCCATTACATGATTATAAATCTAACTCATGAAAGATATAGGTGATAAATTACAATGTTGGTACACTTACAATTTGATCTAGTATTAAAATCTCTACTACTAAAAGTCTAAAATTGATAGTTAAATTAACTAAAACTAATTGAAATAGACCCAAAGTCAATCAATGAGGTCATGAATACAATTTTCACCTGTTCATGTGTATCCATCAATATATAAAAAAAAAATTAATGCTAAAAAACATGGCCTACTACCTTGAATAGTATCAAAAAACACATGATCAGTCTCAAAAAATCATAACAAACAGAAAAAATACTTTTTAGAAGTAGAATTAGATCTAGAATCAAAACATCATACTAAGCAGTCATGGGTATCAAAATTCCCAAACACAAAATGATAATCAGCTTCATGGGTATCATCAAATCTAAGATTAACCTAAAAGTCAAAGAAACAATGTCCAAAATGAACTCAAGCATCATCTTGATTTATTACTAAACACACAAAACACCATAAAAATACACCTTTTGCTCAGAATCTCATGTAACACAAATAATATACATAATACATTATTCACCATCGGTTCACCAACACTGCCGCAAAAACAAACACGATCAGGGCCTCAAAAACAGAACTCGAAAGATCAAGAAACAAAAGGACCAAAAATCACAAAAAAATGCAAGATTTTAGGCCAAAAAACTTTGTCATCGGCCTTAAAAGTTGATAACAAATCTCGAAGTATCTAAAACCACCAAACCCACCGCAAGATGATGGCTATGAACAACCGAAACCACCAGCAACCAAAAACCCAGCCCGGACTACCTGAAACCACCTAAACCATCAAAAGATGGTGGCAGTTTCGGCAGATGATGGCGGTGATGAAGTTATGATGATGATGGCGGCGGTGACTGTTGTTTGTGTATTGAGAGAGATTTGTTGTGTTATAGGCAATAGAAAAAAAGTTATGAGAGAAGAAAGAAAAGCAAATATGCGGTATGCTTATTTCTATGTGTGTATGTTGCTTTTTATTCTCTATCAAATAATGGAAGGCTGGGAGGATGTTACTATGATGGTGAATGGGCTGTTACAAGTAGTGTTAAATGGGTTGCATCATTATTGTCGAATTGTTACCAATTTAGATGTAAATGCACTTAAATTTCCAGACTTTTAATTATATGACTTATATTACAATGTGAGACAACCTTATATTAACAACTAGCAAGTGTGTTGGCTTATACTTTTTAAGGCTTCCTTTTAAAGGAAGTCCTAAATGCATTATTAAGTAGTAAGATACCTTGTCTAATTTTCAGTGATTTAGAAGATTGTTACCACTTTTATTAATGTCAATTTAATGTTTTAAATAGTTTAAGCTTAGTGTAATTTCAAAATTCAGTTTTGTAATTTTCAGTTTCAATTAATGCAATCTCAATTTTATTTCCTTGTCTCTATTTTAAATTTTCAAGTACTGTTTTCATTTGTTTACAAGCTCCTTATTCTAATTATATAAGCTCGTACAAGCTTTTTACAGCTTATGTGAGTTTATCATTGTTCAAATTGGTTTTAATTTCAATTATTAAAGAAAAGTCAACAAAAGTCAACTATTTAGCTTATTGGGAAGTAAGTCAGTTTTGGAAGGACTTAGTGTTGTTCTCCTAGCTTATTTATAAGCTAGGAAGCTTGTAGCTGCCCTATTTGGGTGCCCTTATTCAGCTAGGGTCCCAAGTAAGTTGTTTTTCCATTTAATTGCTTTTAAGTTGCATATTTTAGCATAATTGTTTTATATCTATCATTGTTAGCTTATTAATATTCATTTAACTTATTTTCATTAGATCTTAGCTTATTATTGTTGCTCTAGTGTTATTGTAGCTTGTTTCATAATATTGCATCATAATCTATCCAATCTGTCTTTATTAGCATACTATTGTGATTGTTGTTTAGATCTGCTTTATTTGTGCTTATTTTAGCTTAAATTCAAGTAGTATAATATGTTTTGAAGGTTTCACAGCTTATTTCAAACATTTGCTTCACAAATTTCTCAAAACTGTCATTTATAGGGTGTTTGGAATAAGCTTATTTTGTGTGTCAAAGGAATTTTCGGTTAAGTGAATCTTTGGTATTGATTAGCATCTGGATTTTGTAGTCATCTAGAGTCTATTTGTTAAAAGTCCTTTCTATCTTAAAGTTTTTAGTGGTAATTTTTTACTGCACTTTTTATTAAGTTCTGTCACAAACTGTTTAGTTCATGTGTCATTTTATAGCTTAAAATCCTTTCAAAAGTTAAATCAAATTGGTTTTCTTAGTTGTTTTGTAAACAATCAAAATCTGTTTTCAGCTTTCACATTTTAGCTTATTAGTTTTAGGACTTATTTCTTAGCTCTAAAAACCCCTAGTCTGTCCATTTACTATCTGCTGTCACCCATAAGAGCCTATGCACCACTTTTCTTAGCTTCTTAACTGCTTATCCATTGTAGCTTTTTGTCTAATTTTTGGTTTTCCTAGTAGACCTTATATTGGTATTGATCTGTTTTGTCATTTTGAGGTCTTAAATGCTTATTTATCTGCTTATTCTTAGTCTGCAAATAGTCCACTTAGGCATCCTTAGTCTGCTGTCACATTGGACTTTGGATTAGTGCTTATATCCATCATCTAGTTATTTAGCTTATTGGGACATTTGGTTAAGGTTAATTTTATGTAGGTTCCTGTTAAGACTTGTTTAGCTTATTTAATTTCAGCCTATAGCTTTTCCCTAGCTTATTTCCCTATTAGTTTTAGTGTTTAGCTTATGCCCTTAATAAGTCCTTCTTTATTTATGCCCTAGCTTATTAGTTTAGATCTCAGCTTATTTCTGTTTATTGCATAGTTTAGCTAGCTTATCTTTAGTTGTAATTAGCTTATTCATCCTAGTTAAGTTTATTTTTAGCTTAATGTATAAGTTTTAAGGTGTGTTTGGTTTTTAGCCTTAATAAGAATCTGTTCTCTTTAATGTCACAATTCTTAATTTTCGGTCATTTCTCAAATCTACTATTCACTGGTTACTATTCATCGTTTTTGAAGTCAGTTTACGAATTTGAGAGATTATTTTAAAATTTTACAATTCACGAAACACTATTCATTCCCGGAGAAAAATCACTATTCATGGTGGATTATTCATCGTTTTTCGTAAACTAGGTTTACGAGTGTCAAATTCGCGTAACCGTAAGGGTTTAGCTGCGTATTCATGAAACATCATTGAGAACACTTCATATAGACTAGAGTTAGTCTACATATCATCAGTAACATCATTTTCATATTAGTTCATGCATGGGTTTGCATATTTCATTAACGTATATTTTTCTATTAAATAAACGCTATCGCACGATCATTTATTTTGAATAATTGATCCGATACTTCCAACAAATGTCCTGATATATTTTTATACTCATTTTAAGACTATAAAAATTATATTATTAGTTTACCCAATGTTTTGAATTTATTTTGTATATAAATTGTTATATATATATATATTTACGACGGTTTTCGTAAATTCAACTCGATAATTATTTATTCACTCAATACTTGTGAGAAATGTAATTTTATAATTTTTATGACTTCAATATATTTTATTTTGTTCCGTTAAAATCAGTTTCTAGCTAACGCTACACTTAATAATTAATTATAAGTATCAAAAACACATTAAACTTAACTTAAAATACATTTAATTAACAAAACTGCAAAACACTTCCCAAATACTTCCACCCCCCCCCCCCCCCCCCCCCCCCCCCCCCCCCCCCCCCCCCCCCTTTCCGACCTTCCCCCTACAAGTCACCACTTTTTGGATATTTTGTTGGCTAAAAAAATACACCTATACCCCTTTTACAAACAAATATCTCATACTTGTGATATTTTCTAAACAAAAACACATACACTTACACATTCAAAGGTGAAAAAAAGAAAGGAAACCTCTCCTCTTCATTCTTATGGTCGGCCAAGGCAAGAACACAAGGAAGAAATCATAAATTTTGCAAGATCAAGTATATTCAAGATCCATTTGAGTACTAGTTAAGGTTTAGGATTAAAACCTTGAAGTTTAATTAAGTTTTTAATCACCAATTTCTCATAAACACTCAAATAAGTTTCTAAATATTTTTCATAATCTTACAATACCTATTATTGATCTATTTCATATTTTTAGTACTAATCATGCAAGTATTCATATGTATTTATACCACTTTTACTTGTTTTTATTTCATATTACAAGTTTTAATCATCCTATAATTATTCCCATGAAATATATCATTGTTGATGAAGTTTAGGAACCCATGACACCTTAAGAAGGTGTATGGTATGTTTAGAATAGATTTGGTGTTGATTTGAAGTGGTTAGAACAAGTATTACACTAGAAAAATCATTTTCGACAACTTAGAATTGAGGTCTGATCGTTTTTACAAAATCTGTAAATTTCGACAGTTCAAAGATTATTTTGGGCCAGATATTCAGAAAATAGACTTTAAAATGAAACCGTGGTCGCTTGAACGGGTTAAAACGGATTTATAACGAAGAAGTTACGATATTTTCAAGTTTAAAGACGAAAACTAATTTTCTGAAAAATGTAAGCTGCCAAGGTATTTTTAAGGGGCAAAAATGAGTTTTAATCATAATCTAAATGAGTCGATTTATCAAAAATATATTAGTATGCATTAACACGAAACTAATGATATATAAAACGTAGAAAGTGGACTTATAACGACTAAGTTACATGCGTTTTAAATATGGCTATCGTAACTATTTTACACTAGTAATAACACTTATATATTTTCTATTAGGCCAAAAAGGTTATGGCAAGTGACCGTGTTTGGAGCTATTTTTTATATCGATAGAATGTTTTTGAGAAAATGATGTCTACAAGTAAAAGTGAGTTCGCCTATTCTATTTTCCAAAATGTTCAACCGTTTGTCAAACGAAGATATAAAGAATAATTTACGATCACTCAAAATTAGTCATTTTCATGAATTGTCAAAGTGTATTATTTTGCGACGAAAAACTATAATTTCTTAATAAATCACTAAATGACTATCGTAGGATTTCATTTCAACGTAAGTACTTGTAAAGTAATTTATAAATTGTCAAGACGTTATAAACTTATTTTTCGACGATAAAATTTATTTTCAAAAGTACAAGTGGTATGGATATCATATGAGTTTGCATGCACAACATTATTTCATGACTTACATTAGAGCATATCATTCATATAGGTTGCAGTTAGAGTATTCGCTTCATTTCAGTGTATCCAATTTTGTCATCATAATTATTGCATCAGGTGAGTAATCACAACCCCCTTTTTACCGTTTTAACTATATTTTGGGGCGAAATGCATGAATCATACTAAATTGATTACTACTTTTATGAACTCGTTTGACTTGAACTTTTGAATTTGAATCAAATCCTTGGACTTAATTATGAACTTATGACTTGTTTGAACTTATTGAACCATACGTGCTATGACCCTGACTTAAAGTCTCCCCTGTTCAGAGCAGTGCAAATTCTCCCATGTTCGGAGTCTTCTTTATTGTATATAATAGTTGTATGATGTACCATTCGTACATTCGCATTGTTAGTCTCCTATTAGTAGGTAGTATGAATAGCGCTATTAGAGGTCGGCCAACCTCTCGTTCACTATGTTACGGAACGCATATTATTTATTCTAGGGGCTTTGCCTGGCATACATTATTATATACGTGGTGCTATATTGTGAACTATTATGACAACGTATACTTGATTACTAGGCATACTACTTTTGGCAGTGGGTTGTGAACACACAGGTTGCAAGTTTTGTATGGGCGGAACTTGGAACTGAGTGGATTTACAATGCCTTTGCTTTGTGGACTATTCTCGATGACCGAAACCTTTGACTCCCTCTTAAGAGTTTTCATATTATATAAATCGTGTACACTCACCAACTATTTTCATAGTTGACCCGTTTTCTCTCATGCATTTTAGGTGATCGTCAGTAAGCTTTTCTTCAAGGTCTTTGCATAATGAAGTTTTCACATGTCACTACTAATCATTATGTATTAAATCGAAGTCTTTTGGGAACTAAACTTTATACTTTAATTGCCGATGTCGGCTAAACTAGTATTGTAATAATGCATCATTTTCTTTAAATCTTAAACGTTTGTATGATCTATTATCTTTTGCTTGTGTTCCTTTCCAGTTTCACCTCGTGTTTCCGCCTTCGGCGGGGTGTGACAGATTGGTATCAGAGCCAAAGGTTATAGAGAATGCCGATTTTTTTTTAAAATAAAAATCGCAACTATAACCAGAATAAAGTTTTATTAAACATCGAACATCATATGAGTCAACTAGTCCTATCGTTGCATCGTTATTCCTAAATTATACATAGCATGTTCACCTATGTCTAATTCATGAGGAACCATGAAATGATAAGAGTGGTAGTTGTAACCACCCGCATTTTTAGGTTACTTTTCATTTTCGAGATTTTACTATTCACATTTACTATTCACTTTCACTATTCATCCTGTAAAATTTTTAATCCACATTCTCGTAAGATAAATTATTTTAGTAATAACCTGAGAGTTCGACCATCGTTAGATCATTTTCGCAAAAGTTATTAAGTAAACATCGTTTTAAAGTTTCGTTTTAGATGGTCCACCGTTTAAACATCACGCGCATAACGAAAATCAAATCTGACAATTTTCCTTGCATCAGATAAATTTTTAGATCACTCATGATTAATTTGAGAATTTTTAAGATTTATTATTTTTAATATTACCAAATAAGCCCAGCGCAAAACAAAACTAAACTTACGTTTTAAACAATTCTACTTATATCCAGACTTAACGATTCCTGCACTGTGTTTCTAATATGTTTTTGAAACTTTTACATTTTTTGGAAAAGTCAAACATATTTCCCTCCTCCTTTGACCATAAAGGAATTAACCTTGTACGTTCTACATTTCTGCTTAAATCGCGTAACTTTTAAACTTCACAAATAACTGTAAAGTTATCCCGCGTATGACGAAAACCAAAGTTTGACATCTCATATCACTTTTAGACTAATTTTAGTCTACTCTAAATAAATTCACGGTCGTTTCCCTGAAATTTCGTTCTTTTCTGAAAAACTGCGTATTACGCGTTTTTTTTTACCCGTATTTCCAGCTTTAAGCAGCGTTTTTGCACCCAATGAGACTTATCACCCATTTTATATTTTTATATGGAGTATAATGATGAGTCTCATCATTCCTACAAGTTTTGTATTTTTACGATACCTGATTTTATGTTTTATGGCTTCGGTTAGCATTTAACGGAACCAAAACTCACTCCGTAACCAAGATAATACCAAAACTAACCACCTAAGTCATCCTATCTTATCATGAACGAAATTAGGGGGGAGGAGTCATCACCTTGGGTTCAAAATCCTAAGCATGCTTTCTTTAGATCATTACATGTGTAAATTTAACCATGGTTAGTTTTTAACCCAATATATAGTTAACCATATTCTCTAGCCTATAAATACCAAGCTAAATCACTTCATTTTTCTTGCACCACCCCTTTCTTAACATCTAAAGTCCTAAACCTAAAGGCATTTCTTATAGATCTTGTAAGAACATTCATGTGTTCTTGAAGAAAACTAGCGTTTGATCTTCGTTCTTGGAAGTTTTCAAGAAAGAGTCGTTATAATCTTCAAATATCTTCAAGTCTCCAAAAAGACGTCGTTATAATCTTCTAATAGCCTTGGGTTTTCAAATATTGCAAATTCTACGTCGAAGCTCCGCTAATATTTTATTTTTCCATAATACTCAAGCATTCTATTTTAAGGTAAGTATTTATAAAACTCAAACTTATTTAAATACTTATAAACTTTGTTAGTTTATTTATTGTATTTATAAACTCTTAATATATCATATAATCAAGTAATCAAAAATACATGTTTTACGTATTAAGCACTACAACACTAGGGAACTTCATGTGAGGGTTCATTTGGGTAAACGGATCGACGAGTTGTTGGATTTACGATTTAAAGTGTCCTAGCTCCTCGAACGTTTACTGCATGACCTCTGAATTATGATGGCCCGAACGGTAGTACGATATCTATAAACTAAATATGTTTTCACATATTAAAGATCTTTCTATAAACACCAAATGATAATTGACTACATCATGATCAACATAGAAGTATATATAAAATGGTTTATGTTTTCCTAAACATTATTCCAAACCTAAGTCGCAATATTCTATTTTAGGTTGCTCGTAGAAGTTCTCACGGCATATCCATCATTCTCATTATACATTTGATATCATTTATTAAGGTGAGTTCATAGCCCCACTTTTTATTACTTAATTGTTTTACAAACTCTTGGGGGAGATACATGCTTTATTTTAAAATGAACACATTGCTTTCAAACTGTATGCTTATCTGAATGTATTATTTGCTCTAAGTACCACTATTGCCAATCTTAAGTCCCTACTATCATGAACCATTAATCACTTGCGAGTGAACGCGAATATTGTGGATAGGCCTATTGGGATTGACGAATCCCGTTTGTGTTGACCGGATAGGCAAACAAACGCACTATATTTGAACATCTATAGGTTTATTGGCAAATTACCTATTAGGGCATCGGTTACTATTTTATGACAGTTGTTAACGTTTTCGGTATCATGAGCTTAGTGCAATAATATCTGTTTTGTTTTCAACATTATGGGTGTATAACAACGTAACCCACACAAACATTATGTATTCAACTGATTTCCCAAACTCTATGAATTTCACTCAACCTTTGTGTTGACAGTTTTAAGCATGTATTTCAGGTCCATAATGTCGGAAGCTGGCACGGAAGAGCAAGGACTAGATCAAGAAGGCTATAAATTTTATTATCATTCGAAAACCAATTTAATGTATTTTGTAAACTTGGAACCATCTGGGACCTCATTTTTGTAAACTCTGATATTTATACAAATCGAATGATAAATCTTTTGAAACGACTCCATTAGAGTACGTTTTCTATTGTTATGACTGTTGTGCCATGAAGTAACACCCAGTTTGAATTCCGCTGCGTATCACGAAGTTGGGGGTGTTACAGATTGGTATCAGAGCCACAGTTATAGAGAAACGGGTCTAATCGAGACTTAAACTATAACTACTTTTTCAAAAAAAAAACATTTTATAGCATTCCGTTCTCCGTGCCTTCCATCCTCCAGACGATTATGTGACTTTTGAACATTTTAAGCTACAAAAACATACTAGTATATTGACATATACACTCGACATATTTTCAATTATTTTAGCTAAACGATAGACTAAACATATCTGTGTATGTCTATTCTAAGGCATTACAACACATCGTATTTTCCCAATCATGTATCTACTTGTGCATTTTAGGATTACGAAACTTCCTCCAAGACATTGTAAATCCTACAATGGTCTTTCCTACTTCCTAGACATTGTGAGATACAATGTTTCATTCATATTTCAAGACATTGTGAGATACAATAGTCTCTATTACATTCTTAGACTGTAGATCCTACAGTGGTCTCTATTACATTCTCAGACACTGTAAATCCTACAATGGTCTCTATTACATTCTCAGACACTGTAAATCCTACAGTGGTCTCATTTATTTCTCAAGACATTGTAAGTTACAGAATGATCTCTCCATCATTTCTCAAGACATTGTGAGTTACACAATGATCTCTCCATCATTTCTCAGACCTTGTGAGTTACACAATGGTCTAATTTACTTCACAAACATTGTAAGTTATACAAAGTCTCTAAAAATTATCTTATAAACATTATATGATATTGTTTTGCATGAAACCCGTCACAGTCTATCAATTTCCCTAATGGAAATTCAAGAAATAGGATTTCTGAAGGACAAAGTGACTCATCATCTACAAAAGCTGAAGTTCAGCAACTTTCTCTACCTTCATCAAATTCTCTTCTGAAACCTTCATTGTTAAAGGTCCGTGATGCTAGCCAAGTATGGACTATTTTAGAATTACTTAAGATTTTCTTTCCACACATATCTACCCATATTATATTCTATGCAATGGAATGTGAAAACATAGGTTACAAGTCTTTTATGGCCAGGACTTGCAACTGAATGGTTTGATATCGCCTTTGCTTAGTGGACAATTTCTCAAAAGCTATGAACATATCACAAGTATACCTAATTTAGGTATTTGGAAAATTTATCGAACCTCGGCTAAATATAGCCTAATCACCTATATTTAACCTTGGGATAGTGGAACATGGTCTGATTAACTATGTTCGACTTAAATTTTTCAAACACTCAGAACAGTTATACAAGGGTTATATTCAGGTTAATTTCCTACTTAAACTCGATAAACCACCAGAATTCATTAAAAAGATCTAGAGACACGATAGTGTCTTACCACTCAGCAAAATCTTAACATCTTATTTATACTACTTAATTTTATTTTTAAAAGTTTTCATTTATGAAATAATGCTAACTACTATCTTGGGATAGTCATCAAATCTTCTCGTTATTCCTTAAAAGTACTAGCCTGATTAGATTTCAAGGATATCATTCCGTCATTCACCTTTGATTTTAAAACAAACTTGACATCTCTACCTAAGAATAATAGTAAACGTACGCTAGACTCTTCTAATCGTCAACATATCACATCATTATCTGAACCCCATTGAAATTCAGTATGAAAAACTTCACAGTATCACGTTTCTTTCAAACACTAGTAGACAGAAACACTATAGCCTTCATCCCGAAACCACCTAAGACATGATCAACTTTGGAAATGGTTTGGATAACCACTTGCCACTAGCAAGACTTTCCTACAACAATTATCACATCATTATAAACTATCTCACATCAACAACATCTTACACCTTTGATTAACAACATTTACCCTGACAACAACAAAACTATTCCATTTTGAGGCACTATATAGACGAATGTGTTAGTTAACCATTTGCTGAACTAAGGTGTCAGAGATCACCCACGAAACAACTAAGGAAACCATACAAATACAAATTAGGCTCCATGCCGTACACTATCACCAAAAACTCCATATTAGAAATTAAGGTTTTATTGATAGCCTCGATACAATAAGGTATGATTCGTTTTGAGAATCGGGAAAAGCCAAACTTGAGGTATATTGGACTCTATAAGATTTTAACAAAACCCTTTAAGTGATTAACTTAAACCACCACCAAAAACATAAAATGGTACATAACACATTCTATGACCAGAAACTTAAGAACGCAAAGATTAGAATTTGGCGCATATAACCATATTTTCCTAGACATTTCAACGTCATATAACACACTGAATTCGGGACGGAATTCCCATTAATGGGGTGAGACTGTAACCACCCGCATTTTTAGGTTACTTTTCATTTTCGAGATTTTACTATTCACATTTACTATTCACTTTCACTATTCATCCCGTAAAATTTTTAATCCACATTCTCGTAAGATAAATTATTTTAGTAATAACCTGAGAGTTCGACCATCGTTAGAGCATTTTCGTAAAAGTTATTAAGTAAACATCGTTTTAAAGTTTCGTTTTAGACGGTCCACCGTTTAAACATCACGCGCATAACGAAAATCAAATCTGACAATTTTCCTTGCATCAGATAAATTTTTAGATCACTCATGATTAATTTGAGAATTTTTAAGATTTATTATTTTTAATATTACCAAATAAGCCCAAATAAGAAACAAAACTAAACTTAAATTTTAAACAATTCTACTTATATCCAGACTTAACGATTCCTGCACTGTGTTTCTAATATGTTTTTGAAACTTTTACATTTTTGGAAAAGTCAAACATATTTCCCTCCTCCTTTGACCATAAAGGAATTAACCTTGTACGCTCTACATTTTTGCATAAATCGCGTAACTTTTAAACTTCACAAATAACTGTAAAGTTATCCCGCGTATGACGAAAACCAAAGTTTGACATCTCATATCACTTTTAGACTAATTTTAGTCTACTCTAAATAAATTCACGGTCGTTTCCCGAAATTTCGTTCTCTTTTGAAAAACTGCGTATTACACGTTTTTTTTACCCGTATTTCCAGCTTTAAGCAGCGTTTTTGCACCCAATGAGACTTATCACCCATTTTATATTTTTATATGGAGTATAATGATGAGTCTCATCATTCCTACAAGTTTTGTATTTTTACGATACCTGATTTTACGTTTTATGGCTTCGGTTAGCATTTAACGGAACCAAAACTCACTCCGTAACCAAGATAATACCAAAACTAACCACCTAAGTCATCCTATCTTATCATGAACGAAATTAGGGGGGAGGAGTCATCACCTTGGTGTCAAAATCCTAAGCATGCTTTCTTCAGATCATTACATGTGTAAATTTAACCATGGTTAGTTTTTAACCCAATATATAGTTAACCATATTCTCTAGCCTATAAATACCAAGCTAAATCACTTCATTTTTCTTGCACCACCCCTTTCTTAACATCTAAAGTCCTAAACCTAAAGGCATTTCTTATAGATCTTGTAAGAACATTCATGTGTTCTTGAAGAAAACTAGCGATTGATCTTCGTTCTTGGAAGTTTTCAAGAAAGAGTCGTTATAATCTTCAAATATCTTCAAGTCTCCAAAAAGACGTCGTTATAATCTTCTAATAGCCTTGGGTTTTCAAATATTGCAAATTCTACGTCGAAGCTCCGCTAATATTTTATTTTTCCATAATACTCAAGCATTCTATTTTAAGGTAAGTATTTATAAAACTCAAACTTATTTAAATACTTATAAACTTTGTTAGTTTATTTATTGTATTTATAAACTCTTAATATATCATATAATCAAGTAATCAAAAATACATGTTTTACGTATTAAGCACTACAACACTAGGGAACTTCATGTGAGGGGTTCATTTGGGTAAACGGATCGACGGGTTGTTGGATTGACGATTTAAAGTGTCCTAGCTCCTCGAACGTTTACTGCATGACCTCTGAATTATGATGGCCCGAACGGTAGTACGATATCTATAAACTAAATATGTTTTCACATATTAAAGATCTTTCTATAAACACCAAATGATAATTGACTACATCATGATCAACATAGAAATATATATAAAATGGTTTATGTTTTCCTAAACATTATTCCAAACCTAAGTCGCAATATTCTATTTTAGGTTGCTCGTAGAAGTTCTCACGGCATATCCATCATTCTCATTATACATTTGATATCATTTATTAAGGTGAGTTCATAGCCCCACTTTTTATTACTTAATTGTTTTACAAACTCTTGGGGGAGATACATGCTTTATTTCAAAATGAACACATTGCTTTCAAACTGTATGCTTATCTGAATTTATTATTTGCTCTAAGTACCACTATTGCCAATCTTAAGTCCCTACTATCATGAACCATTAATCACTTGCGAGTGAACGCGAATATTGTGGATAGGCCTATTGGGATTGACGAATCCCGTTTGTGTTGACCGGATAGGCAAACAAACGCACTATATTTGAACATCTATAGGTTTATTGGCAAATTACCTATTAGGTCATCGGTTACTATTTTATGACAGTGTAACGTTTTCGGTATTATGAGCTTAGTGCAATAATATCTGTTTTGTTTTCAACATTATGAGTGTATAACAACGTAACTCACACAAACATTATGTGTTCAACTGATTTCCCAAACTCTATGAATTTCACTCAACCTTTGTGTTGACAGTTTTAAGCATGTATTTCAGGTCCATAATGTCGGAAGCGGGCACGGAAGAGCAAGGACTAGATCAAGAAGGCTATAAATTTTATTATCATTCGAAAACCAATTTAATGTATTTTGTAAACTTGGAACCATCTGGGACCTCATTTTTGTAAACTCTGATATTTATACAAATCGAATGATAAATCTTTTGAAACGACTCCATTAGAGTACGTTTTCTATTGTTATGACTGTTGTGCCATGAAGTAACACCCAGTTTGAATTCCGCTGCGTATCACGAAGTTGGGGGTGTTACAGTAGTCTTGAATCATGTTTAGTCGAGTCGTAGGAGTCTGGTCACCTGAAACTGCATTGGTCGGGTGGGTATGCATAGCATTTTTTTTTGTGTTCACGTTTACGTTACCGTACCTTGTTTATACCTTCTCTTTTCCCACCTTTCGACTTGTTAGACATAGCATGTCTCTATTCCTGTCATATTTCGATCACTATAACACAAATTACAACTGTTCCGCACCTTATCTGCCTTCGTTCGAGTGTCATTTACTCAACCCGATGTTTTGGTCCACTGCAGGATCATGGCTGCAAGAAACACACGCTCAGGAGTCAACAACAACGCCAATCCAAACAACAATGTCAACCTAAACAACAATGACAATCCAAACAACAACGCTGCTGGAATAGCGGACCTACTCACCCAAATTGTGACGCACCTTGATGCTAGACGAACCAACGTTGGAGAATGTACTTCAAACACTGGTCATGGATGCAGTTATAAGACTTTCATGACATGCAAGCCAATGGAATTTTATGGTACCGAGGGTGCCATTGGACTGCTAACATGGTTCGAGAATGTTGAGTCGAAACTTAGTATCACAAAATGTGCTGAAGGAAACAAGGATGAGTTCTCTGCTGGTCTACTACAGGGTCGAGCATTGACCTGGTGGAACAACCAACTACAGACCAGAGGAAGAGGGGCTGCAAATGCGATATCTTGGGAAGCATTCAAGAAACTACTAACTGATGAATACTATAGAAAAGATGAAGTGCAGAAGCTGGAAGCAGAATTTTGGAACCACTTGATTGTAGGAGTAGAAGTCGACAAGTACACGATCCGTTTCCACGAGTTAACTAGAATGGTTCCTCACATGGTATCCACTGTGGAGAATTTGATCGACCGATATATTTGGGGATTGATACCGGAAATTAGGAGGGATGTCACCTCATCAAACCCAACCACTCTGCAAGCCGTTGTGGGTATGGCGTACCGCCTGAAAAATGATGTGATCAGGTATGGTGAACTAACGAAAGGAAATGACGGTGGACGAAAGAGGCAGGAAGATCAGCAAAGAAGCCATGACCAAAATCAATAGGACAAGAGACAACGAGTAGTTGGGAACTACGGAGCAATAACTCAAGGGCCCAGAAAACACGCAGGTCCACATCCTATGTGTACTCGATGTAACTATCACCACTCAGGAGACTGCCCAAGGTGCAACAAATGTGGACAGACGGGCCACTTCGTGCGAAATTTCTCAAACAGGACTGGGAACCAAGGACAAAGAAAAGCATGTTACAAGTGTGGAAGTCTAGATCACCTTCGGAATACCTGTCCAAAGTTGAAAAGAACTCCCAACCAAGGAGGAAATCATCCAAACCTGGCGTTGGCAATAGAAGGTCCACCAGATCAGAACATTGATGTTTCCCCCGCACGTGGTCGAGCATTCTATATGGGTACTGAGGAAGCCCGCAACGCGTAATGGGTACATTATTTTGAACAACCACCTTATTTCTGTACAACATGATTTTGAGTGCATAACTTCCTTCCAATTTTTACCACGTTCACTACATTGATTAATTTGAGACCTAACGATATCGACCTTAGTTGTAATTTATTTTGTTGGTTTGATTTGATTTGTGTAAGCAATTCCAATATCGAGCAAATCTTTCAAAAGACTTCACTCAAAAGACTTATTTCCTAGTTTGATCTAGTGACAGTTCTTGTTTGATGAGTTGCGAAAATCAAGCTAAGAGTCAAGTTTTTACTCAAGTCGATTTAGTTAATCTCATGACAGTTCTTGTTTGATGAGTTGTGAGATTAAATTAGAATCGACTACCTAAAGGTCTTTTGAGGGCTACGTTCGATATTGGGTAAGTTTATCCCATCAAATCTGATCACGAGAACGTACTTAGTTGGATGAGGAACTCATATGCATGAGCATTAACATAATCATTTAGACTATACACGAGCATGAACTTTTAGAACCCTTGTCGAGGCTCGGACTATAGTTATCAATAATTGAATCACGAGGACGTGATTCCTCTGACAGGGGAAGAATGTCACAATTCTAAATTTCCGGTCATTTCTCAAATTTACTATTCACTGTTTACTATTCATCATTTTACTATTCATCGTTTTTGAAGTCAGTTTACGACTTTGAGATGTTATTTTAAAATTTTACTATTCACGAAACACTATTCATTCCCGGAGAAAAATCACTATTCATGGTTCATTATTCATCATTTTTCGTAAACTAGGTTTACGAGTGTCAAATTCGCGTAACCGTAAGGGTTTAGCTGCGTATTCATGAAACATCATTGAGAACACTTCATATAGACTAGAGTTAGTCTACATATCATCAGTAACATCATTTTCATATTAGTTCATGCATGGGTTTGCATATTTCATTAACGTATATTTTTCTATTAAATAAACGCTATCGCACGATCATTTATTTTGAATAATTGATCTGACACTTCCAACAAATGTCCTGATATATTTTTATACTCATTTTAAGACTATAAAAATTATATTCTTAGTTTACCCGATGTTTTAAATATATTTTGTACATAAAATGTTATATATAGATATATTTACGACGGTTTTCGTAAATTCAAATCGATAATTAGTTATTCACTCAATACTTGCGAGAAATGTATTTTTATAATTTTTATGACTTCGATATATTTTATTTTGTTCCTTTAAAAGTAATTCCTAGCTAACGCTACACTTAATAATTAATTATAAGTATCAAATACACATTAAATTTAACTTAAAATACATTTAATTAACAAAACACTTCCCAAATACTTCCACCCTTGCCGACCTTCCCCCTACAAGTCACCACTTTTTGGATATTTCGTTGGCTAAAAAAAATACACCTATACCCCTTTTACAAACAAATATCTCATACTTGTGATATTTTCTAAACAAAAACACATACACTTACACATTCAAAGGTGAACAAAAGAAAGGAAACCTCTCCTCTTCATTCTTATGGTCGGCCAAGGCAAGAACACAAGGAAGAAATCATAAATTTTGCAAGATCAAGTATATTCAAGATCCATTTGAGTACCAATTAAGGTTTAGGATTAAAACCTTGAAGTTTAATTAAGTTTTTAATCACCAATTACATATATATATTAAAGCAGGGAGCGTCTTATGGAATTGTGCCCCAACAATATAAAATGCCATCTCTTTTCTCTCATATGGGCTGCAGTCTTATTAGCCCACGATGGATTTGCAAAGGCCGGTTTTTGGGTACGCGCTTATATTTGCCGTTACTTTCGGATAAACACCGCAAGGCTTTGGGGTTCGAACATATCAGGGAAGACTTGACCATCGACAACCTGCAAATACCCTTGACCCAATCTGTGGAGAAGAAGCTTACATCTTCAGGTAGCGAAGTTTTAGGTTGTGGATGCGTATGTTTTGGTATATATTGTCTTTACCGACTTTTTTTTTTTTTTTTTTTAGCTGTTTTGTTGATCAACTATACCGGATAAATATAACGTAGTTTCTGAAATCTTCGGAAAACTTTATGTCGTCTTTAGTACCGTATCAACTTCAATAGCAGGTGTGGTTTATTAACTGCTTTTTACATTAGCTTTCACAAATCCTTTATCATTCCGTTAATCCATTTAATTGTTTCTTCAAAATCTGAAGCGTGCGAATGGCTATAGTCGTGGCAACCAGGGTGCAGAGGATCATGACCCAACACTTTTGTTTTTATTGTAGAATCTTCTTTATGTCCCCTAACAGTGTAAGTCTATTTAAAAGTATTTATCATTCAATTTTTTGATGGGTTTCAACAATCTATTATTATTTTGTTTTGCTCTTTTGTAACAGGAAAGAAGAGGAGTTTGAAGGGATATATTTGTGAATTTCAATCGAAAGTTGAGAACGAGATGGGCTAGGTTCAGGTTTGTTTTCTTTTTATTATTTTTTAAAATTGATATTACAGTGTGTTTTGTAATATTTAAAGTTTGGGATGGAGATGGCCTCGGCTAAATGTTTTGTGTTATTGCGTAAACGCAGCTTTAAAAAAAATACAGGGGCGGTAAAGCAGCTACTATTATCTGTGTTGAAGACCTTATTCACCAGATCTTGGCGGATATTACAACCATGGTATATTTACCTTCTCTCAATTACTCAATTTTTTGTTTTCATGATTCAATATAATCTTCTTAGCACGGTAACTATCTGATTATGTGTTTCAGTAATTTTATATTCTTGATGGTTTGAAAGAATCGGGTATGTGGTTCATGGGGTTTGGTTCAGTAGGTGTGGTTCGGGGAGTGTGGTTCACGGGGTATGGTTCATGAGATGTGGTTCGGGAGACGTGATTCACGGGGTTCGGTTTATGCGGTGTTGTTTAGGGGGTGTGAAATGAGTTCCATTTGAGGGAGGTTTTGTAAAAGGAATAGAATTTGTATCATGGATGCAAAACAACACACACAAAATATTCAATTCTCAGAAAAGGGTATCTCATTGTCCGCCATTTTTTGCCAGCGCTTTTGGTTGTGTTTTCTTTATATAGTGCTGTAATTGATTATGGACACCGAAAAAAATTGATGCGGCTTATTTTTTTTTTGTTTGTTGTCGATGTAGAGTTGCTGAAGCTACGTCCTGAATTTGAATCAACCAATTGCCTGTAAAGGTTAAAGGTCTAGACATGAGCATGAGTCGAGGGTTCCGCGGCAAATGGTGAATTTATTATATTACCAGCTTTTAGTTTAATTTTTCATGTTTTTTCCTATTGACCAGGTAAAAATAAGAAACCAAAACAACCTTTGAGTGTTTGGACTGTTGAGATTTTTTTTGTAGGTTTAGCAGCGGTTACACCACTGGGATGTGGAGTAGAAGGGCTTCAGGCTGATGTTAATTTGGAAGCTGAAGAAGAGGATGCGGATGCAGCGAAAGATTATCCTTCATAAATATCAGTGACTTTTATCGCAAACAACGACCTTCGGTACATAGTAGTTACATTTAACGTATGTTTACTCATTCTGAGATATACAAGTAGTAGAAAAACATTCTGTCTATATTTAATACGGTCTTTTTTCCGGCTTATTATCGTTATTCAGTTACGATCCACGCACAGGAGTATGTTTTCAGTTTAAGGATATGAACGGCAGCAAATTTTGACCCGTTAACTTACGGATGGATGAACACAGGTAATGCTTTATGCCGATCTAAAGTGTAAATTGAAGCTGCAACTGGTCTTCATGCAGTGCTACTTTCTACATTTCCCGCTCAACGCTTTCAGTTCCTACGACTTCAGGTAATTTTATTCTTTATACCCAATTTAAGTGTTGAAGAAAGGGTTGTTTCCTAGAGATTTACACGAATATAATGTATTAGGAACTATGCATTCTTTAGAGTATGTGCAACATAAATTTGCTCCTAAGAGTTCCAACATTTTTGAATGTTTATGTCATATTATATGAAGCTTCAGGTTCCATGGTTACGTCTCTGTAAATATAATGGAACATAATATATTATACAACATGGGACGAAAGTTTTGATCTATAACTGTTGAGCCCAAGCTACGTTTAAAAAAAATATTATTTTTGACGGGTTTGTTATTAGTCCGCTAGGAGCCCAGCCAAATGTTGTAACTGTTGAGGCCCAAATTTTCATTTCTTTATTACACTGTCGTCAAAGTGTCAAACACACTGGATAGCTACCACTCATATACTACTAAACTTACTCCCTAGATTCTATAAACATTTCATATAGATACTTAAAAAAATGCATTCTCAGGTAGTGCAGCTTAAAATGCAAGCTCATCATTACCGTGTACAAATACTAATGTAGATAACCAAAAAAAATTTTGGGGTGACAACTCTGAGTATAACTTTTAAAACATTAAGTCTTAACTTTTAATACATGGAAACGTCTAAAAAAATTGAAGTTTAATTCCACTCGGCCTTGGAAACGCATCCCAAACAAACGGGTCGTAATTTAGAACACTTTAGAAAGAAAAAATAAATCCCTGCCGCAACGAGGCGGGTGCCGCCCTTCTTGTTTCTCATAATCACTCAAGTAAGTTTCTAAATATTTTTCATAATCTTACAATACCTATTATTGATCTATTTCATATTTCTAGTACTAATCATGCAAGTATTCATATGTATTTATACCACTTTTACTTGTTTTTATTTCATATTACAAGTTTTAATCATCCTATAATTATTCCCATGAAACATATCATTGTTGATGAAGTTTAGGAACCCATGACACCCTAAGAAGGTGTATGGTAGGTTTAGAATAGATTTGGTGTTGATTTGAAGTGGTTAGAACAAGTATTACACTAGAAAAATCATTTTCGACAACTTAGAATTGAGGTCTGATCGTTTTTACAAATTCTGGAAATTTTGACAGGTCAAGGATTATTTTGGGCCAGATATTCAGAAAATAGACTTTAAAACGAAACCGTGGTTAGAACAAGTATTACACTAGAAAAATCATTTTCGACAACTTAGAATTGAGGTCTGATCGTTTTTACAAATTCTGGAATTTTTGACAGGTCAAGGATTATTTTGGGCCAGATATTCAGAAAATAGACTTTAAAACGAAACCGTGGTCGCTTGAACGGGTTAAAACGGATTTATAACGAAGAAGTTACGCTATTTTCAAGTTTAACGACGAAAACTAATTTTATGAAAAATGTAAGCTGCCAAGGTATTTTTAAGGGGCAAAAAAGAGTTTTAATCATAATCTAAATGAGTCGATTTATCAAAAATATATTAGTATGCATTATCACGAAACTAATGATATATAAAACGTAGAAAGCCGACTTATAACGACTAAGTTACACGCGTTTTAAATATGGCTATCGTAACTATTTTACACTAGTAATAACACTTATATATTTTCTATTAGGCCAAAAAGTTATCACAAATGACCGTGTTTGGAGCTATTTTTCATATCGATAGAATGTTTTTGAGAAAATGATGTCTACAAGTAAAAGTGAGTTCGCCTATTCTATTTTCCAAAATGTTCAACCGTTTGTCAAACGAAGGTATAACGAATAATTTACGATCACTCAAGATTAGTCATTTTCATGAATTGTCAAAGTGTATTATTTTGCGACGAAAAACTATAATTTCTTAATAAATCACTAAATGACTATCGTAGGATATCATTTCAACGTAAGTACTTGTAAAGTAATTTATAAATTGTCAAGACGTTATAAACTTATTTTTCGACGATAAACTTTATTTTCAAAAGTACAAGTGGTATGGATATCATATGAGTTTGCATGCACAACATTATTTCATGACTTACATTAGAGCATATCATTCATATAGGTTGCAGTTAGAGTATTCGCTTCATTTCAATGTATCCACTTTTGTCATCATAATTATTGCATCAGGTGAGTAATCACAACCCCCTTTTTACCGTTTTTACTATATTTTGGGGCTAAATGCATGAATCATACTAAATTGATTACTACTTTTATGAACTCGTTTGACTTGAACTTTTGAACTTGAATCAAATCCTTGGACTTAATTATGAACTTATGACTTGTTTGAACTTATTGAACCATACGTGCTATGACCTTGACTTAAAGTCTCCCCTGTTCAGAGAAGTGCAAATTCTCCCATGTTTGGAGTGTTCTTAATTGTATATAATAGTTGTATGATGTACCGTTCGTACATTCGCATTGTTAGTCTCCTATTAGTAGGTAGTATGGATAGCGCTATTAGAGGTCGGCCAACCTCTCGTTCACTATGTTACGGAACGCATATTATTTATTCTAGGGGCTTTGCATACATTATTATATACGTGGTGCTATATTGTGAACTATTATGACAACGTACACTTGATTACTAGGCATACTACTTTTGGCAGTGGGTTGTGAACACACAGGTTGCAAGTTTTGTATGGGCAGAACTTGGAACTGAGTGGATTTACAATGCCTTTGCTTTGTGGACTATTCTCGATGACCGAAACCTTTGACTCCCTCTTAAGCGTTTTCATATTATATAAATCGTGTACACTCACCAACTATTTTCATAGTTGACCCGTTTTCTCTCATGCATTTCAGGTGATCGTCAGCAAGCTTTTCTTCAAGGTCTTTGCATAATAAAGTTTTCACATGTCACTACTAATCATTATGAATTAAATCGAAGTCTTTTGGGAACTAAACTTTATACTTTAATTGCCGATGTCGGCTAAACAAGTATTGTAATAATGCATCATTTCCTTTAAATCTTAAACGTTGGTATGATCTATTATCGTTTGCTTGTGTTCCTTTCCAGTTACACCTCGTGTTTCCGCCTTCGGCGGGGTGTGACATTTAATCTGCTTATTCTTGACTCATTTCTGTTTTTCAGTAATCTAGTTTTCATAAAAACTCCTTACTTTAGCTTATTTTTAAGTTTTCAAAAAGAAAATACCAAAAATAAATAAAAGGCAAAAAAGTGACATGACCCAGGTTTGAACCTGGGTCAGTCACCCCACACACAAGCGCCCCACAAACACCCCCTTAACCAAATGTGCTCATTAGATGTTGCGTTTATATTCTCTCCTTTCATTTCTTTTATAGACTGTTTTATTAGTATAGCTTATTTTACTAAACACCTTTTTACCAGCTTATTTAGGGTAGGTGATTTCAAGTTCTTATTTTTCATAAATCAGTAATAACCTAAAGTATTTTTCCAGAAAGTTTCATAATTTTTCATTGTCATTTGATATTTTTAATAATTAGTTTGCTAATTTTCTGTTTTTAATCATTAAAATTAAATAAAAAGTCACAAAATTATTCCGCTTTTTCTAAAAATTTTATTTGTCATTTTACACGTAGGAAAATTAGTTTCGCGTTCCTAGGGTTTTTATTTTATCCTTTGACGTTTAGGCTCGGGTTTTCCCCGAGCATGCGTGTTTTTAGATTTCTTTTACGTTTTAGGTTACGAATGCTTCATTTTATTGTTTTATATGCTTATTGTGTTATATTTATTTTATGTTTATCATTTTTAACATAAAAACCCATATTTCTCCCTTTTTCCCATTCGAATTCACGTAAACGCGACGCGAGTTATAAAACTCCATTCATCCTTCGTTTGGAACGATCCGGGAATACAAGCTTCACCGTTTGTATTACTTTTGGAATATATAATTGAAGAGACAAGTCACTAAACAACATTGTAATTATCAGATAGATTGTTTTTGTTTCCGTAAACAGTTATGGTTCCTTCTTCTTGTATTTGGCACACTTTATACATTTTGCAAAAGGGTTGAGCATCGGACCGGATCCCGACCCGTCCCGAATGATACCGATCCCGATTAACAGCTAGAACCTAAACCGAATACCGACCCGAAAGTAGTCGGTCGGAATCGGTCGGTAGTCGGTCTGAATCGGTTTGTCGGTTCCGGTCACCTTCACTTGCCTTTTCTTGGTTTTTTGCCCGTCCCGACCCGATTCCCGAGAACACAGAAAACTAGAACCGAGTCCCGACCCGAGTAGCAGTCGGTCGGAATCGGGTGGCGGTAATCGGTCGGGAATGCTCACCCCTATTTTGCAACATGCATATTTAAATGATCATATTTATTATTACAGGTTTCGCCTAATAAGTTGGATGGTAGCGTAGAATGCTCTAGTGGTCATTTTAACCGCCGTGGATTTTTGTGCAGACATTTTTTTTGTGAATTTAATATTAATGGGACAGACACAATTCCACACAGCTACATAGTTAATCGTTGGCGTAAAAATGTCCTACCGGCATATTTACATTAAAAGAGACATCGTTATGGCCCATGTATTGAAGAAACTTAGATTATAGCATCAGAAATTCTTTCCACGCTTGAAGAATCTATAAATCTTATTAGATCTGACCTTGACAAGTTATTTGAGTTGCTTTCAAAGGTTAAAGGTTTGAAGCTAGATATTGAGGCTAATGTCCCCGTACCAGTTGGCCATCAAAATAAAGATGCATTGTATGAAGATCTTTTGGGTGTTACAGCTCCTCCCGAAGTTACTATTAAGAATCCTAAAAAGTGTAATCTAAAGGGATCTGGCATAATTAAAGATGCGGCTGAAAAAGGTAAAGCGCAAAAGAAAGCAAGAACGAACAGGAAGGTACCTTTCAAACAACGTACATGTAGTACTTGTGGTGAATTGGGTCATAATTAAAGATCGAGTAAATGAAAGAAGAAATGGGTAGCTGAAGTATCAGATGCTGATGATCAATATAATGAAGCTGGCGATTCTATAGAACTTGACGAAGATGACCAATCACAAGAATCAGAAGATTTTGACCAATCACATGAATCAGAAGATTTTGAAGAAAGTGATGAAGAGGCCGACGACTAGTAGTTTTATAGCGAATTAGGGCTTAAATGATCCCTTAAAAGCGTACGTTTTAAATCCTTATCATTTACAACCCACCCCCAAATGTTACACCAAAACTGCCTTAGCCTACCTTGTATGCACTCATATTTAGTGCATTATTGTCAATGGTTAAACCCTTAGTTCAATTATCTAATTACTTGCATGGTTGTTAAGTCGAATCATATTCTTTGTACACAGTTTTGGGACGATTGAGACTCATGGGTTAAAGTAATATTTTATTGAGTAACGGGAAGAAACGATAAATTCAATTTCCCTTTGTCTACGTAATTAAGTACTCCAAGTGTTTTGATCTTTTCAATTCGGGTCAATTAGTGTTAGTGAAATAAAAACTCAAGCATAGAGATGCTCATATAAATCCTTTTATTTTGATGTTATCATAGAGGATGGTAGAGTAAAAAGGTATGGAAAAAAAATCGAAAAAAAGGAGAAAAAGAGTTAGTGAGAAAAAAAATTGACATGTTGTTGGAAAATTGGTTGGCAAAAGTGACTTTTGACCAACTTTGGACACAATTATCTATATGTATATGTCACATATATGAGTAATAGTTTGTAGGTTCGCGTTCTCCTCGAAGAGAGCTTCGCAATAAGCCTTTATGTGTCCAAAATAGAGTTGATGTGAATGAGATATCGGGTCTCAAAGTTAGGCATTCGGTACCATGCCTAAAGAGGAAAAGTAGTTTATTTTCAATCCACATCGGTGGGATGAGTAAACTTAGAGGGAGTCTATTGTGTATAAATAGATGCCCTAATTCCACAAGTTTTACACACATCAAATCAATAGTTATTATTGATTTCCAACATATGGAATATGCATCTCTTAAGATGAAATTCCAGGCAGTTTTGTTAAGTCCGACAGACAACTTATGTTTGGCTGTTGTACCCTGGGAAACAGACGGCGAATCTGTTTTAAGGGAAGCGTGTGAAACACGTGCCTCGGCTTTTAGTGCTTCTTTGTTGATCTCTATTGGTGATCAAGTAAGTCTTTTGACTATTTTATTATTTTATTTAATTATCGTTTATCCGCTTATATTGTTTGTATTTAATTTTTGTTATTTATTTTAGTTAATTTTATTTATTATAATTTAGATTTTATTAATAAAAGTGTAACCGTTTCCCTACAGTCTTAAAACAGATTCTATGTAACAGAATTAAAACCTTTTATTATTAAAATGATTTATATAATTAACAGATTTTATACAAACTGTTTTTCTGCTGCAACCAAGATTGAGTTTCTTTGAAAATCAGTTTTATAACTAAACAGAATTTTAATTAACAGTTGGTATATAACAGATTTATAAATGATTTTTAAAACAGTTTATTGAATCAGTTTATATTGAAACCATGATGAGTTTCTTTTCAAACTGATTTATTGCATATGTTATTGTTTAAATCTGGATATTGAAACGAAGCTTGTGTTTCTCGGAATCATATATGGTACAAGTTTACATAAACCATGTCGAGTTTATTGGATACCATATTGTTTTAACAGTTTTTTAACTGTTTTAGTGTTTATATATTCACAAGTTATCTGATGGTAACATAATTTGTGACCCTAGTGGATCTTGCGAATGTAATTGGTGCGCCAATTACTAACATGGTTAAATATAATGATGAAATCAGATTCCTTGAAACCAAGTGGAGTTTCTTTGAAACAAATCTCATAAAATACAAGTTGTTATTTTATTAGATTACTAGAACGTGTTTATTGAAACCAAGATGAGTTTGTTTTAAACAAAATCTGATAATAGAAGCTGTTACCATATTTTGTGGAAAAGTTTCTTTGACTTGTTTAGCTTATTTAAACCATGTTGAGTTTAATTATAAACTAAATATAGTTCTTGACACTTTGTGCATTTGAAAGTAGATCTAGAGAAACCTTGTTGAGTTTCTTTGAAAGAGTAAATCTATTTTGAAACCTTGTCGAGTTTCATTGTAGAATTATACCATGTGATGCAGATCTATTAAGATATTGTTAAGGATGATTAACAAAATCATATTACAAATTTGTTTTGTTTCAAAACATTATGTAATATGCGATATTGTTTAATTGTTTAATCGAAAGACTTGTTTAAAAGCGGTTTTGTATAATGGATCTTACAAAACAGTAGTGTTTTAAACAAAATTTGATATTATCGTGTTTGTTAAGAAACACTTTGTGATATAGCAAGTTGTTAATTATTCCAAATTTAGTGTTACACTAATAACGGAATATTAACAGAATGTTCGGAATGTCATGAGTGACATCTAAAAAATCTGCTCCCGAACTTGATGAAAGGGAGACCGATACTCGAGTTATGTGTACGGTAGATGCTTTAAAACATTCAGATTTTATGTGCCATAACTATGGGTTAAATGGCTTGAATGAAATGAAAATTGTTGCCAAGGCGGGATCCGACATTAAAAAATGGTGGACTAACATGGATCATGTCATGAGTATGATGATAAGAGTTTGGTTAACTCTTTCAAAGTAGTAGAAAATGGAGAGATGCAATCTATGAGCAACTCTATAACTGCTAATAGCAAGGGATAAGAGTTTGGTTTCATGACCGGGTTGACGGGTCACTCAAAACCGGCGGGTCTAACCGGTTGACCCGTTTTAGAAAACCGGGTTTTTTGACCCGTTTAGTGGCCGGGTACGGTCCGACCGGTTGAACGGCCGGGTCGACCGGTTTGAAAACATTGGAAATGATTCACCAATGCGGTTCGGAAGGTTCCATGAATAGTGACTGTGTTTTGACCAATTTAGTACATATACTCTTGTCTTTTATTTACGCATTTAAACACATCTTATGTTGCATACATCATGCTACAATTACATTTTATAGGTTTTGCTATATCATGAATAAAATTTAAAAAATTTAATAGATAAAAATACATTATTCAAAAAATTAAAAAAAAAAAAAAAAAAAAAAAAAACCCGTGCATGCACGGATATTATAACTAGTTACTTTACTATACTATCATCTAATCATAATTATTTTACGATTTTAGGAAACAGGAAATATACATGTTCTTTGAAGGTGTACAAACATGTTTTTTGAAGGCGTGCACACATGTTCGAATGAATTCGATGAGAAACTTCAAATACATATGTTCTTGAAGATGTGCCATATGGTCTTGAAAGGCATGCACATATGTTTTAATGAATTTGATGAGAAACTTGAAATATTATATGTTATTTGAAGTTGTGCACATATGTTTTAACGAATTTGATGAGAAACTGGAAGTACATATATGTTCTTGGAAGGCGTGCATGTATGTTTTTGGAAGACGTGCACACACGTTCGAAAGAATCTGTTGAGAAACTTCAAATATATATGTTTTGTGCACATATGTTCTTAGAAAGCGGGCATATGTATATTCAAAATGATACATTTGATTTGTATTTCATTTGATATAAAATTATGTGTATTATATTATGTTCTTAATTTGTAATAAATGTAAAGGTTACGACTATAATTTATGTTTTAGTGTTTATTTAAGAAGTTGTAGAACACACGCGAAATATACAATAATTACATTTTTAAGTAAAACTCATATGAAGTTTAAACTATTGTACAATAAAAATACATGTAAATTTACATTATTTAAAATAAACACATATGCACCTTGACTTTTAGAAACATACATGCTAAGAAAAAATATATATAAAAAAAATAAAAAAAATAATGAGATATTTAAAAACATGATTTAATAAAAAAAATCTAAAAATATATATAAATTGTCTTTTACTATAATACCCTTTAGAGTAAATAATTTTTAATATTTAAAAAATCTTATTGGTCTAGAGGAGTTCTCGCAGTTTTTTTATAGGCGTTTTTTGTCAAACCCTTTAGCCGGATGTTTAATCATTAGCCACTTGGTCTTTAGTACACCAAAAGCACGTTCCGCATCTTTCCTTGTGCTTGTGCGTCTTAAACAATATTCGTTTGTGATCATCTGTCCCTGGTTTTTTTATGGGCTTCATAATAACGGACCATTCCGGATATATCTCATCAGCAAGATAATATCCTTGTTCATAAGTCACGTCGTTAGCAACGAATTCCACATCCGGGTGCTTCCCCGTTTTGATATCATTGAAAAACTGCGATTGACGTAAAAAATTAATGTCATTATTCATCCCGGCGACATCAAAGAACGCATGCCCAAAGGTTAAAAGATTTTTATTTTATTTATTTTTTATTATTTTTTATTATTATTTTTTTTTTCAAACCGTTACTCAAGGGTTACTTTCAGTTTTTATTTTTATTTTTCAAATGGTTACATTACTTTTTTTTTTTCTTTTTTTCTTAATGCTAGCCCCCAAACGATTGAGGTCGTCCAAACTAGAGGTGCAACACTAAACCGGTTTTCAAAAAAACCGACCCACAAAACCGGAACCGGTTTTTACTAAACCGAAACCGGTTGTACCGGTTTTCAGTTTTTCTAGCCGACCGGTTTTTTACCGGTTCTAAAACTGGGTTTAACCGGTTTTTGAATAAACCGGTTAAAACCATTTTATTTTTATTTTTTTTTTGGTCGAAAACCGCTAAAAACCGGTTTAAAACGGTTAAACCGGTTTTAAAAACCGGTCAGCGCAAAGTCAAAAGAGCCGTTGGATTTGAATACCGGTTAAAACCGGTTTTGAAAACCGGTCAAAATCTGACCGTTGGAATTCAAAACCGGTTTTGACCGGTTTTCACCGGTTTTTAAAACCGATTTCTGTAAAAACGACCACTGTAGCACAGTAGCCGTTTGGGCATGTTTCTTACCCTTTTTTTTTGTCTTTTTTTTGATTTTTTGAGTATTTTGAAGCTAGAACTTGTAGTATAAATATGTGTATTGGATTGAGGCTTAAAACACATCAAAACTCTCTTTAATCTCTCTATTATCTCTAATTTCTTTATAATGGAAAACACACAATCACAACAAGCTTCCACTAATCCTCCCTCCGTTGGGTCTTCCGGTCACGAAAAACATTACACACAAGATGATGTTCTTCATGTTAAACCAACTTCACGAATCTCGGTTTTTAATCATATGGATTTGTGTGTTATGAAGGATGGGACGGAAAGGCGCGTTGCAAAAAATGTTTGAGCTTTTATGCTTCCGGGGCTAACACTACACTAAAGGGTCATATAGCCAAATGTTCCGCGGTATCTCAAAATGCCGACTGGTACTATGGGTGAGGATGGTCAAATTGGTGTATATGAAATGATGCGTTCAAAGAGATTTGCGGGGTGGGTCATTCAACATACTTATCCATTTAACCTCTTCGACAACGCCAAGCTTACGGCCATCATCAAAAAGAGGCTACACTCGCGGTATAAACAAGTATAGTCGTACTAAATTAGAAGTGATGCTTTTAAATTATGGGAAACGGCTAAAATGATATTATTAATGGTTTTCGTGATTATAAATATGGTGTTTCTATAACTACGGATGTTTGGACCGCACCACATGGTTCGGCAAATTTTTATCTCGCCGTTACGGCTCATTGGTTTAATCCGAATCTTGGTATTAATGAAACGGACAATTGCTTTTAAACTATTGGTTATCCATACGGGATCTAATTTAAGAAAAATTTTACATGACACTTAATTGAATATTAATAGATGATAAAGTTTTACGATTTCCCTAGATAATGCATCTAATAATACTAGAGCTATGGAATTGTTAAAAT